>JAVJIF010005975.1:0-226511 GCA_038442645.1 Agave tequilana
ATTCGTCTCGAAAAGTCAACGTGACTGGGACGACAAGCTGGGTGAATGCTTATGGTGCTTATCGCACAACTGTTCGAACCCCAACTAAAGCTACACCATTTTCTTTGGTATACGGTGTGAAGCAGTGCTTCCACTAGAAATCTAAATTCCATCTCTACGCGTCACCATGACAGCAGAGATGATAAATAGGAGAAGCATAGACAGCGACTCCAAGAATTGGAAGCCTTAGATGACAAACGTCTGCAGGCCCAACAACAAATCGAGCTTTACCAAGCCGGATACCAGAGCCTTCAACAAGAAAGTCAAAGTGCGAACTTTCAAGAAAGGTGACATTGTCTTAGCCGTCAGAAAGACCTATGGTGATGACACACAAGACAAAAGGGAAATTCCAGCCCAAATGGGAAGGGACCGTTTGTAGTAGAGTCAGTCTACTCAAAGGATCTATCGCCTCATAACCTCAAATGGCGATACACTCATGATGCCGATCAATGGCAGATTCTTGAAGAAGTACTATCCTTAATAGTACTCCTCCTTGATCAAGTTAAAAGATCACCTCTGATCAAATCAAGAAGAGCCTCTTCGTTAACATCCAACGCCTCCGAGCTAAGGATAGAGGAAAATGTTGGCTTCAAGCCCAACATAACTCTTCGATAACTCATCATGCCTGAGGGGAATAGCATGGCTAGCCAACTCAACCGGTAGTTGGTAAAGGCACCTCAAATCCGTTGACAGCTGAGGGTTTGCTAAAAATCCTGGGTTCTAATATTCCCATCTTCGTTAACATCCACGCCTCCGACGGCTAAGGATAGAGGAAAATGTTGGCTTCTAAGCCCAACATAAGTCTTCGACAACTCATCATGCTGAGGGGAATAGCATGGCTAGCCCAGCTCAAACGGTAGTTGGTAAAGGCACCTCAAATCCGTTGATAGCTGAGATTTGCTAAAAATCCTAAGTGGATGTAATTCCACCTTCTCCTCCAAAATCCCTTACCAATTCTCATACATAGAATGGTAGGTCTACAAAATTCAAGTCATTGCTAAGTTAACACTATACCTCTGGTAATGAAAATTTTCAATACTCCCTATCGAGTATAAATTTTACTTGTCAACTCTACATGGAGTAGCAAGCCTTCAAGTTTGCCAAGTTAACACTATACCTCTGGCTCTTCAAACTTCACTCGTCAATTCTCATCAATAGAATGACGGGTCCTCAAATTGCTCGTATCGCAAATCAATTCTTGTCAAGTTAATACCACACCTCTGACAAATTACTGTTAAGTTAACATTACACTTCTAACAGTAATCAAGTGGCTGCCAAGTTCAATATTAAACCTCTGACAGTCATTTTTCCTCAGACTTCCATATCGAAGCTGAAAAGAACGATGCTAAGTTTAACACTACACCTCTAGCATCCAGTCATTGCTAAGTTCAACAATACACTTAAGGCCATGACTTTCCCTCGGGCTTCCTTGTTAAAGTCGAGATGACCAATGCCAAGTTTAAAATTACACCTCTAGCATTACCCTCACTGTCAAGTTAAACATCACACCTATGACAGTGACACTTTCAGTTTTCCCAAATGAAAGCTGAAATGCTTCTGAGTCAAGTTAATATCGCACCTCTGACTCACATTCTTGTCAAGTTAACATCACACTTCTGACAAGACTACATTCAACCCGTTAAGTTAATATCGCACCTCTAACGGTAAAAACTTCCCTAGATCCCCCGCGAATCTAGTCTCGCTTGTTATTCTCGTCAACAGAATAACAAGCCCACTTAAAAACATTGTTAGGTTAGCACTACACCATTAACAGTGTTTTCATTAACTCCCCAGCCGATCTTAATCAAGTTAATCCAAACCTCTGATTAAAAGTTCATCTTCCCTGGGGGTACAAGTTCCACCTGTCATTTTCTTTTATAAAGTGACAGGTCCACTAAAGTTATCTTATCCCTTGTCAAGTTAATATTACACCTCTGACAACCTTATTGAGTTCCCTGAAATGGGATCTCTCTCTACAAAATTTGACTTATTAAGATTATCATTATAGTTTTAACAAGTCAAAGGTTCTTTACTTCTATTCGTCTGACTTTTAATATAAAAAGGGAGTTCAAGACAATAGAAGGAGACAAAAAGAAAAGTGTCATTTTTATTTATGTCCAACATATGAAAGTGATACAAAACACTCTCTTATTCAATAAGATTGAGTGTTACAGATAAAGGAGTACAAAGAGTCCCTCTCTCAAAGGTTGCACTCATTCCTTGAAGCTGCTCACAATTCCAAGTACAAGATGTTTGGAAGGGCGCCAAAGTATGATTGAACACTGTGGCGACGATCGGAAGCTGGTTGCACCACGATGCATGATGTAACATCGAAAAAGCTCATCGTTAACCAGGAACAATGGTGGTTCTTGAGGTCGAAAGGCAGCAGAATCTTCTGATTCCACCTGACCATCCGAAGCAGCGGGGTATGATCTTCGTTGATGAGCATCTCCACCACTAGAAAGTCATCCAATGAGCATGGAGTTCTCATCGATGTCACTTCTGGGGTAGGTGGAGGGAGAATCCAAGAACATACCCACCACTATATCCCCCGCCATACCACATGTGTGACCATGGCAGGCTCAGAAGCATGACTGGTGCATTGAATCCAAAGAGATCTTGGCGAGGGTCAGGGCCCATGACTTCTTCTCCTGTGGTCGACCATCGACCAAGTTCGCTGGCCGATATATTCTCCCAAGGGCCCAACGAATATGAAAAAGGATGATTAAGCCTACCTGCAAGAAGCAAACAAAAGTTAGAAGATCTGAAGCTTAGTATACTTCAACAGAAAAGCTAAGTGACAGACGCAGCTATTGCTGAAAGCTTCAAACGCAGGAATGACCCGCGCAGCGAACCAAACTTCTGCGGCGACAGAAACAGACGCGATCAAAACCGTGACAATACACAGAGTTCGAGCGCAGTCTAGTTTTGCACCCGCGTCTAAGGTCCGAGACGCGAAAATTGCCATCTCTCTGTTTGATGAACAGGGGTTGCAAAATTCAGGCCTGAAAACCTTCGATTTAAGTCGGCAGCCTCAGACACGAGCTCTGTATGTAAAGCCCGCGGTCCAGGTGCAAAAGTTAATTATACTCGCGTCCAGGGAATTTTAAGTCAGAATTTTCTAAATGGCGCAACTTCCAAAAGATGGGTGCACCAGCTAGACTTCAGAAGAAGGTTAAGAAGATGAATCTCTTCAAGAGATATCAGAACTCAAACCCGATTGGGCTGAAAATACCATGGCAAACCAGGAAATCGTACCCGCAGAGGCCTCTATTAAAAGTTGAACTCTCTGCATCAAGGCGCGGACATAAAAGGTGCTCAAGAGACGAATCTCTTTATTGAAATCACTTGACAGTGGTAATCTTCTAGAAAGATTAAACAGAAGCCTAAAAGCTCTGGGTCATCTTCGTCCATGGAGGCAAGCCCTGGTAAAGTCCTTGAAGAAGGCAGAATCTCTCAGAGCACTCGCTCTCAAAAGAAAACAGTCTAAGTAATGGACTGTTAAAGGAGAGGGTGAGCCCTATTTATAGGCAAATCGTAATGCCTATAATTAATGGCTCGCTAATCAGAACTGTCAGCTTTAATAACCGCACGAGTGTCAAAGCCCAATAGGGGGCTGACGCGTGGATCGTCGCTTCGGGAAGCAATGAAGACGCGGGCCTCCAACCGCCAGCGCCGGTTTGGCATTAAAAGGCGTTAATGCCTAAACCCAATGAAGGGCTGACGCGTGGACTGCCGCTTCGGGAAACATCGGAATGATGCGAGTCCCCAATCGTCAATGTCAATCTGACATTTAAAGATCCAACAAGATCTTTATGACAGCCTGCATGTAACACCTGGGAAGTTGCACCAAACGCAGGCCCAAGAGCCGCGTCTAGGAATTGGCGTCCCCTTTACGAATCCGAAAATGGCCTTCCTTTTCGTTCCAGCCAAGAGAACCGCAGCCGCGTCTCTCAGAGTGATTCAAAGTTGTATCCCTTCACAGAAAGGGACCCCTTCTGGGGGTCGCGCTTGGAAATCACATAAAAGTGAAAAGCTGCGTCCTGAGACTTGTGTCCTTAACGGAGAAGGCCCATCGCATTCACAAGTACCTGAATATTGCGTCTACACTGCAAGATGATAATGGTATTCCCGTTATGAACTCGATATGATTTGAGTTCGCACTAAGTCAAGGATCCAGAGACGCGCCTCCACTAAGACAAAGTCGCGTCCGTGTATCTTCGCGTCAGCTCTGGGGGAGCATGAACCTGCGTCTTCACTTCATTCTGGAATTCTGCACCCGGATATAAGTAAGGGTTGCATCCGGGAGCCGCATCCTTCCTTCCAAAACTGCGCTCCAGTTTGCAAGTCAGAGTCGCGTTTCTCAGGGCTGCGTCTCCACTACAAATTATAGTCGCGTTTTAGCAGACTCAGTTCAGCCTGAGTTTATTCAGAGACAGCTAGGACTACAACCAAAGACTGCGATGAAGAAATTGGACTCATTCACAGTGAAGCAATGAAGATGGGACAAAAACACCAAAGACTTTTATTATTATTCAAGCCAAAAATGATAAAAGCAATACAAACACTCTTGATGAATAGAGTGTTCCCTTCTTTACAAAGAAACAAAAGGGGGGAAGGCTAATAATCCTGGTTCGCCAAAGAACGAATTTGTTCTCTAAGACGATGCATCTCATGTTGACGCGCCTTCTCAGCCTCCATGAGAGCTTGGACCCGCAACTCCTCCTCAGATAAGAACCTCCTCGCAGCCAGCTGCGCTCGTAAATCTTCCAACCTGGAGGAGTGAGTGGAGAGGCTTTCTTCAATCCGCGTCCTGGCAGCTTCCAGCTCTTCCAGCTTCTTCCTGGCAGTGACAAGCTTCTGCTCATTGATTGCAATCAAGGCTTCTGCTTTGGCTATGGTGGCCCTAGCACTGATGATAACTTGCTCTGCGCTCTGCATGACGAGTTCAGATTCCCTTGAATCGCCAATCAGCTTTTGATGGTCCGCCTGGAAATGTTGGAGATGGTGAGTCTCTTCGGCTATTTGTTCCTCCATCTCCTTCCACTCCTGTTCTTGAGCAGCAAGAAGCCTAGTCAGGGTTGCTTGGGCCTCATGAACTGAGCCAGCGTCTTCCAAAGACTTAAGCTTTTTCAGATCACTCCCCAACTGCTCCACCAGCAGCAGACACGCCCTAGCCTGTGAAGGACCTCCAGTATGACTGATGTTCCCGATCAAATTCTCGAGAAGCACTCGGGCAAATTCGAAAGAACTGCCCCCAGAGAGGATGAGGTCGATACATGATCGCATGGAAGCGAAGAACTGCTGCACCATTTGACGTGCCAGTTCCCCCATGATATCATTGGCCGGGGAGAACTCTGCTGATGTGCTCCCAGATTCCCTTTCTATCACAGGGCGAGAGATGGGAGTCAACTCGTCCCAGGCAGAAGTAGGGTCAACAACAGGCGCGGTAGAAGCTGAAATGGTTGCTGGTACTTCTGGCACAGTTACGGCTGTCATAGCATCCTCCATGGCGACTGAAGTAACAGCGAACCTGGCTTCTTCGGAACCCTCGGTCGTGGGTTGAATTGTATTGCTTGTTGGCTCAACGCTGGCTGCCCCTGCTGAGTCGACGCTGACTGCCAAGCCCTCTGCCTGAGCTTCCTCAGCACTCTCTACAGATCACCAAAACGTCAGTCATGACAATAAAAGAAAAATATTCAAACATCAATATTTCCTTACCAAGCCGAGGGTCCGAAGACGGCAGATCCCTGGGCAAATCTTGCAAGGTTGAGGTCTCTCCAACCTCAATAATTGCCCTCTCCTGAGGCATCTCAGCAGCAGCCTCAACACCCTCCTGCTGGGCCAGCTCCTGTATCATCTCCTCGATATGGGAGGAAGTCGCGGCCTCGCTATCCGCGGCCAACCCTGCAGCATAAAAGGGAAAATGTCAGAACCTGTTCCCTAGTTAAAAGGGAAACTGGGTCAACAAGACGATAAGAGTACCTTCAGCAGGAGCAGTTGCCGCTTGTGATAACGCCGTCACCGGATCACACCCGTATATTTTTTCATCCGTGATATGTGAGAATTTACTCGGATCTGGAAGAGCGGGTTCATCGCCAAAATCGACTTCATCGCCTGAATCATATTCGTCCTCGCCGGATGATGAAGACGATAGTTCAACGCGAGAAGCCTCGACAATTGAGGCCTTGCCACCAAATACCCCAGTAGTAGGGCTGGGGTCAACTGCTCGCGAGCTGGAGATTAATACAGCAGGAGACCCAGGCTGTGGTGCCTCATCTCTCCTCTCCTGAGCTGAAGAAGACCCTGGCTGAGTTGAGACCCCTGGAATCTCAACATCATCCCTTCCCACCAGGTCAGCCTCAAGTTGCTCAGCCTCATCAGTTGCAGTGGGATCATCAGCAAGCTCCCCTTCTTCTAAAATTACGGGGCCCCTGCTGCGCAATCCACGAGAACGAACAAGGGGGGCGTCGTCTTCCTCCTCCTCTTCTTCCCTCTGCTCTTCGATGCCGGCGGGGACGGTCTCTTCAGCCGCCAAGTCTTTCCTGGCCTTCTTCGGGGCAGGCTCAGCCGTGGAAGTAGAAGAAGGCTCAGCTTGAAAAGTAACGCCTTGAGGACGTTTATGCACCGTCTGTCGACGCCTTCTAGCAGATTGCTCCCTGGGTGCTGCCGCTCTCGGTTCTCCCTGTGTTTCCCCTCTGGCCTCCCTCTGAGCCGCCTGATATTCATCGAGGCCTCGCGAGCGCTTGTTGGATGCCACTTTCTCCTCATATGACGCATTAATGCTCTTAATGCATGAACGCTCCATTGAGTAGCCAGTCATCTTGCTAGCCTGGAAGTACCAGGTGCAGAAGCTAAGACTTGCGTAACAGTTTGGCGTCTTATGAGGTAAACAGAAAAGAGCCTGTGTCCCCCCAGCTACGCTGTAATACCAAGCCCGAGCACCTTCAAACAGATTTCCACTAAAGGCAAGCTGAGCGTTAGGGTTGCCGACATATAGTTGGTCATAGCCAAACTGTCGGGCGAAACGATTCGGCATATAAGGCTCGATCGTGCACGAATTCCCTTGCAGAAGAGCAGATACCCGGGCCGGATATTGATAAGCCACCAGAAGACTCCCGATGGCAGTCTCGTGAAGTCGTCCGGACCTACAATGTCGGCCAACTTTCCCCATAAGCGGCATCTGTAATCTCGGGGGTTGAGATGATAATTTGAAGCGTTCAGAACACACTTCCGGACGTAGAACATATAGTTGTTGCACCAGCTCGAACTCTCCAGCTGCTGCACAAAAGGGAAACCCCCTCGCATCGGGACACCGGCGTCATCAGTGAGGGGCAGTGCATCACGTACCAAGCCATTAAGTACGTGTAGGGAAGCTCGATCCGAGGGTTAGGGGTCCTCACTCTCGGCCTTCCCTCTGAATCGACCTCCGGGTTACCTTGGGAGTCGACGATGGCCTCCACCCTGCACAGGCTCTGAGTCAGGGCCCGCAACCCACTTTGGATACCGGCCACCATTACCGGAAGGAGAGCTATGGACCTACCATAGGCCAGCAGCACCGCTGGATACACCACGTCGGCAACAATCACCTCATGCGGCAGTGTCGGCACTACACAGCGCTTCAACCACAGTATGAGGAAACCCGCCAGCAGTGCCCGATTAGAAATGGGGATCTGGGCCTGGTGATGGAAACTTTCGAAAATCGTGTCAGGTTTGAAAGTGTCTTCATTCGACTCTGTGGTATAAGAACTCACAGAGGCGCCGATCCTCTCGGCGATTTCTTCGTCAGAGCTGGGAGCCAGACTGGTCACCGAGTGGTCTTTTTCGGTGATACCATTAAACAAGTAGCTCGCCCAAGACAGCTGCTTAACTCCCCTAGTCCTCCAGGAGGTTATTTAGCCGCAGATGTGAAAATGACATAGCACTTCCCAGTAGGTCTCATATACACGAGGGCACTCCTTCTTCAAAAGATGAAGCTCCTCAGAGGTGGGGACGTATTCCTCATAAGGAGCATCTCCCATTACCAGCCCCGAGACTTCATATAATTCATGCAGGGCGAGTCCCATTTCTCAACCAGGGTGAAAAACATCCCCGTCAAAGGGTTGTAATGCTCCAGGATCCCAAAGAAATTTTGAGAATTCTGTGGGATGCCATATTGCACAGCCCTGACTGCTTGATACAGTCCCACCTGGTCCAATAGACCTCCGAGTTCGGTGAGGACAAAGCTCACCATCTTACCCCACCAGTACTTGTCAGTGGAATGAACCCACCCGAGCGGACGGAAGTCAGTGGGAAAATCACCCCCTACCTTCATGAATTGATTAATAAAGGTAGTGCTGAGCTGAGGAGTTTCCCTACTGGGTAATCAGACCTGAGCAACCCAGGAAACAAGCTAAAAACTTCCCTTCCATGACCAGCAATGTGTACCTTCTTGGCACCCAGGATGCCGAGTGAGACACCGGGAACAGATCGGGCAAGATCCCATTCCATTGCCCGAGGGACAGACATATGCTGAAGGTAGCATAGGGGATACATTCTCTCCATATTTGGAAGAAAGAATTTCCTACCCCCTATCTGGCGGAGCCACTTGTAATCGCCATCATGCAAGACGTAACCACCTTCACCAATATTATCCCCAAAGAAGAAGACAGGTTTCTTCAATGGAATACGCGAATTCGTCTTAAATTCTGCGTCAGTCATAAATTCCCGGAATGTCGCCATGTCAACCTTGCAGAGCCTCTCCCTTCGCTCCTTCGGCTTGTCGGCAGTCACAGGAGCAGTCCTCTGCAACACAAAGGTCAGGTTGCGGTCAGCACCGCCCACGTGCCCAAAGTGGCACTTCTTGGAGAGAGGATCGGAAGAATATCGCACTGCGAAAGAAAGTAACACTTAATCAGAAATCCGAAGGAAATGATCAAGTGTCTACAACTCAGACGCGGAAGTGACTCCAGACGCAGAAATTATCAAATTTGCGTTCGGACCCGAGGACCGCGAGACCAGCATGAAGCTCGCGTTTCAAATCCAAGACTTGCGAGATAATTCCCAAGTATCGGACCCAGACGCAATGTTCATGAGGACCAACGTCTGGCTTCACAAGACGCAAGAGTCACGAGAAATCTGCGTCTGAATCTTTCACACTTAGAAATATTTCAAGTGTTGGATCCAAAACGTAAAACTCATTGGGGCCCTGTGTTCAGCAAACAGACGCATATTCGAGCAGATAAGAGCAGCAGAGGTCATCAAACCTGCGTCCTGTTTATCGACTCAAAGGCCGCGTCTGAAGATCAAACATGGGCTCGAGCCCGCGTTGGCGGGTCAGTTTTAAAAGAGGAGTTCAAGAGTTCAAAGAACTCTATAAACCCTTTTAATGGTGAAAATCAAGTCCGATGGCTTTATACCTGAAATAGGGGCTTCCTGCATGGAGAAACCACCCTTTGAGTCTCGGCGACGACCGCCTTTGAAGACGAAGTAGTTTGCTTGGCCTTGGGTGCCATTGCGAATCAAAGATCTGATGTTAGATGGAAGAAGAGAGAACAAAGGAAGCTCTTTTCTCAAAACTCTAACATATACGCTCGAAGACGAAGGAGAGTCTAATTATGACTCTTGAAAGACTGTTGCCTTTTATAGGCACGGTGATTTGCAAAGATACGCGGCACTTGGTTCAATGACCAACCACCGCCAGACGCGTGGACAGCGTATTTAATGCAGCGTGAAGTTCGCACGCCAAAAAGTAGATGTCTCCTCAATCCTACGGGACATGTGGCAGCGTAATCATGGCACGGATTCGCATCCAACAATCGCGTCCTCGTCTCTAAAGGACGCGTCCCTTCAATGGACGTATCCTTTCAACACGACCATAAGTCGCATCCGCCTCATCAAGTAACGGTCGCGTTTCCATTTCCAAAAGATGCACCCCTATAGGAGGCGCGTCTTTAAAGCAGTATTACCTCTGCGTCCACAGAGCTGGCGTTCAGTCCTTGCTTCTGTAATTCAGTTCAACAGTACACTGGCACAAGCAGACGACTGTCCACCCCTGGTTTAAAGTACACCAACAAAAAACTCAAAGCATCGGGGAGGTTTAGACTGTGTATCTAGACACTCCACGCGATCAGTTTTGGCGGCTTCAACGAGTTCCACAGTACACTCACGAAGACCATAGCCCAGCCCAGATCAAACCCGAAGTTTTGTCAGTCCAAGCCATAAAAGTGGATTCAGCTAGAGTCCAAAGTATTTTGAAATCCGTCCTAACTAACTGCGGAATATCGAAAACTTTGGAGGGGGTTCTGTAGGCTGTCTAAAAGTCACTAAAGGACAAATCGTCAAAAGCAGAGTCCCCAGGTTCCAGACGCAGGGCTAATCACAGCCAGCATAGCCGCACCAAGGCGCGAGGGTCGACACCCGCATCTCGGCCGCACCAAGGCGCGAGGGTCGAAACCCGCGTCTCAGCCGCACCAAGGCGCGAGGGTCGAAACCCGCGTCTCAGCAGCACCAAGGCGCGTGGGTCGAAACCCGCGTCTCAGTTGTAACCATCCCGATTATAGGGTCAATCATGGCCCACATAACGGGGAAAGTTAACCCCCATTATGGAGTGTTTTTAGGAGGCACGTACGCTCCTGAAACCTCTATAAATAGCCCCGCTGCTATGGAGAAGGGGTCGGTGAATTTAGATCAGAGAATCCTGAGAGAAAAGAGCTTGACTTTAGAGCTTCCAGAGAGGAGGAAAGAGAGTCCAACTCTTCAAACAACTTGCTGCGTACAAGTTAGTTTTTGCCTACAATCTCTTTGAGATTTCTGGCCGACAGAGCTGCGTTACTCCGTCCGCCATCCGAAGAGAAGATCCCCAAAAGTTTTCGACGTTCACCCGGTCAACGGAAAACAAAATTCACTTTTCATCGCCACCTGAAGAACCCAGCACTAAACAAAGGGAGGATTCAAGACTCAACATCCTCCCTCCCTTGTAGTCGGAGCAGTAGTCCGTTGTAATTTTTCAACTGATTCAAGGAAACTTTACACGAACTTTTCTCCGTACCAAACATCAATGTTAGCAACCCTACATAAATAATCATTATTTAGGGTACTCTTCAAAGCATTAATGGCTTTTGAGTTAGCCTCAATATACTTGCTATTATTAACATATGAATCATTAATGGTAGCAAGATAAACATGAATACCTAGGCCTTTGAGGAATAAAGACATCTTAACTTTCCAAGTTTGGATGTTAAGAATGTCAAAAGTGGGAGGTGACATGAAATCCATGGTGTGTGTACAAATATTGTGATTAGCCTAAAATGAGGATCTTTAACTCTATGTTGTAAGACCCAAATCAAGAGCACTTGGTTCTGATACCAATTGTAAATCACCTAGAGGGGGGGTGAATAGGTGATGGCTAATCTAATGGTCACTAAATGCGGAATTAAAAACTATTATGACCTAAACTCAAAATCTTAAACTAAACACCACGTATAATACAAGAGTGTAGCCGAATTCTCCGTGAAGGGCTCTGGACTAACTCCTCAAGATTCCTCTAGATAAGAGTTGAGGTGCCGCGTTGGCTCTCTTGGTTGAATACAAGTATTAGCAAACAATCCCCAAGCATATATCAATAAAGCACACAAAATATATCAAGCATATAAAGATTAAGGCAATAAACGCATGCAAGATATAAATAAGGAGATAGAGAGAGAGTGAGCAATCGCAAACACAAGGGATTTATTTCGAGGTTCGAGCACACTTGCTCTACATCCCCGCCTTCGACACTACGAAGGATTTCCACTAGAATCGATCCTACCGGATCACTCCTTGGTGTCGCAACACCTACAAGCTCTCGGACTCTCTAGCCCGTACACACCGCAAGCCCACTAGCTCGCCGAGGCCGCACCTCAAACAACAAGTTCGCACTCGAACTAGAAACAACCGCGAACGCACTCGTCCGCCTCCTCAAAGTAAATGAAGGAACCTTGGTGATCACAACTCTTGATCACCTAAAATCCTCTCACAACAAATCCCTATAGGTAGAAATAGCAATGGATGGCTCAAGTGTTGTGTGAGAAAACAAGGAAAGAGATGGTGGAGGAAAAACTCAAAAATCACTTTTAACACTCTTAATAAAACTCCCCTTTTGATTGGAAATATTGGCTCTAATATAAGTGGAGAAAACCTCTTGAAAGAGTAGGAAAAACTGTTGTAAAAATTCACTTAAAATCTTATGGAAAACAGCACCCAAACCCTCAAATTTATAGGGCTAGAAAAACTAGCCGTTGGGTCCAGATGGCCTGGCGGTCGACCGTCCAGTCGACCGGCCAACGGTCATTTTTCAGACTGTTGAGCCAGCGGTTGACCGGCCGGTCGACCGTGGCTAGGATACAGAGAGCACTGCTCTCTGTCCGGTCGACCGGTCGGTCGACCGGGGCTTTTCTAGAGAGCAGAGCTCTCTGGACGGTCGACCGGGTCGGTCGACCGGCCCTCCTGCCAGAACAGGGCGTGCACGTCTGTGTACGTCGGTCGACCGGTCGGTCGACCGGCTGAAGCCTGGAAACAAATTTCTGGGATTAAAATGTTGGTCGTTTTGGCTTAAATAAAATCCCATAAAATCATGAAAAATCTACAAAAATAGTTTTACCAATATACTTTGATAAACAAACATGCTTGCACAAAATCAAGGCATGTTACAAAAGATTTGAACTATTTTTGTAACTTGAAAATTTTGGTTCAAAACAAAAACTGTATTTTCCAAAACTTGATTTTTTCAAAACTTGTTTTCCAAACTTCTCCAAATACAAAAATAAGATATTTAAACTCTATTAAAGCATAGTGTGTATGGATAAGATCCATTACACAAACATGATGAAATATCTATGTTTTTGACATTAAGCACTAAATACGGTTTTGGTTAAAACATATAAACTTGAAACTCCAAAAATCAAACCGGTATTTTTCTAACATAAAACTCTTTTGTAAAAAGAAAATTCTTTTATAAAACTTATCTAAATCAAGAGTGTGTGTGTATATGGTATACTTGAGCAATCCACCAACTATTCTATCCTTTACATTTTATCTAAAAATAAAATCTTATAAAACAAACCTAGACACAAGTCTTCATCTTCTTGAAGTCTTCACTTGAAGCCTTCTTGACTTGGTCCAAACACCGTGCTAGCTCCAAAACTTGACTTTAAATTCTTTATTGAAGCTACGCACCTACTAAGATCTTGATCACAAATCTGAGACTAAATAAACACAAGATCATTAGTACTATAACTACATGAGTTGATCATCATCAAAACTAGAGTGATGGGCCTTCGGGCCAACATAAATGTCAACGAAAATCTCTGAAATTTTGTTTCTAACTAGTTGTGGGTAGTAGATCACATCTAATAATTTGAATTTTACATTTGGATTATGTATCAATCAAATCAAAGTGAGAGCATCAACATTCTTGATACTCTTGAAAGTCACCTAACTCCACTCAACTTTTTATGCAAACTTTATTCAACTACAAATTCTCTCTTTTTTGTTTCTCTCAAGTTTTCTTTTTCTTTTTTGTTTTTCTTTTTTCGTTACAAAATATTGACTATGCCTTTTTTATAGACATATTACAATGCAAATCCAACTCAAAAGCAAAGTCCTATTCCTAATCTACTACTCACTTTATTAAAAAAATAAAAAAAAGTCCTAAACTAATCCTAATACAAGTACGAATCTTAAATAAATTTTAGAAACTTCAAAAATCTAAATCAACTCAAACTTTGAATTTAGTCAAGGTGAAGATTGTTGAAATTGTGTCTCGTATCCAGTTTAGCATCCATGTCAGTTTTATGCCCAGTAGGTCTTTAGGGCTGAGATTATTTAATGATGTGAAATATTACTAAATAATGGGTAGTGCTAGGGTTTCTTTGTAGAACTACACACAACACACACACACACACACACACACACACACACACACACATATATATATACACACACATATATATACATATATATACATATATATATATATATATACATATATATACATATATATATATACATATATATATATATATATCAGATGAGAGGTGGCTTTGAAAAACATGTGAATCAATGAGAGAGAGGGAGAGGTGAGATAGAAACTTGGTTCTCTTGTTCTCTTGTACTCTTGTAATTATTTTTCTCATAATGGATTTCGCATCGATGATGCCTCGTGGATGTAAGCCGAGTTTGGCTGAACCACGTTAAATTTTGTATTTCTTCTTCTATTGTTTTTATTTTCTTACTTATACGCTCGAGTTATCGATCTTACGACTTGTTGAGATCGTCAGTGGGGTACTCAATCCCTAAAAAGTGATATTAGAGCTACGATGTTGGATCTATGTTTGAGTGCTCTAAATGGAGGAGGAGGTGTCGCGACAATGATTGGTGGAGGCATCATGACAATGATCGGTGGAGGCATCAAGGTGAAGAAGAAGAAGAAGAAGAAGAAGAAGAAGTTCATTCCATTATAAGGGATAGGTCAATGACTGTTGGAGTACATCGATCAAGGTGGAACCATCGAGGCTCATAGATAATCAGATCTGGTCTGCTTGAAAGACTGGCAACAGTCGAAAGGCGAAAATTGGATGGTCGCCAATGATGGGCAGCGAAGCGAGCTCACAGTGGTCGTGTAAGACAGCTCGCGACTGCGCATGGTGCAGCAACAATTATCGGGCTTTGGATCGACAAATCAGAAGAGGACTCAGATGATCCAGGAGTCAAACCCAATGTTTTTCAGCATTCTGGATACAATGGTGGATGTGGATCAATGAGATCTCAATGTTTGTAGCATGTTTTGTACAGATCAGGAAGAAATCAACAATGACCATGGAGACCAGGTATAGGTCAGAGTTGCGACAGGCTAGTCGTGACACGGTGAGATCATCGGAGGCATTGGTGGATCTGACATTAGTTGAGATCATCAATAGAAGGACGATGAATATGGCAAATATTAATATGAGTGGCAGATTTACAACTGATGATTGATGAAAGGAAGACCAGATGGTATGTTTGTGAAAAGCCAGATAAGATCATGGCGGTTAGTTGAAGATAGTTAGTCTCAAGGAGAAGACATCAATTGATAGGTGGATTATAGCCAATGATCGATGGAAAATCATGACGGCGATAATGTTTGTGTAAGGTCAGTAAGATCATGGTAGGATTTGATAGTGGTTGCCTCAAGATCAACGGTAGTTCTAATGGCCAGGGGCCAGGAAGGCGTCGCAAAGCAAGTATTAGTTGGCGGCGGCAGTGATGCAAAGAGGAGTTTGCAGCCCAACTTTGAAAGATGCATGAATACAAGTATGAAGTGAACGGTTGGCGTATGAAAGATTCGTAGCTTCATAGCTTGAAAGTGATGTTACTTCAACACATGGTTCGTTTATAAAGTGGATGACGAGAATAACGGAGAATCTCCAGATTGCATGGCTCATCGAATTTTAGTCAAGTGAAAATTGTTGAAATTGTATCTCGTATCCGGTTTAGCATCTATGTGGGTTTTGTGCCCAATGGCCTTTTGGGCCAAGATTATTTAATGATGTGGGTTATTACTGAATAATAGTTAGTGCTAAAATTTGTTTGTAACACTATATATAATCTCTCATAATTAGATGAAAGGTGAATTTAGAAAAGATATGAATCAATAAGATGAGAGGGAGAGGAAGAAGTGAGAGAGAAACTTGATTCTCTTGTATTCTTATAATTGTTCCTTCTCATAATGGATTTCGCATCGATGATTCCCTATGGATGTAGCTAGGTTTGATCGAACCACATTAAATCTTGTGTTCTTTTTCTCTTGTTTGTTATTTATTGTTGCGCGTGCGGGTGCAACAACCAATGAGAAACACCAATCAACTGTAACCCCCTGATCCCCGATGTACGTATCACAGTATCAGTACGCGATACGACGTACAAACTTGATTTGATCTCTGTAGTATTCCGATTGACCTGATTTCAGCTTCAAAAATTATTTTCTAATATTTTAGATTTTTCAGGATTTTCTGGAAATTTTCTGGATTATTTTGGAAAATCTCCGTAGTCGGTGTCGACCGATACCGATAACCGGCTTTACGATTTTTCTTTCACAAACGGAGTTGTATTTTGAGAATTCGCTTTCACCATTTGTCTTAGAATCGTCTTATCTACCTTAGGGTATTTTGGAGATTTTTCTGAATTATCGAAAATCCGGCCAAACCGGTGTCCCCCGTATCGGCGAGACACTCCGGGATTTTTAATTTGCAAACCGGATTGAGTTTCTGCAAACCGTTTTCATCTTACGTCTCAGGATAATATTCTCTATTTTTTGTAAATTTTGGGTACCGTTCGGAGCTAGTCGAATTTTGGGCCAATATTTTAATAATTAAGTATTCATTTTTATTTTCCTTTTTCTTTTCTTTTCTTCTCCCTTCTTCCTTCTTCACGAGACTTCTTCTCCCACCGCCATTGACCACCGACTCTTCTCTCTCTCCTCTTAATAAAATCCCTTCTCCATCTTTCTCTCTTAATTTTCTCTCTCTCTCTCTCTCTAAAACTCTCTCTAATCTCTCTAATCTCTATTTAATTTCTTTCTTCTCTATCTCTCCCTCTCTCTCTGTACAGACCCTCCCACAAGGGAGGGGCTGCTCCCTTGGCCCGCAGCCAAGCCAAGCGCGGCCGGCGCCACCGCAGGCCGCCGCGACCCCAGGCCGCGCCCCGGCCACGGCCGGCGCCGCCACCACCCTCCTTCTTCTTTTCTTTTCTTTTCTTCTTTCTTTCTTCTTCTTCTTCTTCTTCACTGCTGCTGCTTCTTCCCCTTCTTTTCTTTCTAATTTTCCCCCTCTTTCCCTCACCCTCTCTCTCACCCTCTCTCTTGGCCGACCGCCGCCGGCGGCCGGGATCGCCGCCGGCGGGCGTCGCCGGCGCCGCCGGCCAGCCCAGCTGGCCGGCTGGCTAGTGAGGGCGGCAGCAGCAAGCTGCTGCTGCCCCTCCTCTTTTCCTTGTGGGTTTGGGTTAGATCCCAAACCAATACCCTATTGGGTTTATTTGGAAACCCAATTTCTCTTTTGGGGTTTATTGACACCCAAAACCCAATAACCCGATACCCATTAAATTAAGTTATGGGTTTAGGTTGTGGATCTGGACCCGACCCGTTATGAGCCAAACCCGCACCCAAATCCATTTCAGGTACTTTTACATAAAACCCCCCTACTCAATTTTATTAATTGCATTTTGAATTATTTTTATTTACATATTTCTCTCATTTTGATTATGTTTAGTGTGCGGGCGATAACTGGAGCATCCGGACTCCGATTCAGGCGATTCTGGATCCGTTGCGACCGTGGGAACGAGAGCTACTGTCCCATGACTAGTTTGTGAGTGTTTTCTTTTATAAATTTCTATTTTATTATGTTTAATGACATTGGGTGCTTACCTTAAGTAATAAATCAGGATTATAAGTAATAAACATGTAGTTATCGATCAATCACTGTAATTAGAACATAAATGATGTTTCATTGAACATAAGTGATAATATACTCATAATGTATTTTCAATAATCCATAACTTGTATATAATAATAATTATGTGATATCTACCCCATTGTAATCAATCTTATAATCTTGATGATAAATAACATATCTGACATTAGCCACTGTACCAACCCACGGACCACACTAAGAAGCCACCCTTGTCTTTCTAGTACATGCATTTCAGTTACACGGATACCGTCAGGTCACAGGATATGGTCTTATAGTAGATACTGTTATTACATGTACTATCACGAGGGTATTACACGGATTCTGGCTACACATATATGTTCGACTGGTACACGGATATACCATAGCACGGAGTACTACATTTCATATACTTGTTCTCATCATTACATGGATGCTCGATACACTGTTATCTCATCACTATTCCATATGCCCACCACACGAGTGTACATTCATGTATTGTTTCTATCTTATTATCATATGACTCACCGTGCATATTACACAGATTATTGTTCCATGTTACCGTATCCATGTTATATGATTGTTTCCTGTTACTGATATGGATATTCCCGATACTGGACATGAGAGCTGTTGATATGCGATATGTGGAATCCCACATATATTGATCCCGTTATATTATTCCTGTTATATTGTTCCCGTGATATTGTTCCCGTTTCATGTTATAATGTTTCTCGTTATATTGTTCTATGCTATCAACAGAGCTCTGGTCCAGTTATCATGTTACCCGTATCATGTACTGTTATTTGTTCTTGTTACATTGGATACTTGACATATCAGATCATAATGATCACTGGGTTATGGGGGAGACTTGACGGTTGATTAGATCTTATCGGGTGATGTACTGGATCCATATTGTTCTCCCACTGCAGGGGATGGTAGTGCTACCTACCAATTGCTCCATGAGCTATTGTTACTGATTATTGTTCCCCTCTTAGCGGAGGGCTCTGGTCTTAGCAGCCAGGGTTTGATAAAGGCCGTGATCCCGGGTATGCACGGGATACACCTACCCGATAAGAACTCCTCGACCATGAGTTTCCAATTAACATAATAAAACAATATACACAATAGTGGACGTCGGGAACACTTGTTATTTGATCACTCTCTCGTTTGGATAATGGTACCCGTAGGCCATGTCCGGATGGGTTCGACTGGAGTGCGGGCTCCAGTATGAACTGCCAGTGGTATGGGACACTGGTAGAGATTGATTAAAATACCAGGTGGTACTGATCGCTACTATTGTATAAATGACATGACTTTGACATGACTTGCCTGCTACATGTTTAGTTGTACTTGTTACTGTTCCTGATCATTTATCTGCTATCATGTGACATGTATACATTGCTATTGTTCCTGTTTCCTGTTACACTTTCTTGAGTGCCCTACTACTCATGCACATGTATACTTTGTTATATTACCTGGTATATGTTACACTGTATGTAGTGGCATACTATGCATGTCCTGCATTGCATATATTTTATTGTTGCAGACATATGCTCATCTGCATGTTCACCTCTATCACGTCACCACTATCATGTTCATGTCTATTGCGTCACCACTAGACAACATTAGTTATTATATAAACTGGACACGACTATAGATATGACCTGATGATAACCGGCTAGGTAGAGATGGTATTACAATAAAACATGTTTATATATATATTAGTATCATGGTTGTAGTACTATTGTATATATTACCGCCTTCTTCATTTTACCACTCACTAGGTCGCTTTCTGACGACCCTGGGTTTGCGTGCCCAGGTTGGAGATCCGAGATATCGTTTTGTCAGAAAGTCCATTGGAGTCACATCAGAGATTCCTCATCGGGACTATTCCTAGGTATCTTTGTGCTTTATTTCCGTTATCTTATTTGTCTCCATTTTTCATATTTGTTATGATCGCTGACCTCTTTCTGCAGGTATTCTTGTACTTATTTCATGCTGGGACCCATGTCTATATGGAGGTTATTACTGTACTGAGGCTTAGCGTGCGTACGTGAGGGTTTTCCGCCCTGCGTATGTACGTCGCCATAACGTCCCCGTACCTGCGGGATCGGGGCGTTACATCAACAGAGAGAGATGCATCAGAGAAGTACCCAAAAGACAGGAACAAATAAATAAGAGAGAAAGCCAAACACAATATTTAACGAGCTTCGACAATTTGTCAACATCCTTCGGGCAAGGGAGAGAGAGATCTTATTGATTCAATAATCAATTACAACAATTCATGGGGGCTCTATCCCTTTATTTAAAACCAGAGAATCTTAGAGTTTTAGGAAACCACGATTGGATTTAACTCCTGATCAGAAGCGAAGTCTGAATCCCAATAGGAGAAACAGATTTGTTTGTCGGTCGACCGGTCTGGTCGATCGACCCTTCCTTCGGTTGATCGAAACCAACAGAAAGTTGGTGCATGACAGTCGGTCAACCGCTCCAGTCGACCGTACCTTGCTTCGGTCGACCGGGCGGTCAATCGAGCTGTTGTTGTGCACACTGTGCATGCCGGTCAACTGGACGGGCAGTCGGCCGACCTCTATTCTGGCATGCTGTGGACTGTGTTCTCACTCCTTTTAGTCTCCGATCTCTTCGCTATCTCTTCCAATGAGTTAAAAAACTCTTCCATCAAGCTTATATCTTCTCTCTCCCTATAATTCTTCACCTCGGTGAAGATTTCTCAAATCTGAGCCGAGCTCAACACAGTACATGTCGACTCAAATGGGGTTGTACCTATGTGGCTGCCTACGTACCTTGCCCAAGGGATCAAGCCATTCATAGTTCATTCAAGCTCAAGCAACTGGAAGGATATAGAACTTCTCTTTACAATGTATAAATTTCACTCCAGAAACCACCTTGGTAAACATATCCACGGGATTCTCCTTCGTGTGAACCTTTAGTAACTCCATGTCACCTTCCTCAAGAATCTCCCGAACAAAGTGGAACCTGACGTCAATATGCTTCGTCCTTGCATGATACATCTGGTTTTTGGCCAAATAGATAGCACTCATGCTATCATAGTTGATCTTTAAAAGATCCTGATCAATTCCCATGACATCGAGCAACCCTTGAAGCCATATTGCCTCTTTCATAGCCTCCGTCATGGCCATGTACTCGACTTCTATAGTAGACAATGCAACAGTAGAGTGTATAATAGAGCGCCAACTCACCGGTCTTGGACAATGTAAACATATATCCCGTTATAGACCGGCGTTTGTCGAGGTCTCCTTCATAATCGGAATCAACATATCCGACACACTCCTGCTTACCCGTAGAATCCTTCTTAAATACTAAACAACGTCTATAGCACCCTTGATGTACCGTAGAACCCACTTTACTGCCTCCTAATGACCCCTCCTGGGACCATGTATTTATCTGCTAATCATCAAGACAGCTTGTGACAAATCAGGCCTTGTACATGCCATTACATACATTAAGTTACCAACTGCGCTAGCATACGACACGCAAGTCATGTACTCACGTTCTTCAACAGTAGTAGGAGACATAATGACTTTTAACTTGAAATGAGGAGCCAATAGTGTACTTACAGATTTCGTATCACCGTTGATGTTGAATCTCTGAAGTACCTTCTTCAAATACTATTTTTGTGTCAAGCTAACCTTGTCACTCTTTCGGTCCCGCTTAATCTCCATGTCTAGCACCTTCTTCGCTTCACCAAGATCCTTCATCTCGAACTTGGAAGACAAGTCTTTCTTCAATTTATCTATTGTGAATCTGCTCTTAAAAGCGATGAGCATATTGTCTACATACAACAGTAGATAGATGTACTCTCCACCGGGTAGCTTATTGTAACACACATGGGTCATAATGGCTACGTGTGTACCTTTTACTTCTTATGAAGCTGTCAAAAAACTTGTACCACTGCTTAGGAGACTGCTTTAACACATACAGTGATTTCTTCAGCTCGCATACCATATTCTCCTTCTTGTAGTTTTGAACCCCATCGGCAGAGATATATAGATCTCCTCTTCAAGATTGCCATGGAGAAAAGTGTTTTTCACATCGAGTTGGTCAAGTTCCAACCCATATTGTATTACCAGTGCCAGCAAAATTCGATTTGACGAGTGCTTTACAACAGGTGAGAATACCTCGTTGTAGTCAATGCCTTCTCGCTGTGCGTAGGATTTAGCTACCAATCTGGCTTATAGCGTACAGTATCATCTTTGAGAGATACCTGTTTCTTTTCAATACCCATTTACCACCAATTGCCTTCTTTTCCGTGGGCAACTCTGTTAGTTCCCAAGTGTCGTTCTTATATAGAGAACTTATCTCTTCCTCCATGTCATCCTTCCACATCTTGGACTCTGAGCAGATTTCAGCTTTCCTATATGTAAATGGATTGCCTCTTCAATGAGTGGGAGAGTATAGACCATAATCATATCTGTAGTGGGCCAACTAGGCTTACGTGGATTTCTTCTAGTTCTTCCAACTACAATGAATTCATGGACATCACCCATGGCCTGTCCTTGATCCTCATCATTATCAGTATCCTGATCGGCTATATGATGACTACCCTGTATCACCGTGGGTGTGATCTCCAATGATACTGATCTTTTTAGAGACAGTGAAGTAGCATCAGTCTCCACCTACTGTGATACCCTTTTGGTCTTCTTAATCTCTACCTGCTGAGAGATTGTAGGCTTCAACATTGAAGTCTCATCAAATGTGACATCTCTGCTGAGGACAAACTTCTTGTTCTTAGGATCCCAAATCTTGCAGCCTTTTACTCCTTTCTTGAATCCTACGAGCACACCTTTCTTCGCTCTTGGGTCTAACTTGTCTTCCTTAATATAGTAGTAGGCCGGACACCCAAATACTCTTAGAGAATCATAATCCTGAGCAACTTTTCCTGACCAAACTTTCAGAGGAATTTTATCTCCTATCGCAGATGAAGGCAACCTGTTAACAAGATAGCAAGCATATGCCAAAGCCTCAGCCCAAATTTTTTTTGATAATTCGGCATTGGATAACATACATTGGACCTTCTCTAGTAAGGTGTTGTTTATCCTTTCGGCTACTCTATTTTGTTGCGGTGTTTTCCTTACTGTAAAGTACCTTACTATGCCCTCATCACGACATAGCTTTAGGAAAGGATCACTCTTATACTCACCTCTGTTACCTGATCCGAGCACCTTGACCTTTCTTCCCGTGCTTTTCTCCATATTGTTCTTCTACTCCATAAACAATTTTAAGACTTTCTCTTTGTGCTTCATGGTATATACCCAACATCGCCTAAAATAATCATCTATAAAAGTCACAAAGTAGTGGTTACCTCCAATTGATACCGTCTTGATAGGTCCCCAAACATCGGTGTGAACATAATCCAGAATCCCCTCAGTGCAGTGAATCGTTGTGCCGAATTTCACCTTAGTCTTCTTTTCGATGACGCAATGTTCACAAAACTCCAATTTGTAGGTTCTGGCACCTTTCAACTGACCTTACTTTGCAAGAGCTTGCAAAAATTTTTCACCTATATGTCCGAACCTCATATGTCATAGCCTGGTAGAATCATCATCTAAATCTGTAGAAGTCACCACTTGACCTGTAACTGTACTACTCTTCAAGTAGTAAAGATTATTTTGGCGGACGCCCTTTAACACCACCATTGAGCCATTAGTCATCTTGAGAACACTATCTCTTATAGATACCTCAAGACCCAATATTTTTAAAGCACCAACTGAGATAAGATTCCTTTTAAGTTGAGGTACATACCTGACTTCCTTCAATTCTCGCACCATCCCATCAAATATCTTAATCTGGAATATACCTATACCTTCCATGTTACATGGGCGATCATCACCTATGATAACAGAACATCCATCTAGCTTCTCAAAACTAGAAAATCAATCCCTATTTGGGCATACATGATAGGTAGCTCTAGTATCTAAGACCTACTCAAAGTCTCCTGAGTAACCAACAATAGGAGTAGTAACGGAGAAAGAGAATAATGGTGAGTCTGAGTCAGATCCACCTGCCTGTGAAGTACTGGAGTGAGTACTGCCCACCTGTGCGAGATTTGTCTCGATCTTCGACTCCTTCTTCTTACCTTTGGCCTTTGAACAATCAATCTTTCAGTGCCCTAGCTCTTTACAGAATGCGCACTAGTTCTTTTTCAGATCTCTGAAATCTGGCATGGACTTTGATCCTCACGATCACCTTTGCCCTTCCGATTGGAACTCTTGCCTCTTATCGCTAATGCCTCTGATGATGTACTCCTAGAAGAAGATGACTTATCCTGCCTCCTTACTTCATAATTTACAAGAGCATCTGACACCTCACTATAGTTAACTGTTATCTACCATTGATCAAAGTTAGAGTGAATGTCTCATACTCTTCATCAGGAAGAGAATTCAGTAGAATCACCGTCTTATCCTCTTCTTCGATCTTTACATCCACATTAACTAAGTCTGTAAGAAGCTTGGTGTAGTTACTCATGTGTTCATCCATGGAGAGTCATCTCTTCATCTGTAAGCGATAAAACCTGCTATTCAATTGCAAACGCGACTCGATGCTTATTCAGATGTTTCAAGTAACACATGATACTTGATATCTTTTGTCAAACAAGACCTTATCAAACCACACACCGTTCAATTCATCTTGTCCCAATCCTCTTCAAAAGTAGCCCGAGCTTTTTCTCCAACCGTAGAGTGTTTTTGAGGTTTGATGTCGTCAATGCATCTATTACCTCACTTCTCCACATTCTAAAATTTTTCTTGCTATCAAACTTCACCACATCAATCTTCAATGGATGTAGATTCATGATTTTCATCGTAGATGTACTACTCCAGCCATCTTCTCAATAGGTTCCTCAAAACAATGCGAAAAAAACAAACAGATTTAGATCAAAAAATTAGATAAAGATAGAGTCTTTACCTCAAAGTGAAACCCTAAGATAGTTTTCGAAATGATCTACTTCACCAAATTTGATTTCTTGAGCAATCCAAATGTCATTTTAAGATCGACACACGATCCCACAAACAGTCCCAACGCTACTCCGAGATCGACACACAATCTCCGCCAAACAGCCACCAATGCTCTTGGAATCGACACACGATCCCACGAAAAATCTGGGAAGCTCTGATACCACTTGTTGCGCGAGGGGGTGCAGCAACTAATGAGAAACCCAATCAACAGAGAGAGATGCACTAGAGAAGTACCCAATAGACAAGAACAAATAAACAAGAGAGAAAACCAAATACAATATTTAACGAGGTTCGACAATTTGCCTACGTCCTCAGGGTAAGGGAGATAGAGATCTTATTGATTCAACAATCAGTTACAGGTTACAATTCATAGGGACTCTACTCCTTTATTTATAGCCAGAGAATTCTAGAGTTTTAGGAAACCACAATTGGATTTGATTTCTGATCAGAAACAAAGTCCGAATCCCAATAGAAGAAGCAGATTCGTCTGTCGATCGACCCTTCCATCGATCGACCGGTCAGTCGACTGAACCCAACAGAAAGTTGGTGCATGACAGTTGGTCGACCACTCCGTTCGACCGTGCCTTGCTTCAGTCGACCAGGCGTTCGATCGAGCTGCTGCTGTGCACGCTGTGCATGCCGGTCGACTGGGCGGTCGGCCGGCCTCTGTTCTGGCATGTTGTGGACTGCGTTCTCGCTCTACTTGGTCTCCGATCTCTGTACTATCTCTTTTGATGAGTTAAAAAACTCTTCCATCAAATTTTTATCTCTTTTCTCCCTACATTTCTCATCTTGTATGCTCGAGGTTGTCGATCTCACGACTTGTTCGGATCGTCGGTGGGGTACTCAATCCCTAATAGGACTCCATCTCGAATCTTTAGCCATGATGCTTTTTTTGATATTTTTGTCCTTTGTGTTGATGGTGTTGACTCCTTATGATATTCATGAATTGTTCTTTTTTGAAACTCTTTAGCTTCTTGAACTTCTACTATCTCTTTATTTAACTCGTAAGCGTCCTAATTTTCTCTGTCGCTTCCTTGAACTCTTTAGTTTCCCAATCAATTCTCTAACTTCTTCTCTTTGTATGTCTTCTGCAAGATATCTAAAGCACACTTAAATTTTTTATTCAAAGTTTTTTCTCGACTACAAATTCTCTCTCATTTTCAACTCTTTTCTTTATTTTCTTCATTACAAAATATTGATGCCTTCTTTTTTATCGGCAAAATTACAATGCAAAACTAATTCAAAATCAAATTCCTATTCTTAAAATACTACTCACTTTATTAAAGAAAATAAGAAATTCATAAACTAATACTAATACAAATATGACTCTTAAACTAAATTTTAGAAACTCTAAAAATTCTAAATAAACTCAAATATTGATTTTCCTATTTTCATGAGGATTGAAATTATAATTTTCAACAGTAACAAAGCTGTAAATGTGTTTTATGGCTATTTTAATTATAACTGCAATAGTTACAATTAGATTTTTCTGACACCCATAGTTGTACAATTGTAATTAACAATTGCAGCGGACTAAACATTTACAATTGCAATTATAGTTGTATGCCCAATATTCACAAAAATTAACAACAATCTAACTATGAAAACATATCATTTCGACTATTGAAAATTTAATATTGTTTCTCACTTGAAACTTCTCACAATCCACGTCTACACCGTTTTACAAATGAGCTTGGGGGAAAGTGAACCACCCGTCCATAAAAGCCCCAGCAAACTCATCCATACAAATTGGGCCAAGCTTGACTGAAAACTGAACAGAACACTCCTCCTTTCCTACGACCAACACCACCTCCACCTCCACCTCCTTCCTCAGCAACACCATCTCGACCCGGCTCGGTCTCCTGGACCCAAAATTTATTTCATAGCCGTGAACCGGGGGCCTACCGATATCACAACCTTACCTGGTCGCATCAAGCCCTCAAACTGCTCCAACCACGTGTCGCACGCTTCCAGTGGAGGATGTAGCGCCACCTCTCGTCTGACACATACAACCTTCGTGTGCGCGCGCGAGAACCTCTCCAGGCCCATGAGCACAGCTAGAGCGTCGCACGTGTGCCACATGCCACGTGCGTACCCAGTTGCTGCTGTAGGCATCAGGGACGGGAGGGGTGAGGCAGGAGCGATAGTTGATGAAGAAGAACAAGGTGGTGGTGATGTCAGCGTTGTCGCTGACGCGGGCAATGCAGACCCGCATGTGTGCAGTAATGGCGGTGAACATAGAGAGATCGCCACCGCCGACGATTTGTTGCTTTAGGGATTGGATGACAGATGAGGAAAGCGTGAAGGTCCTACACTGTAGGGGTTGTCGGGGCTCACCTTTTAGAGAATAAGAAGCAAACTGCGGTGGTGATGGAAATTATATAAAAGACAGAATCAAAATATCTGAAAGTTACAATATTTCCTCTATAAATATCATTTTCACTCAAACTTTTCATCAAGTTCAATAGATTGTGATTAGTTACGAGGAAACGATGGGTTAGGAGTCATTAAGGAAATTTTCACGATCCGACTGCTCATTATAATCTTCATTATCTAAATGTATATATGATAATTATAATTTTCATGCATATTTTATATTCTTTTTATACTTATTTTTGCAACATTTGGTTATGCATGGATAGTATTGTTTATGATTTTGCAGATATAAGGTCAGAAAAATTTTGGAGAAAAAAATCTGAAAAGCAATGAAGATAAGAGTTGCAATAAGGAATTCACTAAAACAGAGACCCAAATATGAAATCAGAGAGTCCAATAGAGACTACACATTATATAGAGAGGATTCCAGAGTTCAAAGGTCAAAAGTCAAGGTCAAACGGAGATTCGCTGTTGACTTCAGCTGATTTGCTGTTGAGTGGTCAACAGAGGCTAGCACAGATTCAAAATAGGATTCAAACTGTACACGTCTCAGTATTTTGATTATAATTTTCATTCTAAAAGTTCAAATCAGATGATTCATGATGCTAATAAAGATGATTGAAAGGGCTACAAATTTTATATTGACAACTTTTTTCAGCTCAATCATTTGCCTCATGTTTTCAGTAATTACCGTGAGCTTGCTGCAATATAAATCGGGATCAAATTCGGACTCGAGATGAAATTGAATTTGGAGTTCTCCTTGTATCCATTACTAGAATAGGTCTCTAGGGTATAAAAATATAGCTACAATATCTTTTAATTGTATCTTATAAGAGCAATAAACTTTATATTAGGTTTTTAGATTTCAGTTCCTTAAATGAAGTATTAGCTTTTAAAGAAGTAATTCTACTCATCGAAGTTGAAGAACACCAAAGAAGAAGCATCATCTAATTTATATAAATCGGTGTTATCTAACTTTATTCTTTTTCTATTTAATTTGATGGATAAATTCATATTGATTAGCATATTTCACATTTCTTCTAATATGAACTAATTCTTCATAATTAGGGCATTGATGTAGGTTAAATATTATGATAATATAATCTTATTGCTTTGTGCTAGTTTACTACATCCGATCTTCAAGTTATATCTTTTGCATATTAAGTTTTTATTCTCGAGTTTATTGTTAGTAATTGGTGTAAATCACCTAGAGGGGGGGTGAATAGGTGATGGCTAATCTAATGGTCACTAATTGCGGAATTAAAAACTATTATGACCAAATTAAACTATTACACTAAACACCACGTATAACACAAGAGTGTAGCCGAATTTCCCGTGAAGGGCTCTGGACTAACTCCTCTAGATTCCCTAGATAAGGGTTGAGGTGCCGCGTTGGCTCTTTTGGTTGAATACAAGTGTTAGCAAACAATACCCAAGCAATATATCAATTAAGCACACAATGTATATCAAGCATATAAAGATTAAAGCAATAACACATGCAAGATATAAACACAAGGAGATAAAGAGAGAGAGAGTGAGCAATCGCAAACACAAGGGATTTGTTTCGAGGTTCGAGCACACTTGCTCTACATCCTCGCCTTCGACACACGAAGGATTTTCACTATAATCGATCCCACCGGATCACTCGGTGCCGCAACACCTACAAGCTCTCGGACTCCCTAGTCCGTACACACCGCAAGCTCACTAGCTCGCCGAAGTCGCACCTCAAACAACAAGTTCGCACCCGAACTCGAAACACCGAGTCCACACTAGGACCCGAAATAATGCGAACACACACGTCCGCCTCCTCAAGGAAACAAAGTAGAACTTTGGTGATCACAACTCTTGATCACCTAAAATCCTCTCACAACAAATCCCTATAGGTAGATATAGCAATGGAAAGCTCAAGAGTTGTGTGAGAAAACAAGGAAAGAGATGGTGGAGGAAAACTCAAAGAATCTCTTTTAACACACTCTAAATAAACTCCCCTTTTGATTGGAAATATTGGCTCTAAAACAAGTGGAGAAAACCTCTTAAAAGAGTTGAGAAAACTGGTGAAAAATTCACTTGAAAATCTTATAGAAAATAGCCCCCAAATGGCCTATTTTATAGGCCTCCAAAAACTAGCCGTTGGGGCCTGACAGAACTGGCGGTCGACCGCCTGGTCGACTGGCCAACGGTCATATTTCAGACCGTTGAGCCAGCGGTCGACCGGCCGGTCGACCGTGGCTAGGATACAGAGAGTAAACTCTCTGTCCGGTCGACCGCCCGGTCGATCGGGGCCTTTCCAGAGAGCAGAGCTCTCTGGACGGTCGACCGGGTCGGTCGACCGGCCTCCTGCCAGATACTGGCGTGCACGTCTGTGCACGTCGGCCGACCGCCCGGTCGACCGACTTTAGGGTGCGGTCGACCGGCCCGGTCGACCGGCTGAAGCCAGATCAGAAAACTTAAGGGATTTAAAACTTGGTCTTTTTGGCTCTAATAAAATCCCATAAAATACTGAAAAATCTACAAAATAGTTTTATCAATATACTTTGATAAATAAACATGCTTGCACAAAATCAAGGCATGTTATAAATGATTTGGACTATTGTTGTAACTTGGAAAATTTGGTTCAAAACAAAACGATATTTTTCCAAACTTTGTTTTTCCAAAACTTGTTTTTTCCAAAACTTCTCCAAATACAAAAACAAGATATTTAAACTCTATTAAAGCATAGGGTGTATGGATATGATCCACTACACAAACATGGTGAAATATCTATGTTTTTGACTTTAAGCACTAAACATGATTTTGGTTAAAACATGATACTTGAAACTCCAAAAACCAAAACTATATTTTTCCAAAACGAAAAGTCTTTTCTAAACTGAAAATTCTTTTATAAAAAAACATCTAAAACAAGAGTGTGTGTGTGTATAGAATATTTGAACAATCCACCAACTATTCTATCCTTTACATTTTATTCTAAAAACAAAATCTTATAAAACAAACCTAGACACAAGTCTTCATCTTCTTGAAGTCTTCACTTGAAGTCTTCTTGACTTGGTCCAAACACCATGCTAGCTCCAAAACTTGACTTTAAATCCTTTGTTGAAGCAATGCACCAACTAAGATCTTGATCATGAATCTGTCACTAATTAAACACAAGATCATTAGTACTATAACTACATGAGTTGATCATCATCAAAACTAGAGTGATGGGCTTTCGGGCCAACAATCTACCCCTTTTTGATGATAACAAAACTCATGAAGTTATATATGCATGGATTAAAGTAAAGCTTCAAAGAAGCTCCCCCTTAACTCATGCATAACAAATAAACAATAGATATGCATTGAAAGCACATAAACATGTATGCAAATATATGGAGATAAACATGCTAACAAGCATAAAACAAATCAAATTCTTTTTCTCCTATTTGCAAAACACAATATATATGCATAAACATAAATACTTCTCCTACTTTAATAATAAAGCAAGGAAAACATGACTTCTCCAATACTTCTCCCCCTTTTTGTCAATCATCAACAAAGGGGTTAAAGTAAAGACAAAATTTTTCTCCCCCTTTTTGTCATAAACAAAGAGATTAATAAGGGGTGCAAACAAATAAGTCAATAAAAGTTTATATGCGATATCCATTCATGAAGAGGAAGACGCTAAGTTAGCTTCCCTACATATATGCATTACATGAAAGATGGATGACAAGCCCTAATTCATATAACGCATAATATGCAATGCATAAGAGGAGATGTGAAGCCCCCCTACACACGTGTACCACATAAAGAAGAGTTATCAAGCTCCTCAATATAAGATACACTCAACATGAATCTATATGTAGAAGAGATGTTAAGCTCTCTTTGCATATAGGAAATACACAACAAAACATTTTTAATTTTTCTTATAACAAAATTTTTAAAGGTATCAGAGTTCTTGTAAAGCAAACAAATTTTTAAGATACCAAATGTAAATAATCATTATTGTAAATCATATTGATACCAATTGAAATTTAACAAATATGAAATTTAGACATATTGATACCAAATGTAAACATAATGATCAAATATTTTTATTTTTCATCATAAACTTTGTGCTTTTTTTTAAAAAAAATGTGAATCAATTAAAAATCAAGCATATATATGATTTGCATGTGCTTGATTTTTCAAAACATATATATGTATGGAAATGATAATAACAATTGACATTGAAGACATACATATATAGAAACAAAATATGAGTATATACAAAAATATCAATTGAATACCAATTGAAATTAACAATGTAAATCATGTATATAGCTCATAACCTACCACCCTTCATATGCACAAGGTAAAAGATTTTCAATAAGGCTTACAAGGCATACTCGCCCAGCCATCCGCCCGTGGAAGGTAGGAAGGGGTTTTCGAAAATAGGGTTTGAAAATATTTTATAGTGAAAACCACTACCTATATGAAGAATAATTAACTAGTTAAAACAATTTTTGAAAAACTAGTTAAAGATCCTTCAAAACATGAAATCAACACATATGTTTTTCATGAGTCATACCAAATACACAAGAGTTGCCACTCAAATCGATAAAGCTCAAAAATATGTTCATGAAACTAAGTCATGAATAAACAAATAAAGTGTGAGTGTACAAGAATCATGTGTTTAGCATTTTCCATGAAACTATTCAATAAAGCTCGAAACACAAATATCATTTTATCAAACAAATCATGAAAATTCATTTTGTTGGCCCGAAGGCCCATCACTCTAGTTTTGATGATGATCAACTCATGTAGTTATGTTTACTAATGATCTTGTGTTTAATTAGTGACATATTCATGATCAAGATCTTAGTTGGTGTGTAGCTTCAACAAAGAATTTAAAGTCAAGTTTTGGAGCTAGCACGGTGTTTGGACCAAGTCAAGAAGGCTTCAAGTGAAGAAGAAGATGAAGACTTGAGTCTAGGTTTGCTTTTATAAGATTTTGTTTTAGATAAAATGTAAAGGATAGAATAGTTGGTGGATTGCTCAAGTATACCATGCACACACACTCTTGATATAGATGAGTTTTCATAAAAGAATTTATGTTTTGGAAAAATACATAAAAGAATTTCTTTTTAGAAAAGTTGTTTAAATATGGTTTTGGTTAAAGACTATATAAACCATGTTTAGTGCTTAATGTCAAAAACATAGATATTCCATCATGTTTGTGTAGTGGATCATATCCATACACCCTATGCTTTAATAGAGTTTAAATATCTTGTTTTTGTATTTGGAGAAGTTTTGGAAAAACAATTTTTGGAAAAATCAAGTTTGGAAAAATACTGTTTTCATTTGAGCCAATTTTTCCATATTACAAAAATAGTCCAAATCTTTTGTAACATGCCTTGATTTTGTGCAAGCATGTTTGTTTATCAAAGTATATTGGTAAAACTATTTTTGTATATTTTTCAAGATTTTTATGGGAATTTATTTGAGCCAAAATGACTTAGTTTTAAATCCCTTAAGTTCCCTGACCAGGCTTCAGCCGGTCGACCGGGACGGTCGACCGCAGCTTGAAGTCGGCCGACCGCCACGGTCGACCGACGTGCACAGCGTGCACGCCTCTGTGCACTGGAGGGCCGGTCGACCGACCCGGTCGACCGCCAGAGAGCTTCTGCTCTCTGGAAAACCCCGGTCGACCGGATCGGTCGACCGACAGAGAGACTGCTCTCTGTTCCAGAGGCTCGGTCGACCGGGCCGGTCGACCGCTGGCTCAACGGTCTGAAATATGACCGTTGGCCGGTCGACCGGGCGGTCGACCGACAAGTCTGACAGACCCCAACGGCTAGTTTTTTTCCAGCCTATAAATTGGGGGTTTGGGCATTGTTTTTCAACAAGATTTTTGGAGACTTTTAGAGCCAGTTTTTCCTACCCTTATCAGAGGTTTTTCTCCACAAATTTGAGAGCAAATATTTCCAATCAAAAGGGGAGTTTATCAAGAGTGTTCAAAAGAGATTTTCTTGTGTTTTTCACCAAAGATTCTTTCCTTGTTTTCTCACACAAACACTTGAGCTATCCATTGATTATTCATTCTATAGGAGTGTTGTAGTGAGAGTGTTTATTGGTGATCAAAGTGTTTAGATCACCAAGAGATCTTTCTTTGTTTCTTTGAGGAGGCGGACGTGTGTGTTCGCATTGTTTCGGGTCCTAGTGTGGACTCGGTGTTTCGGGTTCGGGTGCGAACTCATTGTTTGAGGTGCGGCCTCGGCGAGCCGGTGGGCTTGCGGTGTGTACGGGACTAGAGAGTCCGATGGCTTGTAGGTGTTGCAGCACCGAGGAGTGATCCATTGGGATCGAGCATAGTGAAAATCCTTCGTAGTGTCGAAGGCGGGGATGTAGAGCAAGTGTGCTCGAACCTCGAAACAAATCCCTTGTGTTTGCGATTGCTCACTCTCTCTCTCTCTCTCTATCTCCTTGTGTTTATATCTTGCATGTGTTTATTGCTTTAATCTTTATATGCTTGATATACATAGTGTGCTTAATTGATATATTGCTTGGGGATTGTTTGCTAACACTTGTATTCAACCAAGAGAGCCAACGCGGCACCTCAACCCATATCCAGGGGAATCTTGAGGAGTTAGTCCATAGCCCTTCACGGGGAATTCGGCTACACTCTTGTGTTATACTTGGTGTTTAGTGTTATAAGTTTTATTTGGTCATAATAGTTTTTAATTCCGCATTTAGTGACCATTAGATTAGCCATCACCTATTCACCCCCCTCTAGGTGACTTACAATTGGTATCAGAGCCAAGTGCTCTTGATTTGGGTCTTTCAACCTAGAGTTAAAGATCCTCATTTTAGGCTAATCACAATATTTGTACACACACCATGGATTTCATGTCACCACCCATGTTTGACATTCTTAACATCCAAATTTGGAAGGTTAAGATGTCCTTGTACCTTAAGGCCCTAGGCATTCATGTTTATCTTGCTACCTCTAATGATGCATATTGTTTAAATGGCAAGAATAATGAGGCTAATACAAAAGCCCTAAATGCTTTGAAGAGTACCCTAAATGATGATTATTTATCTAGGGTTGCTAACATTGACTCGGCTTTTGTAGCATGGAACATCATCACCTCCCTCGGCGAAAAAGATCTATATTATGCGGGGAGCGATTCGGACGTTGGAAGCGACACCTCCAACGTGTGCTATATGGTCCAAGGGGATAACCCCCTTGAGGTAACTACCGAATCCGAGGTAGAAGATGATAACATGTCATATGATGAGCTTTCCACATTTTGTCAACTTTTACTTGAAAAATATGACATGCTTAAGAAAGATAATAAAAATTTGAAAAAGAAATTTGATTGCATGCATAAGGAAAATGATTCTTTTAAAAATAATATTGCATGCTTAGAAAAGGAAAAGGATGATTTGAAAAATGAGAATGTTTCCCTGATGTCTAAATTAAATGATTTATGTGAAGGGAACACTATTTTGAAAAATAAAATTATCTTGGTGGAGAAACAAAAAGAAATTGCTTTTCAAGAAAACTCTTGTTTAAAAAGAAAAATTTGTGAAAAAGAAAAAGAAAGTTTTTCTAAAAAGAATAAGAAAAATGACTCTATATCTCACCTTTCTCTACATGCCACCATTGAAGATAGTGAGATTAAGCTTTTGAAAAATAAAATAAATAATTTGAGCTCAATTTTGAGCACATGTGCATTTAACCACTCTAGATTGGAGTCTTTGTTTTCAAAGAAACAAACTCCACATGTTCATGCACATCATCATCATGCATATTCACTATTTGCACGCCACGATCACACTCAAAAACATATGCATCCTAAGGTGTATAAGTGTACACATTGTGGCCGCAAAGGCCATTTAGCAAAGTTTTGTTATGATAGGATACATCATTTAAATTTTGCTAATAATAAAAATGTTTGGGTGCCTTACAAGACTAACCCCCAAGGACCCAAAAGAAAATGGGTACCAAAGTCCCCACCTTGTATTTTTGATGTAGGTGAGGGCTCTCATAAAACGTGAGAGATTTGGTGCCTTGGTGGTGGTTGCACGTGAACTAGAAGGACATACATTTGTTGCACCGCTATCAAGGAGGTTTGGTGGGACAACCACCATGTTTGGAGCTTTGGAGTATAGTCCATGTGTTGGTAACTATCTCTAAAACTCTTAGTTTAGTTTACATGCTTTTAATTTCATGATATCATTTAGCATGTTCATATTTTAATTGTTTTTGTGCTTCGTGTGGTAAATACTAGTTTAAATGTAGTTTTTATCAAAACTTGTATTCATACATGTACAAATAGTGAGCAACATTTGATTCATATATGTTTGCACTTCATGCTCATTTGTACCCACTACATGCACATGTATAAGCTAGTTTTGATGATTCTTTCATTTATACATGTTTTTGCCTATTTTCATGTTTTTACTTCATGTATATGTATTTTTAAATTCAAATCTAATAAATATACATGTATACTCGTGAGTCTCTTACCTTCATGCAAATACTTTTAATAGACTCTTTTATGTTTGGGATATGTATGTATATTGTTAGGATTGGATAAAATCATACATATACCTAGAAGTTTGTTTTAAATGAAAAATTAATTTTCATGATTTTTGTTTTGATAAAATGATAAATGTTTTGAGCTTCAATGATTATTTTCATGAAAAATGCTAAACACATGATTCTTGTACACTCACACTTTACTTGTTTATTCATGACTTTGTTTCATGAACATTTTTTTTGAGCTTTATTGTTTTGAGTGTCAATTTTTGTGTATTTGGTATGACTCATGAAAAACATATGCTTAGTTTCATGTTTTGAAGGATCTTTAACTAGTTTTTCAAAAATTTTTTAACTAGTTAATTATTCTTCATATGGGTAGTGGTTTTTCACTATAAACCCTATTTTCGAAAATCCCTTCCCCTACCTTCTAAGGGCGGATGGCTGGGCGAGTATGCCTTGTAAGCCTTATTGAAAATCTTTTACCTTGTGCATATGAAGGGTGGTAGGTTATGAGCTATATACATGATTTACATTGTTAATTTCAATTGGTATTCAATTGATATTTTTGTATATACTCATATTTTGTTTCTATATATGTATGTCTTCAATGTCAATTGGTATTATCATTTCCATACATATATATGCTTGATTTTCAATTGATTCACATTTTTTTTTAAAAAAAAACACAAAGTTTATGATGAAAAATAAAAATATTTGATCATTATGTTTACTATTGGTATCAATATGTTTCAACTTCATATTTGTTAATTTTCAATTGGTATCAATATGTTTTACAATAATGATTATTTACAATTTGGTATCTTAAAAATTTGTTTGCTTTACAAGAGCTCTGATACCTTTAAAAATTTTTTGTTTAATGATATCTTAAAATTTGGTTTACTAAGATATCTCAAAATTTGTTTTATTAAGAAAAATTCAAAATTGGTTTGAATAAGAAAAATTAAAAGTGTTTTGTTGTGTATTTCCTATATGCAAGGAGAGCTTAACATCTCTTCTACATATAGATTCATGTTGAGTGTATCTTGTATTGAGGAGCTTGACAACTCTTTTTTATGTGGTACACGTGTGTAGGGGAGCTTCACATCTCCTCTTATGCATTGCATATTATGCATTATGTGAATTAGGGCTTGTCATCCCTCTTTCATGTAATGCATATATGTAGGGAAGCTAACTTAGCGTCTTCCTCTTCATGAATGTATATCGCATATAACCTTTTATTGATTTAACCCCTTATTGATCTCTTTGTTTATGACAAAAAGGGGGAGCAAAATTTTATTTTTACTTTAACCCCTTTGTTGATGATTGACAAAAAGGGGGAGAAGTATTTGAGTGTATATGCATGTTTTGGAAGAAGTATTTATGTTTATGCATATATGTTTTGTTTTGCAAATAGGAGAAAAAGAATTTGCTTTGTTTTATGCTTGTTAGCATGTTTATCTCCATATTTGCATACATGTTTATGTGCTTCATTTCCATATCTTATTATTTTGTGTTATGCATGAGTTAAGGGGGAGCTTCTTTGAAGCTTTACTTTAATCCATGCATATATAACTTCATGAGTTTTGTCATCATCAAAAAGGGGGAGATTGTTGGCCCGAAGGCTCATCACTCTAGTTTTGATGATGATCAACTCATGTAGTTATGTTTACTAATGATCTTGTGTTTAATTAGTGACATATTCATGATCAAGATCTTAGTTGGTGTGTAGCTTCAACAAAAGATTTAAAGTCAAGTTTTGGAGCTAGCACGGTGTTTGGACCAAGTCAAGAAGGCTTCAAGTGAAGACTTCAAGAAGATGAAGACTTGAGTCTAGGTTTGCTTTTATAAGATTCTGTTTTAGATAAAATGTAAAGGATAGAATAGTTGGTGGATTGCTCAAGTATACCATGCACACACACTCTTGATATAGATGAGTTTTCATAAAAGAATTTATGTTTTGGAAAAATACATAAAAGAATTTCTTTTTAGAAAAGTTGTTTAAATATGGTTTTGGTTAAAGACTATATAAACCATGTTTAGTGCTTAATGTCAAAAACATAGATATTCTATCATGTTTGTGTAGTGGATCATATCCATACACCCTATGCTTTAATAGAGTTTAAATATCTTGTTTTTGTATTTAGAGAAGTTTTGGAAAAACAATTTTTGAAAAAATCAAGTTTGGAAAAATACTGTTTTCATTTGAGCCAATTTTTCCATATTACAAAAATAGTCCAAATCTTTTGTAACATGCCTTGATTTTGTGCAAGCATGTTTGTTTATCAAAGTATATTGGTAAAACTATTTTTGTATATTTTTCATGATTTTTATGGGAATTTATTTGAGCCAAAATGACTTAGTTTTAAATCTCTTAAGTTCCCTGACCAGGCTTCAGCCGGTCGACCGGGACGGTCAACCGCAGCTTGAAGTCGGCCGACCGCCACGGTCGACCGACGTGCACAGCGTGCACGCCTCTGTGCACTGGAGGGCCGGTCGACCGACCCGGTTGACCGCCAGAGAGCTTCTGCTCTCTGGAAAACCCCGGTCGACCGGATCGGTCGACCGACAGAGAGACTGCTCTCTGTTCCAGAGGCTCGGTCGACCGGGCCGGTCGACCGCTGGCTCAACGGTCTGAAATATGACCGTTGGCCGGTCGACCGGGCGGTCGACCGACAGGTCTGACAGACCCCAACGGCTAGTTTTTTTCCAGCCTATAAATTTGGGGGTTTGGACATTGTTTTTCAACAAGCTTTTTGGAGACTTTTAGAGCCAGTTTTTCCTACCCTTACCAGAGGTTTTTCTCCACAAATTTGAGAGCAAATATTTCCAATCAAAAGGGGAGTTTATCAAGAGTGTTCAAAAGAGATTTTCTTGTGTTTTTCACCAAAGATTCTTTCCTTGTTTTCTCACACAAACACTTGAGCTATCCATTGATTATTAATTCTATAGGAGTGTTGTAGTGAGAGTGTTTATTGGTGATCCAAGTGTTTAGATCACTAAGAGATCTTTCTTTGTTTCTTTGAGGAGGCGGACGTGTGTGTTCGCATTGTTTCGGGTCCTAGTGTGGACTCGGTGTTTCGGGTTCGGGTGCGAACTCATTGTTTGAGGTGCGGCCTCGGCGAGCCGGTGGGCTTGCGGTGTGTACGGGACTAGAGAGTCCGAGAGCTTGTAGGTGTTGCGGCACCGAGGAGTGATCCATTGGGATCGAGCATAGTGGAAATCCTTCGTAGTGTCGAAGGCGGGGATGTAGAGCAAGTGTGCTCGAACCTCGAAACAAATCCCTTGTGTTTGCGATTGCTCACTCTCTCTCTCTCTATCTCCTTGTGTTTATATCTTACATGTGTTTATTGCTTTAATCTTTATATGCTTGATATACATAGTGTGCTTAATTGATATATTGCTTGGGGATTGTTTGCTAACACTTGTATTCAACCAAGAGAGCCAACGCGGCACCTCAACCCATATCCAGGGGAATCTTGAGGAGTTAGTCCAGAGCCCTTCACGGGGAATTCGGCTACACTCTTGTGTTATACTTGGTGTTTAGTGTTATAAGTTTTATTTGGTCATAATAGTTTTTAATTCCGCATTTAGTGACCATTAGATTAGCCATCACCTATTCACCCCCCCTCTAGGTGACTTACACATTTCTCATTTAAAAAAAAACAAACTTCTAGGTATATGTATGATTTTATCCAAAACTAACAATATACATACATATCCCAAATATAAAAGAGTTTATTAAAGGTATTTGCATGAAGGCAAGAGACTCACGGGTATACATGTATATTTATTAGATTTGAATTAAAAATACATATACATGAAGTAAAAACATGAAAATTAGGCAAAACAAGTATAAATGAAAGAATCATCAAAACTAGCTTATACATGTGCATATAGTGGGTACAAATGAGCATGAAGTGCAAACATATATAAATCAATTTGTTCTCACTATTTGTACATGTATAAATACAAGTTTTAACAAATACTATATCTAAACAAGATTTTACCACATGACGCACATAAAACATGAACATGCTATATGATATTACAAATGAATAAGCATGTAAACTAAATTGAGAGTTTAGAAATAGTTACCAACTATGTTCCAAAACTCCAAACATGGTGGATGTCCCACCAAACATCCTTGAGAGCGGTGCATCAAATGTTTGTCCTTCTAGTCCATGCAACCACCACCAAGGCACCATCCCTCTCACGTTTTGTGAGAGCCCGCACCTACATCAAATACACAAGGTGGGGATTTTGGTACCCATTTTCTTTTGGGTCATTGAGGGTTAGCTTTGTGTTGAGGAACCCAAACATTTTTCTTAGCAAAATTTAAAACATATATCTTATCATAACAAAATTTTGCTAAATGGCCTTTGCGGCCACAATGTGTACACTTGTACACCTTAGCATGCATATATGTGTGTGTGTGTGATCATGACGTGCAAAAAGTGAATATGCATGAGGGTGATGTGCATGAACATGTGGATCTTGTTTCTTTGAAAACAAGGACTCCAATCTAGTGTGGTTAAATGCACAAGAGCTCAAAGTTGAGCTCAAACAATCCATTTTATTTTTCAAAAATTTAATCTCACTATCATCAATGGTGGCATGTAAAGAAAGGTGAGATATAGAATCATTTTTCTTTTCCTTTTTAGAAACATTTTCTTTTTCTTTTTCACAAATTTTCTTTTTAAACAAGAGTTTTCTTGAAAAACAACTTCTTTTTGTTTTTCCACCAAAACAATTTTATTTTTCAAAAACATATTTGCTTCACATAAATCATTCAATTTAGACATCAAGAAAATATTCTCATTTTTCAAATCTTCTTTTTTTTTTCAATGCATGCAACCTTATTTTCTAATGAATCCTTTTCATTAAGCATGCAATCAAAATTCTTTGTCAAATTTTTATTATCTTTCTTAAGCATGTCATATTTTTCAAGAAGGAGTTGACAAAATGTGGAAAGCTCATCATATGACATGTTATCTTCATCTACCTCGGATTCGGTAGTTGCCTCAAGGGGGTTATCCCCTTGGACCATATAGCACATGTTGGAGGTGTCGCTTCCAACATCCGAATCGCTCCCCGCATAATATAGATCTTTTTCGCCGAGGGAGGTGATGATGTTCCATGCTACAAAAGCCGAATCAATATTAGCAACCCTAGATAAATAATCATCATTTAGGGTAGACTTTAAAGCATTAAGGGTTTTTGCATTAGCCTCAAAATTTTTGCCATTTAAACAATAATCATTTTTAGTTGTGGCAAGATAAACATTAATTCATAAGGCCTTGAGGTACAAAGACATCTTAACCTTCCAAATTTGGATGTTAAGAATGTCAAAAGTGGGTGGTGACATGAAGTCCATGGTGTGTGTACAAAAATAGTGATTAGCCTAAAATGAGGATCTTTAACTCTAGGTTGTAAGACCCAAATCAAGAGCACTTGGCTCTGATACCAATTGTAAATCACCCAGAGGGGAGGTGAATAGGTGATGGCTAATCTAATGGTCACTAATTGCGGAATTAAAAACTATTATGACCAAATTAAACTATTACACTAAACACCACGTATAACACAAGAGTGTAGCCGAATTCCCCGTGAAGGGCTCTGGACTAACTCCTCTAGATTCCCCTAGATAAGGGTTGAGGTGTCGCGTTGGCTCTCTTGGTTGAATACAAGTGTTAGCAAACAATACCCAAGCAATATATCAATTAAGCACACAATGTATATCAAGCATATAAAGATTAAAGCAATAAACACATGCAAGATATAAACACAAGGAGATAGAGAGAGAGAGAGAGAGAGAGAGAGTGAGCAATCGCAAACACAAGGGATTTGTTTCGAGGTTCGAGCACACTTGCTCTACATCCCCGCCTTCGACACACGAAGGATTTCCACTATAATCGATCCCACCGGATCACTCGGTGCCGCAACACCTACAAGCTCTCGGACTCTCTAGTCCGTACACACCGCAAGCTCACTAGCTCGCCGAGGCCGCACCTCAAACAACAAGTTCGCACCCGAACTCGAAACACCGAGTCCACACTAGGACCCGAAACAATGCGAACACACACGTCCGCCTCCTCAAGGAAACAAAGTAGAACTTTGGTGATCACAACTCTTGATCACCTAAAATCCTCTCACAACAAATCCCTATAGGTAGATATAGCAATGGAAAGCTCAAGTGTTGTGTGAGAAAATAAGAAAAGAAATGGTGGAGAAAAACTCAAAAAATCTCTTTTAACACACTCTAAATAAACTCCCCTTTTGATTGGAAATATTGGCTCTAAAATAAGTGGAGAAAACCTCTTAAAAGAGTTGAGAAAACTGGTGAAAAATCCACTTGAAAATCTTATAGAAAACAGCCCCCAAATGACCCATTTTATAGGCCTCCAAAAACTAGCCGTTGGGGCCTGACAGAACTGGCGGTCGACCGCCCGGTCGACCGGCCAACGGTCATATTTCAGACCGTTGAGCCAGCGGTCGACCGGCCGGTCGACCGTCGCTAGGATATAGAGAGTAAACTCTCCGCCCGGTCGACTGGGGCCTTTCCAGAGAGCAGAGCTCTCTGGACGGTCGACCGGGTCGGTCGACCGGCCTCCTGCCAGATACTGGCGTGCACGTCTGTGCACGTCGGTCGACCACCCGGTCGACCAACTTCAGGGTGCGGTCGACCGGCCTGGTCGACCGGCTGAAGCCAGATCAGAAAACTTAAGGGATTTAAAACTTGGTCTTTTTGGCTCTAATAAAATCCCATAAAATACTGAAAAATCTACAAAAATAGTTTTACCAATATACTTTGATAAACAAACATGCTTGCACAAAATCAAGGCATGTTATAAATGATTTGGATTATTTTTGTAACTTGGAAAAATTGGTTCAAAACAAAACGGTATTTTTTCAAACTTTGTTTTTCCAAAACTTGTTTTTTCAAAACTTCTCCAAATACAAAACAAGATATTTAAACTCTATTAAAGCATAGGGTGTATAGATATGATCCACTACACAAACATGGTGAAATATCTATGTTTTTGACTTTAAGCACTAAACATGATTTTGGTTAAAACATGATACTTGAAACTCCAAAAACCAAAACTATATTTTTCCAAAATGAAAAGTCTTTTCTAAACTGAAAATTCTTTTATGAAAAGACATCTAAAACAAGAATGTGTGTGTATAGAATATTTGAGCAATCCACCAACTATTCTATCCTTTACATTTTATTCTAAAAACAAAATCTTATAAAACAAACCTAGACACAAGTCTTCATCTTCTTGAAGTCTTCACTTGAAGCCTTCTTGACTTGATCCAAACACCGTGCTAGCTCCAAAACTTGACTTTAAATCCTTTGTTGAAGCAATGCACCAACTAAGATCTTGATCATGAATCTGTCACTAATTAAACACAAGATCATTAGTACTATAACTACATGAGTTGATCATCATCAAAACTAGAGTGATGGGCTTTCGGGCCAACAATTGGTAGCTAACAATTATATGGATGCTAGATTGGAGATCTATAGGATATAACCTAGGAATACATCTAGAAATAGAAACCACTTCCTACAGGCTGAGACTGATAGGAGAAGCATAAGTTGTGCAATCTTAGGAAAAAAATCACAGATCTTAATGCTACTTTGGATAGTAAATTCACTAGATCGATAGATTGTGTGTTTTAATTTAAAGTTAGATTTAATATTACTTGATAGATATTATTAATTAAAATAGGGTTTTCAATTGTTAACATGAGCAGTAGGACTACATTAGCACAAGCAAAATTGTATGTTTAATTATATTTACTGAAATCAATTGCCCTAGCACTTATCTCATCCACTACTAACTCTTTTAGTTTTTGTATTTTATTCAAATTTTACATCACAATCAATTCTTCAAATAAAACTAGAAAAGATCAGTTTGGTATTCATTAGACATCCATCTCTTGGGTTTGATACTCTACATCATCACTTTATTTCTTATTAACGATCGATGCACTTGCCAAGTCGCACACCAAGTTTTTGAGATAAAAAAATCATGGGGTTTAGACTTCGTTTATTTGTTGATTCAGTGGTTGCATCTGTTTTATTGTTGAAAAAATGCTAATTTTGTGACTATTAGATCAATGAGCAAATGAAGTCAAAAACCCATGATTTTAATCTATATACATTCTAAGAGAAGAAGCTCATAATGAATGGTCAGATCGTGAAACAATAATCAGAAGATTGGTGTTTGGATGCACCATGCGAGAAAATTCCTTCCATGTTCTCTAATTATATTTCACTACTATGCGTTAGCTTCTATTTTTGGATGCATTGCCAATTGAGTATAGCGCAAGTAACAAAACCACTTCCCTCTTTTTTCTAGTGAAACATTAGGCGCACAACACAATTTATAGTGTTAATTTAATAGTTAAATCTTTATTCAACACCTAAATACTAGAGTATAAACGTCTTTTACTTTAAGAACTAAAGATTTAAAAAATAGTTTGAAAATAAAATAAAAATTTTAAATAAGTTTCAAACAACGACTATAAGTTTAAAAATTCACGAGAAAAACACATGATCCATAATGCATAAGAATGAGCACTTGCGATTCCATCAAGAGATACCCATTACTAATGGCTTAAATGAATTATAATAGTTTTGAATTTCACATTTTTCTCTTATCTAACAACAAGACTCATTTCTATACTAGTATATGCCACGCACATGCTAATATAAATATTGAATTGTACATTGTAAGTAAAATTTGATTTAGCTATACCACAAACTAGTAAAAAATTGTTTCACTAACGATTATATGAATTTAAGTATGAGATAATATATATAAGATATTAGAAAATTATTAATTGAAAGTTATCATATGCTTCTCCAAAAAAAATAAGACATAAGAGATAATATGCTAATATTTTTGATTTCAAAAGATTGATAAATTTTTTTTCAGAAACTTAATTAAACACCAAGGTTTGAGATTATTTTCTTCAATTAGTTAAAAGGTTTTCCTCTAAAAACGAAATTTTTTTATTTGTAAGGAGAAATTTAGATCATTCTATTATTTTTTTATTTTGTATATATTTATTTGCACGCTTTAGATTATCTTTCTATTATATAATGATTTGCACATTAATTATTGAGTAGATGGCTTCAAATTGAAAAATATAAAGATATGTATTTGAATCAAGATAAAAAAAATCAGAAAGTGACAAACAGGGTGTTATTGGATAGAGATGAGAAAGAGATCATACAAAAATCAAATTTATCGAGATTGAGATTGTTGAGATTCAAAAAAATATAAAATTTGAAATTAATTATATCAGTTAAAAAATAAAAATTATTAAAATGGTCATTTCTACTTATGTTATCGGTAAAGTTTTCATATGAAAATAATTGATTTTTTTCATTTAAGATAAAAATTTGACATGTTTTGTATGGTAGTATATATTAGCTTAAATAGAAGAAAAATGCCTACTATTAGCATTTTGCAAAAAACTCTTATATTCGACTTAATGAGTAACCGCAGCAGTCGATAATGACGTCAGCGGAGGAGGGGAGGTCGGTGAGCTCACCGGCGAAGAGCGGGAGACTGACTAGCTGAGGTGGGTTTTGGAGAGGGAGGATTTTAGGGATTGGATGAGGATGCTGTTGCTAGCGGGTTCGGGTTCGGGTTGCGGATAGAGGAAAACGCAGTGGATCGGAGGGAGGGCGATCCGGTGGGTGTCGAAGGAGGAGAGCAGTATGGTGCGCCGTCGGAGCAGGATAACAGCTGCTTGCTGCCGGAGATACGAGGTCCACGCTGACGACTCTCGCTGACGGCATCTTTATCTTTGTGAGCGGATGAAGATGGACGGCGATGATTGATGATGAAGAGAAGAATCCATGCACGGGTTATACCACTCATTCACCAATTTAGTTGATAAATAAAAAAACAGAACTCTGCAAGTGCATCGTATTAAAAATATTAAAGATGAATTTTCAAAAAATATCTTTTGCTAATTGTTTGTGTTTGTTTTATACTTTTCACGATAAGGCAGATCGAATTTTTTTTCTCTGTTTGTTTTTTAACATATATATGATAATATTAATAAATGAAACAGTCTTATAAGTAAGATAATCAGGAGATTTGAAACTTTTAGTTAGAATAAAATTTTCTAAACTTATGGTTTTAGCAGATTTTCATATTTTCTTGCCTATTCAAATACACATCTAAAAAATATCATGAATTATTTATGATTTTGTCAGCTTTTACAATATGATGAGAAGGTTCTGAAATTTTTCATTTTTTCCCCTTGAGTTATAGTGGTGCTTTTTTTTCTTTTTGAAATATAGGCGTGTAGAACAAGCAGAATTTGAACTTCAGACTCTTATTCATTGCAAAAGAAGTTTTACCACTGTGCTACAGTGACATTTACATTTATAGTTTTGTTCTCTTGTTGTTCTAGGTGATTTAGAGCTTATTGTTGCTTCCTCTTAGCGCAAATATTTTTGGACTCGCCATTTGATTATTTTGAAATTTCATTGTTTTTTCTCTTTTTCCTTTGAATGCATAAGCCATAGCCGGAGTTAAACTTGAGACTCTCCACAACTCATTCTCATTCTTTACCAACGGGAGTTATGCCTCACTTGCAAAATTCCACGGACAATATTGTTAGGGGTGTCAATCGGGCACGGCGTGCCAGGGGCCAGGCCGTGCTCGGCTCGGCGCGCCCGAGCCGGCCTGGCCCGGGTTCCATAAATGGAACCCGGGCATGGCCAAAGGCCCAGGTGCCCCGAACTAGACCTGTATCGGCCCACCAATTATTTAAAAAAATAAAAAAATTAAAAAACTTAAAAAAACTTGAAAAATACAAAACAATTCTTAAAAAATTCTTTAAAATTACTTATTCAAGTTGTGACAAAATTAGCAAAAAATATTACAAGGCGTGAAATGAAAATATATATATTTATTAATGATCCAATAAAATGGATAATTAATACAAATACAATTGGAGTATAAATCAATTTTTTCAAAATTATCATTAATACATAAAAAAGGTATAAGTTTTTCATTCTTCACACATTTCATCAATCATAAATAAAAAAATTCAAGTCTTAATTCATCTTCTGGGGAGTCTTCTGGAGAATCTTTGATGGGATCGTCAATTGTTTTATTTTGACTTCTCTTTTCCGCATCCAACCAATCCTTCCCGCATATTGTCATCTCGATCGCATCCGATGCCAGACGGTTGCTCGTATCACTCAATCATCTGTACTAAAAGCAGACTCTGAAGTTACTGAAGATGCTGGAAGAGTTAGTAAAACACGTACCATGTTGGAGGATAAGCTGATACCTGTGATTTCCACTATGCCAAAATATCAAAATTTTTAAATTCTGAGTCTTGATCGATCTCAGGAGTCACAGCATGTTATATATAATAATTAAGTTCATTTAAAGAGTCAGAAATTCTAGATTTTGTGGAAGCTGATAAAATATCAGAAAATAATGAACATCCACTACTAGAGGTTGAAAAACTTTGAGTTAAAGAAGATTGTTTATTTTCGTAAGTAGTTTCATAAAAATCATATAACTTATTTATAGATAATCAATATCTGCCTATATTAGAGCAGAGCTATCCTCATAATCCATCCTTTCATAAAAAATTTCAAGTTAAAATTTACATCTATTAAATTTAATCCTAGGGTCCATAATAACAGCAAAATAAAAGGTAAAATAAATTTTTTTAATATTTATTAAATTTTTTCTCCATGGGAGCAATAATATCTCTTATAGAATCAATATTTCTACATTCAGAAAATATTTGACTTATTTCAGTTAACTCATAAAATATTATACTTGTCGTTAGGTAATAAATACCTGAAAATAATTTTGTTATTCTTTCAAATCTTTTTAAAAATTCACAAATTCATTCACAAATTTCCCGCATAATATGTCGGGCAAATGGACTAGTTCCCGCATTTTTGGGAAAAGAATATGAAACATCAGGGCACAACTTATATTGAGTCCTCCTAATTCCATTAACAGTTAATTTATCAAAATATTTCCAAACTTCAGACTAAGAGTTGTGGAGGTAGTTGATACATCGGGGGAACTAATAGATATATGAGGAACAATGCTAGGTACATCAGAAGAAGCATTAAAATCTGTGCATGGTATAAGTTGTGTAGAAGAAAGTTGTGGAGTGTCGTCTAATGGCATATTTTGGGCGTCCCAAGTATCATTACTAATACTAAAATTACCATAAATTCTATAACCAGAAGGTTGGCTAGATCCAGCTTGAATAGAATTGGCATCCATTTTTTTTAAAGGAATATAAATACCAGATTGAAGAGCTTGTAGAGAAAACTTGTAGAGCTTGAATAATTAAGTCTTGAGAGGTTGAAGAGCTTGTAGAGCCTTGAGGAGCTTGTAAAGAGAATAGAGAACTTGTAAAGCTTGAGGAAGATGAAGGGGAGTAGTTTATGGAGTGTGAAATGAAGTAGGGAAGTCCAAGTATTTATAGAGGAGAAAGTATTTTTTGTAATTTTTATTTTGCAAAAAACATAAAAAATACCTTATATACCCGTTAGGAGGCTTTTACAAAATAAAATTGCAAGCCGTTGGGGTGTAGCGGGGGAGGGGGGTTTGCAAAAATATTTTTGCAACCTAACGGCTCTTAGAGACGTTGGGCTCTTGCTCGGGCCGGGCTGGGCCGGGCCAAAACCGGCCCGCCAAGCCGTTGGAGCATTCCGAGTCGAGTCGGGCCGGCCCGTCACGTGCCGGCCCAAGCACGGGCCCGGCACGGCCCACCGGGCCCTGGGCTGCCAAAGGCGTCCACGGACCCGAGGCCGGCCTGTTGGAACCTCGGTCCTGATTGGGCCGGGCCGGGGCCGGGCTACCCTGGGCCGTGCCCGTGCGGGGTGCTGGGCCGGCCCAATTGACACCCCTAAATATAGTAAACGTCCAACTCAAATTTGTAGTAATATTGGGCCATTCCCAAACTCGGCCTTGTCAGATTGGGGCCTTTCTAACTTACAGGAGTAGGTACAATATTTATTTTAGCTCTTGGGCCGCTTTCTTAAGCACAGAACTTTAAGATTCTGAATCATCTGATGTCATTATATATTTCGTGAGTGAAAAAATTCTTGGTGCTAAAATCACATTAATATTTTTCAATCTCAAGATCTCAACAGGGCATGATGATCAACGATCATATGGATATGGAAATCCATTTTGGATTACGCGAGACGTCGACAAAACCAAAAAGGCAAACTCATTTCTTTGCTTGAAGGCTCATTTGCTTCATCTCAAACACGAGAAAGCAGATTGCTTTACAAAAACTGTTGAAGTTTATAATACAACTTCATTTTGATACAACAAAACCAAATAATGTCAAATTTATGAGAACACACCTGTTTCTGCATGGAAAAGAGAAAGAGGAAAGAATTAAGAGACACATTTAGCACATAATGTGCATGGAACTTCTTGAAATAGAAAACAATACGCAAGCAATTATCAAATTTAGGCACACGCAACACAAAACATACATTTCAGCACAAAATTGCCTACAAGCTGTTCATCATCACACCTCCACACCTCAATGTGAATGAACAATTCACAGAATCCATCAAGAACAAATCCATCAAAGCATCAAAGCATCAAGACAACAACACCCTACTCCTCGTCCCACTCGTCGTTCTTGTATGAAACCAGCGTATCCACTTTGTGTATCTGAATAATACAACCCCATGAAGAAAATACAATAAATATTACAGAATTCAATTTTCAATTGCATTAAAGGGGGGGGAAAAAAAAAAAGAAAGAAAGAACCAACCTTGGTATCAAATGAATGCAGCTTAACCATCTGCGGGTTCTTGATCAGCTTGGCATCACTTTCGATCCAGGTGAATGGGACTGCAACATCTTTATCAGCGTATGCTAGCACATCAAAAACACCTAAAAAGAATTTGAGTGATTTAATTGGGTTAATTTTTCACTGACAATTCTAAAACAATCAAAACAACATAATAAAGGATTGAAGCAATTACAGGGTTCATCAAGGCAAGGCAAGTAAGTGATGCAAGAAGCAATCTGGCGCATGATTGCTTGGATCTCCCTCATTATTTCCTTATCACTCTTTTCCCTGCTGACCCTGAAATAGATTTTGTGCACAAAGATAGAAAGTTTATTTATTTTTCTACCCTACTATTCGATTTGTTTTTAATTCTCATAAATTTATTTCCAGAATAAAGAAAATTTACCCCTTTTCGACAACTTCGCCATCAGTCTCAATGCTGAAGTTCCATCTCTCAAGAACCTCAGATGTGGCGTTGCTCATGATAACCAGAACAATCCTCTGCAACTTGCCAGCTTCCAACCATTCTTCAGAAATCAAAACAAGAGGCAACTTCAGAAATTAACTCAAAAACCCAAAATAAATTTAAAAGACAACGAAAATAGGATTAAAGAGTCTTGCCTGATAACTGCAAGGTGAGACTGGCAATGAAGGATTTGACACCCTCATCTCGAGTCAGAAGCATCGAGAGCCCATATTTCTTCACCTTTGTGAAGCTTTCTTCAGGATACACTCCTCGATTGTAAAGAATACTGTGTTTTGAATTTGATATTACACAATACCTGTTAAAAAACCTATGGGGGGAACCAATAAAAGAGAAGGGTCTAATTTGTGATTTGTTACCTGTTTGCAGCATAGCCTGTGAAATTGAAAAGATGGGAGTCAGAAAAAACTTCAAGAAAGCAAGGATTGAAGGAAGAAGAAGAAGAGGAGAGAAGCACCGAAGAACTCGCTGACGATGGCGGCCGATCCCTTGAGGGTGATGATGTCTTTTGAGAGGGTCCTTGAAGCCATATCCTCTCCTCTTTCTTCTTTCTTGATTCTTGTTCTTTTAGAGCAGAGCAGGGAGCCCGGGAGGGCGGGGGGGGAGGGGGGGAGAGGAATTTTTTTCTTTGTATTGTGTGAGTGAAGTGGCAATCTGATCAATAATGGAGAGAGTATTGAAAAGGAAAGAGAGAGTGAAGGATGTGGGAACTCGGGTAACGGCTAGTTTTGTACCCCCTCTTTCTTTTAAATTTAAATTTTTTTGTGATGTGTGAAGACTTGGGCCCCTGGAGAATTTGGAACGGCTCATCTTAACGGTCAAAAGTTAGCGGTGGGCCCAACGGGTTTGAAAGTTACGGGCTTTTCATGGATCCGAAAACAATGCCCAACCCGAATGTCTGATCACTCGGATCAGTTGATCGGATCAAAGCGGACCCGAACCAAGCTCGCCAATGGGAATCAGGACCAGGCACGGTGGGCCAGGAGTCAGGCCGGGCCGAGCCCGCCTCACCTCTCGGCTCGGCCAAAAGGCAGGCGGCACGGCCCGGCCCGGTTATGGAATCCGGGTCTGTCCCACGACCTAGGTGAAGACCCGGGCAGGGCCGGCCCGCTTTTTTTAAAAAAAAACAAAAACATGTTAAAAATTCTAAAAGAATTCTAAAAAATTCTAAAGAATAAAAAAAATTACTTATTCAAGTTGTGAAAAAATTGTCAAAGAAAATTACAAGGTGTGAAATGAAAATATGATTTTTTTTTATTAATGATCCAATAAAAAGGATAATGAAATACAATTGAAGTATAAATTAATTTTTTTAAATTTATCATTAATAAATAAAAAAGTACAAGTCGTCAATCTTCATACATTTTATCAATCATAAATAAAAAAATACAAGTTCTCATTCTTTTTCTGGAGAGTTTTTTTGGAGAATCTTCGATGGATCGTTAATTGTTTTATTTTGACTTTTCTTTTCCGCATCAAGCTAATCCTTCTCGCATATGGTTATATCGATCACATCCGACCATAGACGGTTCATCGTATCAGTCAACACTCGACCACTTGTATTAAAAGCAGACTCCGAAGCTACTGTAGATGCCGGAGGGTCAGTAAATGACCTGCATGATGAAAACATGGGATAAGTTGATGCCTGTGATTTCAACCATGGCAAAATATCAAAATTTTCAAATCCTGAGTCTGCACCGATCTCAGGAGTTACAACACATTAGATATAATAATGAGTTCATTTAAAGATCCAGAAGTTATAGATTTTTTTTTAAGCTGATAAAAAAAAAACCTGAAAATAATGAACTTTTACTACTAGATGTTGAAGAAGTTTGAGATGAAGAAGAAGTGTAGTGCCCCGTTCCCACGGATACGGGGACATTACTGCGACGTACATACGCGGGGCGATAGTACTATCACGTATGTACGTAAACATCAGTACAATACAAAAATCAGAGTACAAAAATACATGGTAATATACATTCCAACACAAAAGTATAAGTACTCATTCATCACAGACTGTGACATAATATTACATAAGTATTACATCACCAAGAAGTACAAAAGTAGATTGTACAGGGTACAAAAGATAAGAACTCACGAGCTGAAAGAGAGAATCTCGCGAGCGAGGCAAGACGGGATGAAGGTACAACTGATTTACCTGCTCCTCGAAGAAGGCACGGTTCTCAGCTGAAGGGTCCACCTCAGTCCAAGCTGCAAGATCTGAACATGCAAGTCCAGGGTTGTTAGTAGGCAACCCAGCGAGTGCAAGAAGAAACCAAATGGCAAGTATAAATAAAAGCAAGTGCATCATGTCAAGTATTATGTACTCAAATCAGCAAGCATGTAATAACTACAATAAATAGTGAAATATGGAAATGAGATTAAAATTCATGTGGCATGAAACAAAAGCAGATGTAGCAGGTCAAGTGTTATGTACTCAAATCAGCAAACATGGAATAATCACAATAAATTAAAATTCATGTGGCATGAAGTCAATTATCAAGTTATTATTAAGACTCATTCAATTTGTATGTTTCGGTATATGACCCATACCATATACCTTCGCACACAAGTCGAGCGAGGTTAGTTATTTGAAACTGATGGGGATCGACGAACCATGTTTAGAATGGGTCCTGTGCATGTCCAGGACAACGGTCCAGGAGTATTCGGTACTGAGCCGGAACGTACCGCTAGGTACCGGGTCTTACTATATGCCCGTAGGACTTAGTATACGCCCGAACAGGAATAGGGTGTCACCGCTCCCCAAAAGAATATACCAGGAGATTACGACACACCCGGCAGGAACAAGGGAGTAGGGGTGTCAGTACACCCCACGGAAACACCTGGTGGCCTCCAGGTCGAATCCCAGGAATTTGTTATACAACATTTGTATGGCCACTATAAACACAGAAGCTATATTGGTACCCATCAATTTTCCCCGTCCCGAGATAAGTTGTTCAATTATTATAGATTGTCCAGTGATAATGTCCACAGGGTATTCACAGCAGTCGAATATCCATGGTTATCCTATTACGGAGATCAATAAGAGTATAATATAAGGAGTCTCTCTGTTACAGGGGTTCAGGAGTACAGGAGTTCATGAGCATAGGGGTTCAGGAGTACCAGATGTCTGGTAACAATATAATAATCATGCCAAGTCCCTATAAAAGTGGTAATCATGAATAGACATTGTAATACAGGTGTAATAGTAATCCAGTCAGGCGTGACAACATCAGGTCAAGTGTAGTGTCATGTGAAAGCATGTCAAGTGAGTGATAGCATGTCAATCGTCAAGTGTCATATATCAGGTGTCAGGTGTCAAGTGATAACATGTCAAGTACCGGTGTCAGATATCAAGTGTCAGAGATCAGGTGTCAAGTATAACATGTCAAGTACCGGTGTCAGATATCAAGTGTCAGAGATCAGGTGTCAAGTATAACATATCAGTGTCAGATAATCAACATGTCGGTGTCAGGTGAGTTAAATACAGAGTTACAATATATCAACTCGTATAGCAATGTATCATGTACTAAAAGGTAGAGTAGCAATTGTTAGGCATGTAGTGGTAGTAACAAGATATTCACATATCAATATATCATGATATAAACGCTAAAGTAGCAGTTACTAAATATGAATTGATGATAACAAAACACTCGCCTAAAACCGGAACGCAATACCGAGTTAAAATCCGGGAAGTCCACGAACACGTACGAGCATGCTACCAAACCATAAAAAATATATATATATAATATAAATATATATATTAGAGAGAATGAGAGAGGAGAGAGAGGGGATTAGTTAGAGAGAGAGACTATAGAGAGAGAACTAGAGAGAGTTGTAGAAGAGAGAGAGGAGAGGGGTGTGGCTGGAAATAGAAGGGGTAAATATGGGATAATTGAAAGGGTAAATAGGGAAAGTAATAAAGAGGGGTAAAAGAGGAAAGAAGGAAAAGAAAGAAAGAAGAAAAGAAAGAAAGAAAGAAAGGAAGGAAAGAGAGAAAGGAAAGAAAGAAGAAAGAAGAAAATGGGGAGCTTGGGTGGCCGGCGGCTCTGGCCGCCAGCGGCAACCTGGGCGGCGGCGCTACCGAAGGGGGGGGCGGCGGCGTGGCCTGGGCCCCGGAGAGGAAGGGGGTGGTGTTGATGTTGCTTTGTTGGAGTGGTGTTTGTTGTTGATATTGTTGTGATTGTTGTTGTTGTTGAAGGTGATGGTGGTGGTGGTTGATGAAGTTGTGGTTGTGTAGAGAGTTGGAGAAGGAGGGGGAGATGGTGTATGGGTGATGGGAGTGGAGAAATTGGAATTTTTATGATGAATTTTGAAGAAGAAGAAGATTAATGGTGATGGGTTTATGGAGAAATTGGAGGAGATGGAGTGGAGTTTGAAGAGGAGGGAAGTGGGAAGGAGAAGGGGGATCTTGGGGGAGGGGCGGCGCCGACCAGGGGGTTTATGGAGAAATTGGAGGAGATGGAGTGGAGTTTAAAGAGGAGGGAAGTGGGGAGGAGAAGGGGGATCTTGGGGGAGGGGCGATGCCGGCCAGGGGGCAGCGGTGCTGGCGACGCTGGTGGAGGAAAGGAAAATGAAAAATAAAGAAAAAGAAAAATTAAGAAAAATTAATAAATATATTATTAAATTATTAAATTAATAGGATAACCTGGGAGTATTAAGTAGAGGAGTGGAGAAGAAAAAAGAAAGAAAAGAAAAGAAAGGAATATAATATTATTATTTAAATAGGGTAAAATTTGACTATTTCAGAAACGTTCTGAAAAATTCTTAAAAATAGAAAATATTATTTTAAAATGCTTAGTGAAAATGGATTCAAGAAATTCAATCTGATTTTTAAATTAAAAATCTTGGAATCTTCTGGCGATACCGGTCGACATCAAAATCGGTCAAATTTTGATAAATTCAGAAAAATCTCAAAATGTATTTAAATAGAAAATGAGATTCTAAGAAATAATGTGAAAGTCATTTCTAAAAATTCAATTCTATTTGAAAACTAAAAATCCTGAAATCAGTCAGCGATGCCGATCGACACCGGTTTGAAGATTTTGTAGAATAATTCTGAAAAATTCTAAAAAATCATGAAAAATCTAAAATATTAGAAAATAGTGTTTGAAAATAAAATCGATCAAATCAGACTACTAGAAAAGTCAAATCCAGTAGTATGTTGTGTAAGTACACATAGAGGGGGGGTGAATAGGTGTATGGCTAATTAATGACAAATAATGCGGAATTAAAACAAAATGCAACACACTTAGTGTAACCAAAGAGTGTAGCCGAATTCCCGGTAAAGGGCTCTGGACTATCTTCTCTAAATTCCTCTAAATAAGAGTTGAGGTGCTATGTAAAGCTCTCTTGGTTCAACACAAGTATGGCACACAATCAAACTCAAGCATAAATATGATATGGACAATATGAAATAATGCAAGTCGTAATATAAGAGAGAGAGAGTTAGAGATAGTGGATTAAACACAAACACCAAGATATGTTTTGAGGTTCGAGTCATTGCTCTACGTCCCCGCCTTCACACAGAAGGATTTTCACTATATCATCCACACAGGACTTCCCACACAGGGAACCTCCACTGAGGATTTGGGTAATATAACTTTAGAGTACACAACTCCTCTCTCCAACAAATACAATCTCTTCACAAGAGGCAATGCACTAAGCCACACAAAATCAACCTCACAATAGAGGGATAGGGCACTAAGCCAAACAATAACAATCACCTCTCACTAGAGGGATACCAACACAACCTTCACAATCACCTCTACACTTAGAGGGAAAGGCTCAAAGCCAAAGCAATAGAAAGGTTACAACTTTGGTGATCACAAAGACCACAAACCAATTTTCCTCACTAAACAAGATCCTAATAGATAGGATAGATATGATAGCTCAAGTGTGAGAATATAAAGAGTTTAGAAATCAAATCACAAAGAAAAACTCTTGGGAAAACTTCGAAAATAGATATAGAAATGAAGATCAAAAATCAATTCCCAAAGACTCTATATTTCTTTGAATTTTCCAACCATTTTAAAAACAATTAAAGATGAAAGCTTTAAGCCCAAAACTCTTTAAAAACTTTGCTGTAAAACACTTGTAAAGATGAGAAATTTTCTCTTCTAAAAGCTAAGCTAAAACAGCTCAAGGGGGTGGGTATTTATAACCACAAAAAATCTGCCCGTTGGCAGTCTGAAAAGGGCAGAATTGCCCTTCCGGTCGACCGGACGGTTGACAGGCCAACGGTCATTTTTATGACCGTTGAGCCACCGGTCGACCGGTACCTGAAAACAGATAGCAGAGCTCTCTGCCGGTCGACCGGGGCCATTTCCAGAGAGCAGAAGCTCTCTGGCAGTCGACCGACCCGGTCGACCGGCCTTCCAGTCAAAACAACCGTGCACGTTTGTGCACGTCGGTCGATCGGACCGGTCGACCGACTTCTGCCTCGGTCGACCGTCTGGTCGGCCGGCAGAAGGCTAGATCAACTTTTATAAGGATTAAAAACTTGGCTTTTTGCATTCTAAAAAATCCCATAAAATACACATAAATTTCACAAAAATCAGTCCTTATTAGATATTTGAAATACAAATATGTGTGGCAAAAATTCAACACATATTATAAACTATTTGAATCATTTTTGTGATATGAAAATTTTGCCTTAAACCAAAATCGGTATTTTCCAAACTTAGATTTTTGAAATGGAAAACCGTTTTCTCCAAAACTCGTGTAAATACAAAAACATGATATTTAAACAATTTTGAAGCATATTGTATATGGATAGAATTCAATATACATGTAAAGATATCTATCTATGTTTTTGACATGAAATCCGAAACCGGTTAAACTGAAAACCAAAAACCAATAAACTGAAAACTTGTGTGCGAATGTGAACTTGAGCATATCAACACTATCTAAGCTTTATAATGATCTAAACTACTAAACTAAATACAAACCGAAGTCTTCTTGTCTCCAAGCCGACTCGATCCAAACGCGATCCAACGAGCTTGACTCCAATCGAGTACTAGATGCGATCATGACGCCGAGCTCTTGAATCAATATGTGAAAGCTCCAAAACTCCTTTGTTGAAGCTAATCACCTACTAATATTTTGATCAAATATCTGAAACTAAATATCACAAGATTATTAGTAAACTATAACTACATGAGTTAATCATCATCAAAACTAGAGAGATAGGCCTCTGGGCCAACATACTGGTATCAGGTTCCTTGTCCAAATCAAGGCTGACTCTAGGACTGAAAATCCAGATTCGATACCAAATAACATAAGCAATCACAACCCAAAAATAAATACTGAAAGAAAATTGAAACAATACGGTCGAAAAAATTGGGACACGTATCTGGGTAGTATCCCGGGAATGGGGTACTACAATCTACCCACCTAACAAAAATTTCGTCCTCAAAATTTCTATAAGGAGGTGAACACAGAAGAGATTAAGGTCAACGATGATAATATGATAAAGTGTGAAGGGTAAGGAAGATTACCAACTCAGGATACAAAAGGTTGGGGGTAGCAATCACAGTGACTTCTTCAGGGCTCCTGTTCTGGGTACTGAGCTCCTTGTCCTTCCACTATCACATCTGACATCTCAGCTTCTTCTGTTGGCCCAAAGGCCTATCACCCTAGTTTTGATGATGACCAACTCATGAAGTTATGTTTACTAATGATCTTGTGTTTAATTAGTGACAGATTCATTATCAAGATCTTAGTAGGTGCATAGTTCAACAAAGGATAAAATGTCAAGATTTGGAGCTAGCACGGTGTGATCCAAGGAGCTTTTGGATCAAGCTTGGACCAAGTCAAGAAGATGAGAAGCCTTCAAGTGAAGACTTCAAGAAGATGAAGACTTGTGTCTAGGTATAAGATTTTATTTTTATTTTAGTTAAAAATGTAAAGGATAGAATAGTTGGTGGATTGCTCAAGTATATATCACACACACACTCTTGATTTAATTGTCTTTTCATAAAAGAATTTTCAGATTTAGAAAAGACTTTCATTTTGGAAAAATATTATTTTGGAAAAACAGTTTTTATCATGAGCCAAATATTTCCAAGTTACAAAAATAGTCCAATCTTTTATAACATGCCTTGATTTTGTGCAAGCATGTTTGTATTCAAAGTATATTGGTAAAACTATTTTTGTAGAATTTCTATGTATTTATGGGATTTTATGTGAACCAAAAGACTTACCTTTGAATCCCAGAAAATCTGTTTTCAGGCTTCAGCTAGTCGACTTGCTACCTTTATAGTCGACTAACCCTGAAGTCGGTCGACTGGCTCGGTCGACCGACGTGCACAGACGTGCACGCCTTTGTGCACTGGAGGACGGCCGACCGTACGGGTCGACCGCTCCAGAGAGCTCTGCTCTCTGGAAATCTCGGCCGACCGTACGGGTCGACCGATAGAGAGTTCGACTCTCTGCTCCAGTGGCTCGGTCGACCGGGCGGTCGACCGTGGCTCCAACGGTCGGATTTCTGACCGTTGGCGGTCGACCGCTCGGGTCGACCGGCAGGCCTGACAGACCCCAACGGCTATATTTTTCTGGCCTATAAATTTGGGGGTTTGGTCATTGTTTTGAGCTAAGATTTTGGAGACCTTTAGAGCCAGTTTTTTCTATTCTTTCAGAAGAGTTTTTCTCCACAAAATATAGAGCTAATACTTCCAATCTAAAGGGAGTTTTATTTAGAGTGTGTTAAAAGAGATTTCTTGAGTTTTTCACCATAGCTTTCATCCTTATTTTCTCACACAAACACTTGAGCTTTCCATTGCTATATCTTCCTATAGGAGTGTTGTGGTGAGATTGTTTTTAGGTGATCAAAGTGTTGTGATCACCAAAGACTTCATTTGTTACTTTGAGGAGGCGGACGTGTGTGTCCGCGTTGTTTTGAGTTCGGGTGCGGACTCGGTGGTTTGAGGTGCGGCCTCGGCGAGCGAGTGAGCTTGCGTGTGTACGGGACTAGGGAGTCCGAGGGCTTGTAGGTGTTGCGGCACCGAGGAGAGATCCATTGGGATCTTACATAGTGGAAATCCTTCGTGTGTCGAAGGCGGGGATGTAGAGCAAGTGTGCTCGAACCTCGAAACATACCTTTGTGTTTGCGATTGCCTTTTCTCTCTCTCTCCCTTGTTTATATCTTGCATTCAATTATTGTCTATCTTTATATGCATGATATATTCCTTGTGCTCAAATTGATATACTTGCTTGGGATTGTTGACTAACACTTGTATTCAACCAAGAGAGCCAACGCGGCACCTCAACCCATTCAAGGGGAATCTAGAGGAGTTTGTCCAGAGCCCTTCACGGGGAATTCGGCAACACTCTTTGGTTATACGTGGTGTTTAGTGTAAAAGATTTAATTAGGTCATAATTGTTTTAGCTTCCGCATTATTTGGCATTAAGTGACCATTAGATTAGCCATCACCTATTCACCCCCCCTCTAGGTGAACTTACAATTGGTATCAGAGCTAGTGCTCTTGATATTGGGTCTAACAACCTTGAGTTAAAGATCCTACTTTTAGGCTAATCACAAGATTTGTACACACACCATGGACTTCATGTCACCACCCACCTTTGACATTCTTAACATCCAAATTTGGAAGGTTAAGATGTCATTATACCTCAAAGCCTTAGGTTTTCATGTTCATCTTGCCATCACTAATAATGATTATTGTTTATATGGTAAGAATTTTGAGGCTAATGCAAAAGCCTTTAATGCTTTAAAGTCTACCCTAGATGATGTTTATTTATCTAGAGTTTCTAACTTTGATTCGGCTTTTGTAGTATGGAATACCCTCATCTCCCTCGGCGAAAAAGATCAATACTATGCGGGGAGCGATTCGGACGTTGGAAGCAACACCTCCAACTTGTGCTACATGGTCCAAGGGGATAACCCCCTTGAGGTAACTACCGAATCCGAGGATGAGAACATGTCATATGATGAGCTATCTACTTTTTGTCATCTATTGCTTGAAAAATATGACATGATTAAAAAGGAAAATAAAAATTTGAAAAAGAACATTGCTTGCATGCATATAGAACAAGATTCATTTAAATCTAACATTGCATGTTTAGAAAAAGATAACAAAAATTTGAAAAAGAACTTTGATGCCATGCTTAATGAAAAAGGTTCATTAGAAAATAAAATGGCATGCTTAGAAAAGGAAAATAAAGATTTAAAAAATGAGAATGTTTCCTTGCTTTCTAAATTGAATGATTTATGTGAAGGGAACACTACTTTGAAAAATAAAATTGATTTGGTGGAAAAACAAAGAGAAGTTGTTTTTCGAGAAAATAAATCTTTGAAAAGAAAAATTTGTGAAAAAGAAAAAGATTTTGTTTCACAAAAGAAAAAGAAAAATGATTCTTTATCTCATCATGCTTTACATGCCACCACTAATGAGATTAAAGATTTGAAAAATAAAATGGATGGTTTGAGTTCAACTTTGAACTCTTGTGCTTTTAATCATTCTAGGTTGGAGTCAATGTTTTCAAAGAAAGAAACTCCACACATTCATGCACATCATAACCATGCATTTGCTTATATTGCACAACATGATCACACTCCTACACATAAGCATACTAAGGTGTACGTATGTACACATTGTGGCCACAAAAGCCATTTAGTAAAATATTGTTATGATAGATTAGATCATTTTAATTTTGCTAAGAATAAGAATTTTTGGGTTCCTTACAAGACTAACCCCAAAGGACCCAAGAAAATATGGGTACCAAAACCCCCACCTTTTGCTTTTGATGTAGGTGAGGGCTCTCACAAGACGTGAGAGGATTGGTGCCTTGGTAGTGGATGCAATGGACTTGATGGACATACTTTTGGGATGCATCACTATCAAGGAGCTTTGGTGGGACAACCACCATGTTAGGAGCTTTGGTATTGGTAACAATCTCTAAACTCCTACTTTTTATGTACATGCTAGTTCATTTATCATATTCATAGCATGTTCATGTTTTCGTGTGCTTCATGTGGTATTTACATGCTTAGATGTAGAATGTGTCAAACTTGCATTTATACATATATGAATAGTGAACTACAATTGACTCATATATATTTGAACTTCATGCTCATTTGTATCCACTATATGCATATGTATAGACTAGTTTTGATGATTCTCTTTTATACATGTTTTGCCTATTTTTATGCTTTACTTCATGTATATGTATTTCTAATTCAAATCTAATAAATATACATGTATACCCGTGAGTCTCTTGCCTTCATGCAAACATCATTAATAGACTCTTTTATATTTGGGATATGTATGCATATTGTTAGAATTGGATAAATCATACATATACCTAGAAGTTTGTTGATTTTATGAAAAATGATTTTGAGTTGAATTGTTAAAAATGTGACTTATGATCTTTTTGAGCTTCATTGACTATTTTCATAAAAATGCTATTTACATGATCGTTTAACACTCATCTTTTACTTTTCAAGATAATTTTGAGCTTTATGGACTATGAGTGCTTGAATTTTTATGTACTTAGTATAATTCATGAAAAACACATGATTTGATGTATTTGAAGGATCTTTAACTAGTTTGTCAAAAATCTATTTAAACTAGTTATCTATTCTTCTATTAATTTATAAGATTTCCACATGATCCTACTTTACTTCAATTATTTGGATAAAATCTTTTGTGTTCTAAAGATTTGATGCTTCATGATTTGAATATTAGTTTATATATTAGTTTTGTCAACACTAAGATTTATACTTGTACATATCGTGGGCCACAAATAAATCTATTTATATTTGTGCTTGAATGCTTATTTGAACCCATGAAATGTGCTTGTATTGCTTGGTTTTGATGATACATACATTTTTAAACTTGTATTCCCACTTTTTGGATTTGATTTATGATCATGTGTTTTCATTTCATGTATATGTGTATTTTGCCAAACTTTAAGATATACATGTATACCTCTTGAGTCATTTGCCTTTAATGCAAATCTATTTATATGGACTCAATTGTGTTTAAGAGATATATATGTATACTTATTGTGTTGTCAAAACATACATATATCTTGAAATATAAACTTTGTTTTTTTAATAAAAAATGTGTGATGATTTTCATGATATAAAGGAATATTGAGATTAATTGACATTTTTTTTTGCTTTATTCCTTGATTGAAGGATTCCGTACTAGTTTTAAAACATTTTCATATTAACTAGTGCAAATTCTTCATATGGTAGAGTATATGATAAGCTTACTCTTCAATTGGTATCATTGGATACTTTCAATTGGTATCAATATGATTTTTATATACTCATATTTTGATTGTATGTATGAATGCTTTCAAATTTAATTATATCAATTTCTATTGGTATTATCTTTTCATACATGTGATCTATTTGTGTTTTAAGAGAGTGAATCAATTGTTCTTAAAACACAACGTATATGCTAAGCTTAATTTAACTTTCAATTGCTCTTAAAGCTTATGCAATTGTTTTCAAGATTGATATCAAAATTCAAAAAAATATATGTTTATTTGATATCTCAAAATGTGTATCTTGGGAAGAATTCAAAATTTTGTTTAATAAGAGAAATTCAAAATTTTTGATTTGTATTTCCTATATGCAAGGAGAGCTTAACATCTCTCTTACATATAGATTCATGTTGAGTATATTATAAATTGAGGAGCTTGACAACTCTTCTTTATATGATATACATGTGTAGGGGGAGCTTCACATCTCCTCTTATGCATTACATAATATGTGTTATGTGAGTTAGGGCTTGTCATCCCTTCTTCATGTAATGCATATGTGTAGGGAAGTTAACTTAGCGTCTTCCTCTTCATGAATGCATATCGCATATAAATCCTTATTGATTGATTTGTATTACCCCTTCTTGATCTCTTTGTTTTTGACAAAAAGGGGGAGAAAAATTTGTTTGATTTGTTTTTACTTTGAACTCTTTGTTGATGAGTGACAAAAAGGGAGAGAAGAATTTGAGAGTTATATGCATGTTGAGTAAGATTTTATGTTTATGCATATATATTTTTGTATTGCAAATTGGACCAAAAAGATTTTGATTTATGCTTGTTGCATGTTTTATCTTCATACTTGCATACATGTTTATGTGCTTCATTGTCATACATTATTATTTTGTGTTATGCATGAGTTAAGGGGGAGCTTCTTTGAAGCTTAACTTTAATCCATGCATATATAACTCCATGACTTTGGTCATCATCAAAAAGGGGGAGATTGTTGGCCCAAAGGCCTATCACCCTAGTTTTGATGATGATCAACTCATGAAGTTATGTTTACTAATGATCTTGTGTTTAATTAGTGACAGATTCATTATCAAGATTTTAGTAGGTGCATAGCTCAACAAAGGATAAAATGTCAAGATTTGGAGCTAGCACGGTGTGATCAAAGGAGCTTTTGGATCAAGCTTGGACCAAGTCAAGAAGATGAGAAGCCTTCAAGTGAAGACTTCAAGAAGATGAAGACTTGTGTCTAGGTATAAGATTTTATTTTTGTTTTAGTTAAAAATGTAAAGGATAGAATAGTTGGTGGATTGCTCAAGTATATATCACACACACACTCTTAATTTAATTGTCTTTTCATAAAAGAATTTTCAGATTTAGAAAAGACTTTCATTTTGGAAAAATATTGTTTTGGAAAAACAGTTTTTATCATGAGCCAAATATTTCCAAGTTACAAAAATAGTCCAATCTTTTATAACATGCCTTGATTTTGTGCAAGCATGTTTGTATTAAAAGTATATTGGTAAAACTATTTTTGTAAAATTTCTATGTATTTATGGGATTTTATGTGAACCAAAAGACTTACCTTTGAATCTCAGAAAATCTGTTTTCAGGCTTCAGCTAGTCGACTTGCTACCTTTATAGTCGACTAACCCTGAAGTCGGTCGACCGGCTCGGTCGACGGACGTGCACAGACGTGCACGCCTTTGTGCACTGGAGGACGGCCGACCGTACGGGTCGACCGCTCCAGAGAGCTCTGCTCTCTGGAAATCTCGGCCGACCGTACGGGTCGACCGACAGAGAGTTCGACTCTCTGCTCCAGTGGCTCGGTCGACCCGGGCGGTCGACCGTGGCTCCAACGGTCAGATTTCTGACCGTTGGCGGTCGACCGCTCGGGTCGACCAGCAGGCCTGACAGACCCCAACGACTATATTTTTCTGGCCTATAAATTTGGGGGTTTGGTCATTGTTTTGAGCTAAGATTTTGGAGACCTTTAGAGACAGTTTTTCCTATTCTGTCAGAAGAGTTTTTCTCCACAAAATAGAGAGCTAATACTTCCAATCTAAAGGGAGTTTTATTTAGAGTGTGTTAAAAGAGATTTCTTAAGTTTTTCACCATAGCTTTCATCCTTGTTTTCTCACACAAACACTTGAGCTTTCCATTGCTATATCTTCCTATAGGAGTGTTGTGGTGAGATTGTTTTTAGGTGATCAAAGTGTTGTGATCACCAAAGACTTCATTTGTTACTTTGAGGAGGCGGACGTGTGTGTCCGCGTTGTTTTGAGTTCGGGTGCGGACTCGGTGGTTTGAGGTGCGGCCTCGGCGAGCGAGTGAGCTTGCGTGTGTACGGGACTAGGGAGTCCGAGGGCTTGTAGGTGTTGCGGCACCGAGGAGAGATCCATTGGGATCTTGCATAGTGGAAATTCTTCGTGTGTCGAAGGCGGGGATGTAGAGCAAGTGTGCTCGAACCTCGAAACATACCTTTGTGTTTGCGATTGCCTTTTCTCTCTCTCTCCCTTGTTTATATCTTGCATTCAATTATTATCTATCTTTATATGCATGATATATTCCTTGTGCTCAAATTGATATACTTGCTTGGGATTGTTGACTAACACTTGTATTCAACCAAGAGAGCCAACGCGGCACCTCAACCCATTCAAGGGGAATCTAGAGGAGTTTGTCCAGAGCCCTTCACGGGGAATTCGGCAACACTCTTTGGTTATACGTGGTGTTTAGTGTAAAAGATTTAATTAGGTCATAATTGTTTTAGCTTCCGCATTATTTGGCATTAAGTGACCATTAGATTAGCCATCACCTATTCACCCCCCCTCTAGGTGAACTTACAATTGGTATCAGAGCTAGTGCTCTTGATATTGGGTCTAACAACCTTGAGTTAAAGATCCTACTTTTAGGCTAATCACAAGATTTGTACACACACCATGGACTTCATGTCACCACCCACCTTTGACATTCTTAACATCCAAATTTGGAAGGTTAAGATGTCATTATACCTCAAAGCCTTAGGTTTTCATGTTCATCTTGCCATCACTAATAATGATTATTGTTTATATGGTAAGAATTTTGAGGCTAATGCAAAAGCCCTTAATGCTTTAAAGTCTACCCTAGATGATGTTTATTTATCTAAAGTTTCTAACTTTGATTCGGCTTTTGTAGTATGGAATACCCTCATCTCCCTCGGCGAAAAAGATCAATACTATGCGGGGAGCGATTCGGACGTTGGAAGCAACACCTCCAACTTGTGCTACATGGTCCAAGGGGATAACCCCCTTGAGGTAACTACTGAATCCGATGATGAGAACATGTCATATGATGAGCTATCTACTTTTTGTGGTATGAAGTCAATTATCAAGTTATTATAAAGACTCGTTCAATTTGTACGTTTCGATTTATGTCCCATACCATATACCTCCGCACACAAGTCGAGCGAGGTTGGTTATTGAAAACTGATGGGGAACGATGAACCATGTTTAGAATGGGTCCCGTGCATGCCCAGGACAATGGTCCAGGAGTATCCGGTACTGAGCCGGAAAGTACCACTAGGTACCGGGACTTACTATATACCCATAGGACTTAGTATACACCCGAACAGGAATATGGTGTCACCGCTCCCTAAAGGAATATACCCAGGAGATTACAACTTACCCAGCAGGAAGCAGGGGAGTAGGGGTGTCAGTACACCCCACAGAAACACCTGGCGGCCTCCAGGTCAAATCCCAGGAATTTGTTGTATAACATTTGTATAGCCACCATAAACACAGAAGCTATATCGGTACCCATCAATTTCCCCTATCCCGGTGTAAGTTGTTCAATTATTACAGATTGTCCAGTGATAATGTCCACAGGGTATTCACAGCAGTTCAATATCCATGGTTATCCTATTACAGGGATCAACAAGAGTATACTATAAGGAGTCTCTCTGTTACAGGGGTTCAGAAGTACATGAATTCATGAGCACATGGGTTCAGGAGTACCAGATGTCTGGTAACAATATAATAATTATGTCAAGTCTCCGTAAAAGTGATAATCATGAATAGATATTGTAATACATATGTAATAGTAATCCGGTAAGGCGTCACAACATCAGGTCAAGTGTACTAGTGCCATGTGAAAGCATGTCAAGTGAGTGATAACATGTCAATCGTCAAGTGTCATATATCAGGTGTCAGGTATCAGGTGTCAAGTGATTACATGTTAAGTACCGGTGTCAGATGTCAAGTGTCAGGGATCATATATCAAATATAACATGTCAAGTAGCGGTGTCAGATATCAAGTGTAAGAGATCAGGTGTCAAGTATAACATATCAGTGTGAGATAATTAACATATCGGTGTCAGGTGAGTTGAATACAGAGTTACAACATCATATATCAACTCGTATAACGATGTATCATGTACTAAAATCTAGAGTAATAATTGTTAGGCATGTAACGGTAGTAACAAGATATCCACATATCAATATATCATGCTATAAACGCTAGAGTAGCAGTTACTAAATATGAATTGATGATAACAAAGCACTCGCCTAAAATCGGAATGCAATACCTAGTTAAAATCCGGGAAGTCCGCGAACACGTGCGAGATGCTACCAATCCATATAAAATATATATATAATATAAATATATATATTAGAAAGAATGAGAGAGGGGAGAGAGAGGATTAATTAGAGAGAGACTACAAGAGAGAGAGAGAGCTAGAGAGAGTTGTAGAAGAGAGAGCGGAGAGGGGTGTCGTTGGAAATAGAAAGAAGGGTAAAAAAGGAAAGAAGGAAAAGAAAGAAAGAAGAAAAGAAAGAAAGAAAGAAAAGAAAGAAGAGAAGGGGGAGCTTGGGTGGCCGGCGATGGCCTGGGCGGCGGCGCCGCCGGAGGGGGGCAGCGCGGCCTGGGCCCAGGGGAGGAAGGGGGTGGAGTTGATGTTGGTTTGTTGGAGTGGTGTTTGTTGTTGATGTTGTTGTGATTGTTGTTGTTATTGTTAAAGGTGATGGTGGTGCTGTTGGTTGATGGAGTTGTGGTGGTATAGGGAGTTGGAGGAGGAGGAGGAGATGGTATTTGGGTGATGGGAGTGGAGAAATTAGAGTTTTGATGGTGAATTTTGAAGAAGAAGAGGAATAATAGTAATGGGTTTATAGAGAAATTGGAGGAATGGAGTGGAGTTTGAAGAGGAGGGAAGTGGGGAGGAGATGGGGGGATCTTGGGGGAGGGGCAGCACCGGCTAGGGTGGCGGCGGTGCTGGCGGAGAAAAGGAAAAGGAAAAATAAAGAAAAAGAAAAGAAATAAGAAAATTAATGAATAAATATATTATTAAATAATTAAATTAATAGAATAATCTGAGAGTATTAAGTAGAGGAGTGGAGAAGAAAAAAGCAAGAAAAAAGAGAAAAATAATATTATTATTTAAATAGGGTAAAATTTTTACTATTTCAGAAACGCTCCAAAAATTTCTCAAAATAGAACATATTATTTTAAGATGCTTGATGAAATCAGATTCGAGAAATTTAATCTAATTTTCAAATTAAAATCTTAAAATTTTCCGGCGATACCGCTTGACACCAAAATCGGTGAAAATTTGATAAATTCAGAAAAATCTCAAAATGTATTTAAATATAAAATGAGACTCTAAAAAGTAATGTGAAAGTCATTTTTAAAAATTCCATTATGTTTGAAAACTAAAAAAATCTGTGAATCGGTTAACGATACCGATCGATACCGGTTTGAAGATTTTGCAGAATAATTCTAAAAAATTTCAGAAAATTATGAAAAATCTAAAATATTGAAAAATAGTGTTTAAAACTAAAATCAGTTAAATTAGACTACCAAAAAGATCAAATCGGGTAGTATGCTGGTATCGGGTTCCTGGTCCAGATCAAGGCTGACTCTAGGACTGAGAATTTAGATCTGATACCAAATAACATAAGCAATCATAACCCAAAACAAATACTGAAAGAAAATTGAAACAATACGGTCAAAAAAATCGGAACACGTATCTTGGTACGTATCCTGGGAACGGGGTGCTACAAGAAGATTGTTTATTTCCATAAGTAGTTTCATAAAAATCATACAACTTATTTATAGAAGAATCAATATCTGCCCATGTTAGGGCAGGATTATCCTCATAGTCCATTCTTTCATAAAAATTTTCAAGTAAAAATTTACATCCATTAAATTTAATCCTAAGATCCATAATAGCAGCAAAATAAAAAATAAAAAGAAATGATTAAAAGTATTATTAATTTTTTTCCATAGGAGCAATAATATCTCGAACAAAATCATTTCTACATTGTAAAAATATTTCGCTTATTTCAGTTAACTCATAAAATAATAAACTTGTCGTTGAAAAATAAATACCAGAAAATAATTTTGTTATTCTTTCAATTCTCTTCAAAAATTTATAAATCCATTCAGAAATTTGCCATTCCTCATCAAAAATAAAATAGTTAGGCAATTCTATAGAAATAATCCTATTTATTATCCCTTGTAAGGAATAGCTTTACTCAACATATTATATGTTGAGTTCTAACAAATTCTTACATCTTGAGGTATTTTTTTAGCAGGTAACCCTATGTCCGAACAAATTTGTCTGAAGGTTTGCCTTCTTGGGCCGGTACTTTTAATAAATATAATAGTATCTCTAAATTTATGAATATAATCATTAATTATTTTTAAACCATCTTGTACACATAAGTTAATAATATAACAAACGCATCGAATATGAAAAAAATTTCATTCAAAACGGTTTTTAAATAATTTTTCAAAATTTCAATTGCTTCAGTATTTTCGCTAGCATTATTAAATGAAACAGTAAAAAATTTGAATCAATTTTATATTCTCTAACAACACACATTATAATCTTACTAAGATTTAAAACATTATGAGGATGATGAAATTTTTTAAAACCGATAATGTTTTTATTTAAAACCAAATCAGAATCAATAAAATGTGCAGTAATAACAATATAATGGTAGCCGTTAAGAGTTTCCCAACAATCAGAAGTGAGCGCAATTTTTTGACGCACTGCACCTAATATTTGTTATTATTCTTCAAAAGCTCTAAATATTTCTGATTTTATAGTGTTCATACTGACGGTTCATAATTAAGATTATGAGTGGTTCTAATATAATCTGTAAATGCAACGTCTTTAGTCATATTAAAAAGCTGTTCAGACTGATTAAGATATTTAGTTAAATTTGTTTTACCTGTTGCACGATTATAAGTAAAAGTGCCTATTGTGCCACCCAAAGTTCTAATTTGGGTTTGTCGTAATTAGTGTTTAGGGTGTTTACTCTTAATATGTCAGGCAAGTTGGCCAGTTCCTGTATTTTTGGGAAAAGTATATGAAACATCTGGACAGAACTTGTATTGAGCCCTCCTAGCTCAATCAACAGTTAGTTTATCAAAATTTTCAAACTCCATATTTTTAAGATTTGTGGATGTAGTTGATACCTCGAGGAACTAATAGGTATATGAGGAACAGTGCTACGTATATCAGAAGAAGCATTAAAATCTGTATGTTGTGTCAATGAAACTTGTAGAGTGTCATCCATTGAAAAATTTAGGGCTTCCCATGTATCATTATTAAAACTAAAATTATCACGAAATCTATAACCAGAAACTTGACTAGTTCCAACAGATGAAGAATTGACATCCATTTTTTCCTAGTTTCTAATCTTATAAGAATATAAATACCAGATTAAGAGCTTGTAGAGCATGCATATATATATATATATATATATATATATATATATATATATATATATATATATATATATATATATATATATATATATATATATATATATATATATATATGGGGTTACTGTACCTCAGCCGACGGCTGAGAGAGTTTCTCAGCCTGCGGGACGTGGCAACTTAATAGCCACAAACTTCTCATAAATTTTGGCGGACAAAAACCTGAAAAATCCCGCCTAATTTACTGTCAGTCACGTCAACTTTGTATTTGACGAAAATACCCTCCCTCACAACTTTTTACCTTATGTAAAAAAATTTCTTTCAAAAATATTTACAGATCTAAAATTTCACCTGATCATTCCGAAGAGATTAGTTCTATTGTTTCACAAATTTGTTCCGTTTTTCTAAAAATATATTTGCTACACATGGCGCCAAAGAAATCTTCCGCAGAAAAGGTAATGTTGAATTCGAAGGCAAATTTTTTTAGGGTTTATGGATTTTATTTGTTATCATTTTTTTACAGATTTATTTCCGTTTCTGTCTCTTTTTTTTTGAAATTTGGGACCATGGTCGCAAATAAGTGAGAGATTCTGAAAATTGATATCATGAATAAATTTATAAATTTATTAATTTTGTAACACAGCGACAAAGGTCCGGTTTTTTTCAAGTTTTTTCATTTCCTTCTGTTGGCCCGAAGGCTCATCACTCTAGTTTTGATGATGATCAACTCATGTAATTATGTTTACTAATGATCTTGTGTTTAATTAGTGACAGATTTATGATCAAGATCTTAGTTGGTGCATAGCTTCAACAAAGGATTTAAAGTCAAGTTTTGGAGCTAGCACGGTGTTTGGACCAAGTCAAGAAGGCTTCAAGTGAAGACTTCAAGAAGATGAAGACTTGTGTCTAGGTTTGTTTTACAAGATTTTGTTTTTAGATAAAATGTAAAGGATAGAATAGTTGGTGGATTGCTCAAGTATATTATACACACACACTCTTGATATAGTTGTCTTTTCATAAAAGAATTTTCAGTTTAGAAAAGACTCTTCATTTTGGAAAAATATCTTTTTGGTTTTTGGTATTCTAGTTTACATGTTTTAACCAAAACCATGTTTAAAACTTAATGTCAAAAACATAGATATTTCACCATGTTTGTGTAGTGGATCATATCCATACACTCTATGCTTCAAATGAGTTTAAATATCTTGTTTTTGTATTTGGAGAAGTTTTGGAAAAACAAGTTTTGGAAAATACTGTTTTTAGTTTGAGCCATATTTTCCAAGTTACAAAAATAGTTCAAATCATTTGTAACATGCCTTGATTTTGTGCAAGCATGTTTGTTTATCAAAGTATATTGGTAAAATTATTTTTGTAGATTTTCTGTGATTTTATGGGATTCTATTTGAGCCAAGAAGACAAACTTTTTAATCCCAGATTTCTGTTTCCTGCCTTCAGCAAGTCGACTAGCTCTGAAGTCGGTCGACCGGCTCGGTCGACCGACGTGCACAGACGTGCACGCCATATCTGGCAGGAGGGCCGGTCGACCGACCCGGTCGACTGCCAGAGAGCATCTGCTCTCTGGAAAGCCCCGGTCGACCGAGCGGCCGACTGGACAGAGAGTCTGCTCTCTGTATCCTAGCCTCGGTCGACCGATGGCACAACGGTCTGGAATATGACCGTTGGCCGGTCGACCGGGCGGTCGACCGACAGGTCTGACAGACCCCCACGGCTAGTTTTCCAGACTCTATAAAAAGGGGCATTTGGGGGCTGTTTTGATCAAGATTTTTGGAGACTTTTAGAGCCAGTTTTTCCTACTCTTTTCAGAGGTTTTTCTCCACAAAATTGAGAGCAAATATTTCCAATCAAAAGGAAAGTTTTATCAAGAGTGTTAAAAGAGATTCTTTGAGTTTTTCCTCCACCATCTCTTTCCTTGTTTTCTCACACAACACTTGAGCTATCCATTGCTATATATACCTATAGGGATTTGTTGTGAGAGGATTTTAGGTGATCAAGAGTTGTGATCACCAAAGTTCTACTTCGTTTCTTTGAGGAGGCGGACGGTTGTGTTCGCATTTGTTTCGGGTCCTAGTGTGGACTTGGTGTTTCGAGTTCGGGTGCGAACTCATTGTTTGAGGTGCGGCCTCGGCAAGCTTGTGGGGCTTGCGTGTGTACGGACTAGGGAGTCCGAGAGTTGTAGGTGTTGTGGCACCGAGTGATCTGGTGGGATCGATTATAGTGGAAATCCTTCGTGTGTCGAAGGCGGGGATGTAGAGCAAGTGTGCTCGAACCTCGAAACAAATCCCTTGTGTTTGCGATTGCTCACTCTCTCTCTCTCTCTCTATCTCCTTGTCTATATCTTGCATTCAATTATTGTGTTTATATTTATATGCTTGATATACTTGTGTGCTAAATTGATATACTTGCTTGGGTTTGTTTGCTAACACTTGTATTCAACCAAGAGAGCTAACGCGGCACCTCAACCCTTATCTAGGGGAATCTAGAGGAGTTAGTCCAGAGCCCTTCACGGGAATTCGGCTACACTCTTGTGTTATACGTGGTGTTTAGTGTAATAAGTTTAATTTGGTCATAATAGTTTTTAATTCCGCATTATTTGTCATTTAGTGACCATTAGATTAGCCATCACCTATTCACCCCCACTCTAGGTGAACTTACAATTGGTATCAGAGCCAAATGCTCTTGATTTGGGTCTTACAACCTAGAGTTAAAAATCCTCATTTTTAGGCTAATCACAATATTTGTACACACACCATGGAGTTCATGTCACCACCCACCTTTGACATTCTTAACATCCAAATTTGGAAGGTTAAGATGTCTTTGTACCTCAAAGCCCTAGGCGTTCATGTTTATCTTGCTACAATTAAAGATTCATATGTTAATGATAGCAAGTATATTGAGGCTAACTCAAAAGCCATTCATGTTTTGAAATGTACCCTAAATGATGAATATCTTTTTAGGGTTTCTAATATTGACTCGGCTTTTGTAGTTTGGAACATCATCACCTCCTTGGCGAAAAGGATCTATATTATGCCGGGAGCGATTCAGACGTTGGAAGCGACGACTCCAACGCATGCTACATGGTCCAAGGGGATAACCCCCTTGAGGTAACTACCAAATCCGAGGTAGATGAAGATGTTGACATGTCATATGATGAGCTCACATATTTTTGTCAACAATTACTTGAAAAATATGACATGATTAAGAAAGAAAATAAAAATTTGAAAAAGAATTTTGTTTGCATGCAAAAAGAAAAAGATTCTTTACAAAATAAAGTTGCATGTTTTGAGAAAGAAAATGATGATTTGAAAAATGAAAATATTTTCTTAATGTCTAAATTGAATGATTTGTGTGAAGGAAATATGTCTTTGAAAAATAAACTTGTTTTGGTGGAAAAACAAAAGGAGGTTGTTTTTCAAGAAAATTCTTATTTGAAAAGAAAAATTATTTCAAAAGAAAAGGAACAAGAAAATGTTTCTAAAAAGAAGAAAAATGATTCTATATCTCACTATACTTTTCATGCCACCATTGAAGATAGTGAGATTGAACTTTTGAAAAATAAGATTGATAGTTTGAGCTCCACTTTGAGCTCATGTGTATTTAATCATTATAGGTTGGAGTCTATGTTTTCAAAGAAACAAACTCCACACATTCATGCACATTCTCATCATGCATATGCTTATGTTGCACGCCACGATCATACACATACACATAAGCATCCTAAGGTGTACAAATGTACACATTGTGCCCGCAAAGGCCATTTAGCAAAGTTTTGTTTTGATAAGATACATCATGTAAATTTTGCTATTAATAAAATATTTGGGTTCCTCAACACAAGACTAACCCTAAAGGACCCAAAAGAAAATGGGTACCAAAGTCCCCACCTTTTGTTTTTGATGTAGGTGAGGGCTCTCACAAGACGTGAGAGATTTGGTGCCTTGATGGTGGGTGCTTGTGGACATGATGGACATATTTTGGATGCACCGCTATCAAGGAGGTTTGGTGGGTCAACCACCATGTTTGGAGCCTTGGAGCATAGTTCATGTGTTGGTAACTATCTCTTAAGACTCCTAGTTTATTTACATGCTTGTTCATATATCATAATTTTTAGCATATTCATGTTTTAGTTTTTGAGCTTCATGTGGTAAATACTAGTTTAAATGTAGTTTTTATTAAACTTGGATTTATACATGTATAAATAGTGAGAACAAATTGATTCATATATGTTTACACTTCATGCTCATTTGTACCCACTATATGCACATGTATAGCCTAGTTTTGATGATTCTCTCATTTATACTTGTTTTGCCTATTTTTGTGTTTTTTACTTCATGTATATGTAATTTTTATTCAAATCTAATAAATATACATGTATATCCTTTTTGAGTCTCTTGCCTTCATGCAAATACTATTAATAGACTCGTTTTATGTTTGGGATATGTATGCATATTGTTAGATTTAGATAAATCATACATATACCTAGAAGTGTATTGTTTTTAATGAAAAATAAATTTTCATGATTTGTTTGATAAAATAAAATGAAAATTTGTTTTGATCATTTTGAGCCTTAATGACTATTTTCATGAAAATGCTATATACATGATTCTTGTACACTCACACTTTATTTGTTTATTCATGACTTTATTTCATGATTCTTTTTGAGCTTTATCGATTCGAGTGTCAATTCTTGTGTATTTGATATGATTCATGAAATACATATGTTTTGATTTCATGTTTTTGAAGGATCTTTAACTAGTTTTTCAAAAATTAATTTAACTAGTTATTTATTCTTCAATGTTTATGAGATATACACATGATCCTATTATTGTTTCAATTGGTATCATTGAATCGTTTCAATTGGTATCAATTTGACTCTATATTTGTATATACTCATTTTTGTTTTATTATATATGTATGTATCAATGTCAATTGGTATATTTTTTTTCATACATATATATGATTTTCATGTGCTTAATTTACAATTGATTCACATTTTTAAAGCACAGAGTTTATGATGAAAAATAAAAATATTTTGATCATTATGTTTACATTTGGTATCAATATGCTTCAACTTCATATTTGTTAAATTTCAATTGGTATCAATATGATTTACAATAATGATTATTTATATTTGGTATCTTAATATTTGATTGCTTTACAAGAGCTCTGATACCTTTAAAAAAAAATTTTAAAAAATTAAAAATGTTTTTATGTGTATTTCCTATATGCAAGGAGAGCTTAATATCTCTTCTACATATAGATTCATGTTGAGTGTATCTTGTATTGAGGAGCTTGACAACTCTTCTTTATGTGATACACGTGTGTAGGGGGAGCTTCACATCTCCTCTTATGCATTGCATATTATGCGTTATGTGAATTAGGGCTTGTCATCCCTCTTTCATGTAATGTATATGTGCAGGGAAGTTAACTTAGCGTCTTCCTCTTCATGAATGTATATCGCATATAAACTTTTATTTACTTATTTGTTTGCACCCTTATTGATCTCTTTGTTTATGACAGAAAGGGGGAGAAAATTTTTGTTTTTACTTTAACCCTTTTGTTGATGATTGACAAAAAGGGGGAGAAAGATTTTGGATTTATATGCATGTTTTTAGAAAAATGATTGTTTATGCATATATGTTTTGTTTTGCAAATAGGAGAAAAAGAATTTGAATTGTTTTATGCTTGTTAGCATGTTTATCTCCATACATTTGCATTCATGTTTATGAGCTTTATTACATATCTATTTGTTTATGTGTTATGCATGAGTTAAGGGGGAGCTTCTTTGAAGCTTTACTTTAATCCATGCATATATAACTTCATGAGTTTTGTCATCATCAAAAAGGGGGAGATTGTTGGCCCGAAGGCCCATCACTCTAGTTTTGATGATGATCAACTCATGTAGTTATGTTTACTAATGATCTTGTGTTTAATTAGTGACAGATTTATGATCAAGATCTTAGTTGGTGCATAGCTTCAACAAAGGATTTAAAGTCAAGTTTTGGAGCTAGCACGGTGTTTGGACCAAGTCAAGAAGGCTTCAAGTGAAGACTTCTAGAAGATGAAGACTTGTGTCTAGGTTTGTTTTACAAGATTTTATTTTTAGATAAAATGTAAAGGATAGAATAGTTGGTGGATTGCTCAAGTATATTATACACACACACTCTTGATATAGTTGTCTTTTCATAAAAGAATTTTCAGTTTAGAAAAGACTCTTCATTTTGGAAAAATATCTTTTTGGTTTTGGTATTCTAGTTTACATGTTTTAATCAAAACCATGTTTAGAACTTAATGTCAAAAACATAGATATTTCACCATGTTTGTGTAGTGGATCATATCCATACACTCTATACTTCAAATGAGTTTAAATATCTTGTTTTTGTATTTAGAGAAGTTTTGGAAAAACAAGTTTTGAAAAATACTGTTTTTAGTTTGAGCCATATTTTCCAAGTTACAAAAATAGTTCAAATCATTTGTAACATGCCTTGATTTTGTTCAAGCATATTTGTTTATCAAAGTATATTGGTAAAATTATTTTTGTAGATTTTCTGTGATTTTATGGGATTCTATTTGAGCCAAAAAGACAAACTTTTTAATCCCAGATTTCTGTTTCCTGGCTTCAGCAAGTCAACTGTATAGTCGACTAGCTCTGAAGTCGGTCGACCGGCTCGGTCGACCGACGTGCACAGACGTGCACGCCATATCTGGCAGGAGGGCCGGTCGACCGACCCGGTCGACCGCCAGAGAGCATCTGCTCTCTGGAAAGCCCCGGTCGACCGGGCGGCCGACCGGACAGAGAGTCTGCTCTCTGTATCCTGGCCTCGGTCGACCGGCCGGTCGACCGATGGCATAACGGTCTGGAATATGACCGTTGGCCGGTCGACCGGGCGGTCGACCGACAGGTCTGACAGATCCCCAACGGCTAGTTTTCCAGCCTCTATAAAAAGGGGCATTTGGGGGCTGTTTTGATCAAGATTTTTGGAGACTTTTAGAGCCAGTTTTTCCTACTCTTTTCAGAGGTTTTTCTCCACAAAATTGAGAGCGAATATTTTCAATCAAAAGGAAAGTTTTATCAAGAGTGTTAAAAGAGATTCTTTGAGTTTTTCCTCCACCATCTCTTTCCTTGTTTTCTCACACAACACTTGAGCTATCCATTGCTATATCTACCTATAGGGATTTGTTGTGAGAGGATTTTAGGTGATCAAGAGTTATGATCACCAAAGTTCTACTTTGTTTCTTTGAGGAGGCGGACGGTTGTGTTCGCATTTGTTTCGGGTCCTAGTGTGGACTTGGTGTTTCGAGTTCGGGTGCGAACTCATTGTTTGAGGTGCGGCCTCGGCAAGCTTGTGGGGCTTGCATGTGTACGGACTAGGGAGTCCGAGAGTTGTAGGTGTTGCGGCACCGAGTGATCCGGTGGGATCGATTATAGTGGAAATCCTTCGTGTGTCGAAGGCGGGGATGTAGAGCAAGTGTGATCGAACCTCGAAACAAATCCCTTGTATTTGCGATTGCTCACTCTCTCTCTCTCTCTCTTTATCTCCTTGTCTATATCTTGCATTCAATTATTGTGTTTATATTTATATGCTTGATATACTTGTGTGCTAAATGATATACTTGCTTGGGTTTGTTTGCTAACACTTGTATTCAACCAAGAGAGCCAACGCGGCACCTCAACCCTTATCTAGGGGAATCTAGAGGAGTTAGTCAGAGCCCTTCACGGGGAATTCGGCTACACTCTTGTGTTATACGTGGTGTTTAGTGTAATAAGTTTAATTTGGTCATAATAGTTTTAATTCCGCACTATTTGTCATTTAGTGACCATTAGATTAGCCATCACCTATTCACCCCCCTCTAGGTGAACTTACACCTTCTATTTTTAACATGGTCGCAGTTGTTTTTTTAACCAAAAGCGATGTAGATGTATGCGACCTTGCTAATAGTTTTTTAAACAAAATTTTTTTTCATACAGTATATGTAGACTTGTGTCGCAGTTGTTAAAATTATAGTTGCAGATCTGTGCGACTTAGATCGTAGAGTTTTAAATTTTAAATTTTTATTTTTGGACTTTGCGTTGTATATGAATGTGACCTTGGTCGCAGTATATGAAAAATACTTTATTTTTTATTCCCTGCTTTCACGACCTGGGTCGCAGTTGTTTCAATATGTGTTGTAGAGTTATGCGACCATGGTCGCAGTATATTTAACGTCATCTGTTTTTCATTCCCGGTTGTTTATATTTGCACTGTAAATTTATGCGACCTTTGTCGCAGTGTCGATCCGGGTCGCAGTTGTTTATATTTGCACTGTAAATTTATGCGACCTTGGTCGCAGTGTCGATCTGGGTCGCAGTTGTTTATATTTCCACTGTAAATTTATGCGACCTTGGTCGCAGTGTCGATCCGGGTCGCAGTTGTTTATATTTGCACTGTAGGCTTATGCGACCTTGGTCGCACTGTTTTAAAAATAATTTGTTTTTTTCCTTATAATTTTAAATAATCATTGGTCTAAAGTTTTTAATTTTTCTCCATCTATAGGTAAAGAACAGCTGAAGGTTTGACCTCTGAGATCGAGCCTAAAACCTATGTGTGAGTTCATAAAGAAATTCAAAATGTACATTCAGGCCGATTTCTTAGATGCGATCAAGAAGATCCCATTTGGCCCAATCTTTTTCATGGCCTTCTACAATGAGGAATTTGGGTGTGAGAAGGGTCTAAAATCAAACATTGCTGTACTGAGAATTTTAGACCAGTATGATAGAGATACAAGGACCTTTAGAATTGGGGGCAAATAAATTGAGTTAACAGTGGAAGATGTTGCCCTAACTTTTGGTCTACCTATCATTGGGGCGGATTTTATTATGAATAAGACCTGTACGATGAAGGAAAGAGGGGTTATAAAACATTATTTCCCAAATATAAAGAAGATCACGAAAGTATCTATTGAAGAGGCTTTGGATGATCTTCTGGTCAAGAAAAGGAGGAGGAGTGAATTAGATGTGACAAAGGATGAACAGCTTGAGCAGCAAGTGACTTACATGAAATTATAAGAGACATGCAAAGACTTGCAGCTCAAGACTTTACTACAATAATCATCCTATACATGTCGGCCACTCTATTCTTTTCTGACAGTAAATGCACGGTGCCGTGGTATATTGTGAAACAGATTGCCAATATGCAGCTGATGAGAACAATATGCTGGGTTAAAGCTGTTTGGTAATTCCTGATTGAGTCAATGGACATCTTCAAGCACACATGTACGAGCTGCAAGGATGCTCCGTGCAAATTATTGTAAGTATGAATATCAAATTTGGCCAACATTGTATGAAATTTCCCGATAATTTTAAACTAATTTAATTTTGCATTTTGCAGTATTGGCTATGTGAGAGGGCTCTTATTTTTGAGCCGAGGTCTGGTTTGGAGGACAAAACCCACGCGCAGTAAGATGGGACCTCCACAACATTAGCAGATCTCTGCTTGAAGTGATCTAAATGAGCTTGACACAAATATCGTAAGTTTTAAAATATTAAATACTATATAGTGTTGATTAAAATTTTACACATTTAAATGGGGCCTCGGTTGTAGTTCTTTTATGTGCAATACAATTAAACTGCGACCATGGTCGCAGTATTGAGCTGCACGTTTCGCAGTTCATTTTATGTGCCGGACAAGCAATGTTCGACCATGGTCGCATTCTCATGATAATACCGTATACATTAAATGCGACCATGATCGCAGTATTGAGCTGCAAGTCTTCGCAGTTAACTTTATGTGCCGAACAAACAATTGCGACCATGGTCGCATTCTTTTCATAAATATTTAATAAATAAACTGCGACCATGGTCGCAGTATAATTATTTCATTGTTCTGGTTTTAACTTAATTTTTATTTTTATTTTCAGATTTTTGTGTCGAATGGCCAACATCTCTAATGATGAAAAAAATATGGTTGGCCTTCCTGTTAAAGGGGAAGAGGAGGAGGTAGAAGAAGAAGAAGAAGAAGAAGAAGAAAATACATATAATCAAGCTAACATCCTGGAGGAAAACGAGCCAGAAGCGGCCGAAATAATTGAGGAAGAAGAAACGAGTGAGCAAGAACCAACTTTTATAAGTTATTTGCCACCACCACGGGATGAACAAGCTGAAGAAATTGAAATGTTGAGGAATCAAAATCAGTTCTTGAGAGAATATGTTTCTCAGCTTGAAAGAAAAATTGAAAAAATAGAGACTGAGAACAGACTCAAGGCTGAATTAAAGAAAAAAAGAAGAGAAAGAAGAGAGAAGAAAAAATTAAAAAAGCAGCAGAGAAAATTAAAAGTGAAAGAAGAAGAAGAAGAGCTGCTGAGAGCAGCGCTGCTGCGGAGGAGAAGAAGAAAAGGAGGGAAGAGGAGGAGCATGAGAGGAGAAGGATGGAAGAAGAGAAGGAAAAGGAGAAGAGGAGGAGAGAACAGGAGGAGAAGGAGAAGAGAAGGAGGGAAGAGGAGGAGAATGAGAGGATAATGAGGGAAGAAGAGGAGAAGGAGAAGAGGAGGAGGGAAGAGGAGGAGAAGGAAAAGGAGGAGAGAAGGAGGGAAGAGGGGGGAGGAGAGGAGGAGGAGGGAAGAGGAGGAGAATGAGAAGAGAAGGGAAGAGGAGGAGAGGAGAAGGGAAGAGGAGGAGCAGCAGAAGAGGAGGAGCGAAAAGGAGAAGAAGGAGAAGGAGAAGAGGAGAAAAGAAGAGGAGGAGCAGGAAAAGAAGAAGAGGAGGAAGTTAGAGGAGGAGAAGAAGAGGCAGGAGAAAAAGAAGAAAGAGGGGGAAGAGTGGAAGGAGAGGATGAAAGAAGAGGAGAGGAGAAGGAAGGGAGAAGAGGAGAAGAAGCAGAAAAGAATGATGGAGCAGATGGAGAAGCAGGCTGAAGAGAAGAAGAAAAAAAATTGGAAAAGGATGAAATTATGGGTTCTGAATTTATTGTAAATATTTCTGGGAAAGATATCCCCAGTTTTTCTTTGAATATAACTCAACTGATTCAAGAACTCCAAAAGGATAGAGCTTCTGAAGAAAAAATTTAAGAACATACTCCGGATTAGAAGCAATCCTTAAAAAAAAATAGTTTTGGATTACTCTAAAGGAACGATAGAAAGGGGAGTCAAAGAACGCAAGCGCGCTGAAAGAGATCGCGATGACTCCAACTTCGTTTATTCAAAACAGAAGAAGAAAATTAATGAACATCCTCTTCCACAGCCTGCGGCTCAGACTTCTGCCACTGGTTTCGGCAACAAACAGATTTCTCCCACTCAGCCAAAAACGAGGGAATTGACTGAAATCACAGCATACAGAATTCTGCAGCCCCATCAACAAGCTCTTATAAAAAATTTCTTGGACAAGGCCTTCTCTGAGTAAGTTAATTAATTTTATTATAAATCATATCAAAAAACTGTTAGATATTTATATAAGAACAATTTACTTACTAACTTTGTTTTGAATATCTTACAGTTCTACTGCATATCAGGATACCGACAACGGAATCATTGTTGCAAAAAATGACATTGAGGACCTGATGTTCAGTAGAGAGTTAGATGCGAATATAATTCATTTCCACATGCAGCATCTAGAGAAAAGAGGAAGATTAAAAAGTATATTCTTTCGGAGCGAAGCTTGGGTAAACATCTATTTTCTCCTTTACGGTTTAATGTAATATCAATTAATTTGGTGAATTAAATCTTTGAACGTTAAATATTCTACTAATAGTCTTTATTGCTGTTTACGCATAACGAGTGTACTGCGACTAAGGTCGCAGTTTATAATTAAAATAATTACCCGAATATCAATTTAAAATGAAGGTTACGACTTTGGTCGCAGTTGCTGGCGGCAGTCTTAATCAACAACAACACTGCGATCTTGGTCGCTATGCATGTTAATATAAAAGGAGAAGCTACCTAATGTACTGCGACCTAGGTCGCAGTCCGTGATAAAATAACACCGCGACCTTGGTTGTTGCATTTATTAATATTAAAGTGGGTTAATTAAAAAACACTGCGACCATGATCGCAGTCTGTTGTCTTGACGTAATGACTTCTAATTTTCATAATCTTTTTTATATTTTGAATTCATTTTGAATTTTATTTTTTTTGTTGTTCGCAGCACGGTGTTGTATCTAAAAGTAAAGATCTGGAAGATCATTTCATCAAGCAGCAGCTGTTGAAAAACTGGAGAGATGATGTGCAGTACATGTTCTTCCCGATCAATCACAAACATAGTGCCAGCGATCCCGGATTTCACTGGACCTTGTTGGTATTTGATTGCCATACAGAAGAGTGGATTTTTTACAACTCTTTGGTCCTAACTGAAAAAACAAGTAGTATATTAAAGCTTTATCAAAAAGATGCAAGAATAATGGTGAGTTGAAAATTAATATTTCGATTACTGGAAACTTGCATTTAATTTGATTAATACTGATTCTTTTTCTATTGACATTGCAGAAAGAAAGATTATTACAGATTTTTGAGATTGATTTCAATAAATTAATGAGGAAAACAAATATAAAATACACAAGATGCCCCCAACAAGCAAACAAGTATATATATTTTTTACATCTCCTTACCTATCAATTTTTCTACTTTTTTTTAGTACAGAAATCTAATTTCATTTAATGATTACTCTGTGCAAATTTCAGTGTTGATTGCGCTGTATATGTATGCAAGTACATGAAAAGTATAGCGTTTAGTAGTCCACCAGCTGTTGATACTGTTACGGCTGCCAACGGACAGAGACTAAGAAGTGAGCCTGCATACATGATACTTGCAGATAAAGAGAAAAGTTGGGATGAAGAAACAGACATTGTAAGAAGGATGGTATTTGAAGACTGAAAGTTGACAATTCATTGATATACTTCAATTTTTTATTTATAAATGTAAAAATAATTGCAATTCATTGATTTTTTTTTGTTTTTATTGATTTAATTTATAAACATTTTTATACATTTATTTATTATAAAATCCATTGATTATTTCCAATCTACATCTGTTACCGTGCATTTTACTAATTCGTACTGATATTAGAAACAAATATGCGTTCAGAAGTTGTATTGCGACCAGAGTCGCATTAATGACCTGTTTTAGTTACAGCGTTTCCTTATATTGCGATACTTTAATCGAGACAGCGATCATGGTCGCAGTTACTTAATCATTTATCAGTTCCCAATGCGACTGTGGTCGCACTTCCATAATCGTAGAGATCAAAGTTTTTGTACACATAGCCCTTTATATATGTTTTAATTTAATTAACCTCATTAATTTATCTTATCGTAAACATAATCCTCCCTGCATTTTTTACCATAAGATATTAGAACAATTAAAATCTTCACGTGTACAAAGTACAAAAGTAATTTGATGTAAGACTGTATTAACTTTTTAACTGTTTTCGATAACTGAACAGTCACCTGGAAAGTATACAATTTTTGGGAAAAGGTAGAAAATAAATTTGGGACATGTTCACGTGGTTTGAGAGCTTAAACCTTTTGAAATTTCGGGATTAAAAATATATAAAGGGTCATCAGTACAGGATTATAAACATACTAAACAGGTTTTGCTCAAACTCGTTACTTTCAAAAATGTCTTCTCCACCGTCTTCACCGGAAAGAAGCCAATCATCTAATGATGGTTGGATGTATAGTTCTGAAGCGATCCCTCGCTACGGGTCAGAGGATGAGCTTGATACGGACGACCCGTTCTGGGAGTTCATTGATGAACCAAAATATATACATGAAGAGGAAGAAAGCGAAGAGGACATTGTTGGTAAAGAGGTGGAAGAGACGGAAAGCGATACGCAAGACGAACACGGTCATAATCTTGAGGACGAATCTGATTATGATGGTGATGACGAGAAAGAGTAGATTAGAACTTTAAAATTTATATTTTGATTTTTTATAAATATATAACCCTTTTTGCTAACGTTAATTGTGTGAATTATAGTTTTTACTACTTAGTCTTGGTTGAAATTCTGTACATTTGTCACAAATTTTATTCATGTTGTAGGTCGAAATGGATGTTACAATTAAAAGATATATATATTTATATATATATATATTCTCCCAACTGCGACTCTGGTCGCAGTCATGAGACTAGTGTAGACATCCAGACAATACGTTAAAATGGGAAAAAATGAACATGCGATCAAGGTCGCAGTTTTAATTTATGTTCAGTGGACTAAAGCAAAACATAGGGCGAAAATGTCAAAATGGAAGTTACTCTTCTGCGATTAAGGGAACGCTTCGACTATTGTCGAAAACAGTAAAAAATACCGTCAGGCAACTGCGACTCTGATCGCAGTGATGGGACTGTTGTATATAAGGAGAAAGTCAATATTCAAATGTGTAAATATCGATGCGACCATGGTCGCAGTGTTACTTTACGTTGAGTGGAATTAAAAAGAACATAGCGCAAAATTGTCGAAATTATAATAGTGCGGAGAATCTTCAACTATATTCAGATCTTATCATAATATACCAAGAGGCGGGGGCAATTTTAAAAGCAACAAATCAATTTTCCCGACATAGAAACACTGCGACCACGGTCGCAATTATCCACGTACACTGCTTATCTTTGAGACCAAAGTCGCTGTCTACGTTAAAGTAAATAAAAATTAAACTATATAGGACAAGTTTGTAACAGTAAAACTTTAAAGTACAACTAATTACAAAAATAATACAGTAGAAATCAAAAATGAGAATAAAATCTGTTTATAATGACACGCCAGTGGAAGCATGCGACATGAATCTCTCTGCATTGTGCGACCCTGGTCGCAGTTCATGGCTGAAACAGTCAAAAATGAAGACTTTATTCCTTCTAGATGGACGCAACCCAAACCTACTTCTTCTGCCATTAAAAAGGAAAAGTAAGAACTTTAAATATAAATCATTAGAAAAAAGTGTATAACAGGTTTAACGTAATACCAGTAATGGACAACCAGTCCTGTAATGGCCAAGCTCTTGACAGTTACCACATCTTCGATGCTTTACTTCTTTCTGATATAAAGAATCTTCAAAACCAGACTTAAGCCTGGATGCAGCCCTAGGCCTCCCCTTGGTGGTACAGGACCAATTGGATCACGTATATTTAATTCTTCACCATCTCGCAGAACGACGACGGATCCACTGGAACCAACTGTAGTTTTAGGCTGTGATGACTGATAATTTTCTGACATGGCTCTGTATTCACTAGTGGTTTCTTCGGAAAATCTTTCCAAAACTGCGTCCAACTTGAAAGATGGATATCAGAATCGGCGATCATCTCAAGAATTGCATTAAATTTTGAACGAATTGTCCACAATCTAGCCGTTCGTGGAGTGCCTTGACTGGGAAAAGGTCTGATGCCATTTTCAATTGTAACATTTTTGTAACGAGCATCCAACCTCCATCTCTGAAGTATATATGATTCCGTTATATGTGTAACGTGATTGCGCCACAAAATACACAGAATATGTCTACAAAGGATACCTTCTGTTTTAAATAACGAGCAACTACAAGAAACATAAAGTTCCTCATGCTTCTCATAACTGACCTTTTCCCAGCTGTCTTTTGATTCTGAAAAATCACCAACCAGATATTTTGATCCAGGTTCGTCGTGTTCCAACTCTTCTGAAAACAGTGTCGTTACAACTGCTCATTCCTTTTGGAACAACTGAAAAATCTTTGGTGTATACAACTTCAAAACCTGTATCTCATATGGATTCGATGTACAGTTGGGCACAGAATTCAACCCCCAAAAATCTTGTTGAGATTCAGAAGTACGACGGGCAGCAACAACTTTATCATATTGGTGAACAAATTCCACTAATTTCGTGTTTGCATTAACAAAACCATCAAAGAAGGAATTAATACTCTCGGACCTCTGGCTGGTTGTCATTCCAGCACAGAAAAACATCCTTGAGATATGTATTAACCCAGTGTCCGCGCAGTCTGTGCATCTTCAACAACCAACTGTCTTCTTCTAAATGATATTTTTCATTCATCAGACGCCATCGCTCCTCGCATGTGCTTATATCACGGGAGGTGTACCAATCATGAAAATCAGAGAGCATATCTTCTCCATACTTGTTTGTCATCGGGATTTGTTGCTCGGTAATATGTTTCCGTACATGCCAGAAACAGTATCGGTGCCGAGTAGTTGGAAAAACAATCTTGATGGCGTCACCAATCTAAGCATCCTGATCAGTAATAATCAACTTCGGTGCAACTCCATGCATGCACTTGTGCCATTTTTGGAATAGCCACACAAACGTATCCCTCTGCTCATCAGCAAGCAATGCACAGCCGAACAAAATTGACTGCCGATGATGATTTACTCCAGTGAATGGAGCAAATGGCAAGCTCAAGTGATTAGTCATGTATGTTGTGTCAAAAACGATCACATCACAAAAACTCAAATACGAGGAAATAGCTCTTCCATCAGCCCAAAAAATGCTTCTAAGTGTGCCCGCGTTATCGACTTCACTTGCAAAGAAAAATTCTGGATCGGTCTCGGCTTTCTCTTGGAAATATTTGATGATAGCAATAAACTCATGGCCAATGTTATTTCTACGTTGACGAGTAAAATCAATAACTTGTTGCGGGCTCACTTCTTCACAACCTTCTCCCTGGCTCATTGCATTCACAACACGGGAAATATTTGAAGGGCGTATTCCCACATCAACCAAATTGCTCATAATGCTTCTGCTAATCTTTAAACGATGAGTCTGGTGAGAGTAATGGTGATGTACCTTATCCGGGCTTGACAATTCATGTGAATGAGAGTCAACAAATTTGTGACAACCCAATATCTTCTGTCAAAAAAATAACGAAGACGAACATGCATCTCAGCAGGACAAGCTACTCTAGTGTCAATTCGACGATGCACTGTAAGCCCATCTTGTCTTTTGTTACACAACTTCTTCACACCTTCCTTGTTGCAGCAAAATTTTCTGCAAATAACTTCATGAGGAGGCTTCCGTGACTTATCTATTCCTTTTCTTCTCACACCAAAACCTCTGTTCCTTGCATAAGAATTGTAGAAATTGTATGCTTCAACATCCGTGAGAAACTGTTTCCCTAAAAAATTATTTGAGCTTCCAGACATTTCTTCATGTGCATTGATATCCTATAAAAATAATTTGACGAACTACATAAATATAAATATTTTTTTAGATATCACACGTCTGAGCTATAATTTCTAAAACTGCGACCAAGGTCGCAGATGTAATGAAATCTATATAACTTCTTACTAAAAGACTGCGACCGTAGTCGCAGTTATCCGTATGAGCATATTTGTTTAAAAAAATGAATAATAACTGTGCAACAATCTAATGAATATATAAAATGGATATAATTTACATAGAAACGTGTAAGAATTATAACAAGGAATGCGACTTGGGTCGCACTCACAAAAATCAAGTTGCGACCGTGGTCGCTGTTCTAAAGGATTAAATCAAGTGATTATTCTATTCTGTAAAACAAATTATAGTTCGAATAAGTGATTATTTCTCCATGTGCATTCAGGTTCTACAAAAACAGATTGACAACTACATAGATATAAATATTTTAAATATCACAATTCTGAACTTTAATTTCTAAAAACTGCGATCAAGGTCGCAGAGGTTCTGAAATCTATATAACTTCTTAATATAAGACTGCGATCGTAGCCGCAATTTTTCGTATTGGAAGAATATTTAAAAAACTGAATAATAACTGTGCAACAATCTAATGAATTTATCAAATGGATATAAATCACATAGAAACCGTCTACGAATTATAGCAACAAGGAATGCGACTTAGGTCGCAGTCACAAAAAAAATGCTTTCACAGTCGAAGATTATTTTCAAATAAAATTGCGACCGTGGTCGCATTTCTATAACTTTAGAACAAGTGATTATAGGTCGCAGTACCATATACGCTAAAGAGAAAGATTCTATATTTAAGAAATTGCGGGAAAAAATTGACACAATTATAACCTGTTGATCGGCATGCAAAGATGTCAACCCTTCAATATTTTCAATATTCTGAGAGAAAGTTGAACCAGATGATATATCCTCCATATTTAGATCGGCAGATAGAGATCGCTTACGACTGCGACCAGAATTGGCAGGGGAAGTAGACTGCTCAGACGTCGACATTAAATAAAAAGGATAAAAAATTGCTATGAAAAAAAACGATATTTTCAGAAAAAAGTTTATCGCAGGCTGAAAAGGAGAACCTAAATCTGACAAAGAGAGGTAAAGAAATAAGGGGAAAATAATAATAAACAATAACCTAAATCCTATAAAGAGCGACAAAAAAAAGGGGGAAAATAATAATAAACAATAACCTAAATCTGACAACGAGCGGTCAAAAAAATTGGGGGATGGGGAAAAAATAATAAACAATAACGGAAGTTACGGAACGAGTGGCTTTTAACAAGGGGTATTTAGTAATTTAACTTCTTCCTATAAGCGTGCCGCAAGTTAGTGCGGTGACAAATATTAAGCCACGTCACCGCAGGCTGAGAGAGTCTCTCAGCCGACGGTTAATATACATTTTTCTATATATATATATATATATATATATATATATATATATATATATATATATATATATATATAGAGAGAGAGAGAGAGAGAGAGCTTGTAGAGCTTATAAAGAAGTTGTATAGAGAGAGCTTATAAAGCTTGAGAAAGATGAAGAGGAGTAATTTTTGTTGTGATGAAATGGAGTGAAGAAGTTGGAGGTATTTGCAAAAAAAAATTGCAAATACCCCCAACGGCTATAATAGCCGTTGGGATTGATTATTATTATTATTTTTTTTTGGGGGGGGGTTACAAAAAAAAATTAAAGAACCCCTCCCCCCCCCCCCCGGCCCAACGGCTATAATAGCCATTGGGTTGGCCGGGCCGGGCCTAACCGGGCACCCAACAGCCATTATAACCGTTGGGTTACGCGTGCTGGGTCGGGCCGGCCCGGCCATGCCAGCGCCGAAGCCTGGCACGTGCATTGCCCTGGCCAGGGTCGTGGGCCGCCTTGGGCGCACCCGGGGCCGGCCCACCCTTTACCTGGACCCGGGCCGGGTCTGGCCTAGGTCCTACGTGGGCCGGCCCGGGCCTGGGCCACCCCAGGCTGTGCTTATGCGGGTTGCTGGCCTAGCCCATTTGACACCCCTAAATGGGAACAAGGTACCAATTTGCTATATTTGCCTCATTATTATTTTATTAAATTTTTTCAGTTAAAACAAAAACCAAAAGTTTATATAAAATTCAGAGAATCTTTTATCATAAATCCTTATACCATGTCCTCGTGGAATGATTTACTCTCTGAAAACTTTCTTTATTTCCTCAATTTAGTTTAATGACACATGTTAGAACAAATGCTCAAAACACAAGCAACAAGTAGCCAAACTGAGAAGAGGAAAGAAAGAAGAGAAGAAGAGAAATTTGTTGATGATCTATCACCGATCAAATAACAGAGGAACACTGAGTCGAAGACTCGACAGTGAAATTGAAAGCGTAGAAGATTTACGACTAGTAAGAAATCACCACACAACAAAAAAGTACAAGATTTAACGTAATGCGGCAATGTGCCTACGTCCACAGGGAGGAGGGGAGAAATATTTATTGAAGAAAATACAAGAGTTACAATAAGATCTCTCTCACAACTCTCAATGGTGGAATTCTAGAATTCTTCTTGAATTCTTAACACAACTTCAAAAGGTCACCCCTGAGGGGTTTACATAGGCACCTAGGATGCTCCTAGTTTAACACGAACTCAAATCAATGCCTCCTTAGAGAAATAGAAAACCCATTTCCAAATCAAAACATGAGACATATTCGTATTAAGAAACTGTCAAAAACCTGAATTCTTCTCCAATGAATATAAGGCACTCCAAATACTAAAAAAATTTACTATAAAATTGTGAGGTGCAAATTTTAATGGAAAACACTCAAAATCATAATCTCAAATACATCACAAATGTAGTCAGATATCTCTCTATCAACATAAAATTTAAATCTCAATACATAAGCATACACATATTAGGTATATAAGAAGGAAAGTTACATATCAAGACAAGTCAAGCCCTCCACACCACCACAGACTTCTTCAAAACTTCCCCCTCCCCATGAAATTGCAAGTACCTCATGGTACTCATGGTCGAGCTGGCCCACAAATTGGAAGATAGATACGACCACACATCTTCGTTAGATTCCTCTCCATGTATATCGCAGCTAACAAAAATGATGTCTCCCATTATATACCAATAGTAGTCTATTAGTATTTTCTCCAAACGTGATTATATTATCACTGTATTTTTGCTAATGTTAATGTGCTATGCACGTGCAAGCTATACTGAGATATGACACTATTTGAGCATCCTTGTAGGTTTTATACTATTACCACCTAGAAGAAACAAATATTAACATAATGACATGAAGACAATATTTCAATATTATAATATAGTTATAATAATATAGACTCGGTGCTTTTGAGAAGGGTACGGAGATGAATATTTTACATTCAAATTCAATGTTACCTCATTCAAATTGAATATTTATTTTGGTGAAATTTATCTGCATTGTTAAGAGTGCTTAAAAACAAAAAAAACTCAAACGTTTAGAATATTTTTAGATTATTCATCAAATAAACACAAAATGAACGGCCAAAATAGTGAGTTGATTAGTTTAACAGTGTTGAATATTTGAAACTTAAATACAATTGATGTGAGAATTTTTAAATGTATAGATTATGATCAAATAGTCGGATAAATAATTTGTATGTCTAAAGTCATATATCTAAGTAATGTGCTATTTTAGACCGTCTATTTTTATCAACTTGATGCATGATAAATAATATAGATCAACTTCAATCGTAGTAAATTTTGTATTTAAATATTGTAATATTGAATTTGAGTGATCAAATTCTTCCAGAAGTAGCCAAGAAATCTATCGCCTTATAATAAAAATAAAGTATTGTAGAGAGAGAAGACACCTATATGAATTTCTCTCTTTTCCCCCCCTTTTTTCCGCATCCAAACATAAATAGATACATGTCAAATTTATGATCTGTTCCTACTCTCCTTGCCAATCAAGACTTGAAGGGTTCACATAGAACTGAAGAAGAAGATGAAATAATCATCAATACATATGCAGTTCTGGTAGGAGAAAAAGAGAAGAAGAAGAAAAGAAATCATTTGTCAAATTCTTTCTCAAAATGTCCAATCTGAAGAAATGAAGAATGCTTCTAGCTGGCTTTGTATAAACTTTTGTGTAGTTAAAATGTTTGTTACGTTTGAAATTTAAATGTTTATCGAAAAGATCAATATTTGAAATAGACTTCTTTAAAACGACCAACAGTAAAGACTCTAGAGAAACAGACGAAAATTCAGTTAGAAATCAAATAAATGAAAGATTATGTGACCAAAAATAAGGGGAAAAATAACACATGGATAGGTGGTTGTTTGTGCGGTTGAAAGAAGCTCTTTTAATCATGAAAGCACTATTATCATGAATAACAACAAAAATAGATCCAAACCTGCAGGCATCCTCATCCCCAATTACATTGATATAAATCAATGGATACCAATTTGTGTTATAGAATCAGAGGCATGCTATATTAAATAGTAGCAAATACAGGTATTATTAAGCATAAAATACATTATCAATGAGTAAGAGAAATCTTGTGATGACATAAATGACTGCAAATACAATATATGCAGGCAAACAGTTCCACGACAATAATGGACCTTTTATTATAGTCCAAACCATGATACCATAATTGAAGAAAATGACCATAGGAGACAAGCTCAATGTTCTATAATTATTCACCTTAACCAACATAATTGCAGGAAAATTGCAGTACTATTTTTAAACAGGTAGCATAGCTCTTGCTGAAAATTGATCAGCGAAATAATGCAATTCCAAGAGGTAACTTTATTAATATTGTTACCGAGAGAAATTACTAACAAGAAGTATCACTCCAATGCAACAAATACTAGATTTGATGTAAAAGAATTAAAAGTCATGTAGAATTCCTTTCTAGCAATCTTCCTCATTGTGGGTCTGAGAAGAACTTGTTAAGAGATGGCATGATCTCAGGAGACTTGGTGCGAAGAAATTTGCGGAGACCATGCTCCGCATATCTCTCTCCCTCAGCAAAGTTGTCAAGAATACCTGCAGCTCTGTTTTCTTTGGTCACCCTGTCCAAGAAAGAAATTTGGAAAAGAATCAGATTGCAGCCATCAATGGACTAAAGATTCTTTAAATAATTTCTATAAGAAAAAAAAACCAATAATTGCATCCGTTTAGAATTTATGAGTGTGAAATTGGCCAAGATGCTGTGTTTCCTGACAAACTGATTGCTTATGGATTGCTTCCTTCAACATAAATTATAAGAGTATATATACTACTTTGCATAGGTTTTAATAAGTAGTTTAAATTAAAAAATATACCAACTCTTATACTAGCTTAATTATTTCAAACATGAACAACTATCTAAAAATAAGTAGCAGAAAGATTGACAAGTAGTTACAATACGACTATTGACTGGTCAATATGACAAGAAATGGAAGTAACAGTGTCATATTCAAGGAAAGTTCAAACAAGACGACTATTGACAATATGGTTCCCAGTTGGAGCAGGCTCATAAAGCTTGTTACAACTACTCAGAAATTTCAGTTTAACTCGAAACAAAGTTGAAACTTAGAATCTTGAGCTTTTGTGAAATTGGAATATAGTTATAGAGTGTCTAAAAATTATCAGCTAAAAGGGTTTATTTACTAGCACTCAATAACCTAAACTGCATGAGGCAGAAACTTTAGCTTATCTAAATCAAACTCAAGCATAATTAAGACAGCATCTATAGATCTTTATGAATCAATGCACAATTTGGCCTACCCAAATGCTCAACCTGATGCCATTATCCCAAGTCCAATCAATTATTGGCTTCACCCTAACCTGACCAAACATTCTAGTGAAGCAAAGAGACTATTGATCTTAAGACACAACACTCTTGAACTATAGTGGCTCCTCAGCCAGCATGGCCAGAAAAAGCTTAGTTCTGTTTTAAAGAGCTCCCAACTTCAGCAAACTCAGGCCAGCTGAAAAAAATCTCCTGACTCATATAACCGCCATTCAATGTAAAATCACCATATGGGTGTCAAGAAAACATAAATTGAGACGAGAAAGAAAAAGTATTAAAATAAGTAGTTCAGTTTGATAAAGCCTGAACCTTTATGAAGAACAAAATATTATTTAGATCCACATGAGAAAAATTTCTTCAGTGGCAGATCATATTCCAATATTCCATTGTGTATGTATGGTAGCATAGTGTGGTTCCTTAATAGCAACAACCACTTAATCAGGTAGGTTTTCTACGAACCCACTAATTTGTCAGCTAGGGTTTGGTTAAAACCCCTCGCTTCTCTATAGTTCATGGGCTATGAATTTTGATGTTAATTCTCAAGTAGATAGGTTTGTACAATGTCATCTAGTTCTAATGGAGACTAAATACGTTTTGAGTTATGCTCCATACATGACCTCATTGTGATGGGAGAAAACAAAGATGATAACCAATGACCTCATAAAGCAAACACTTTTTGCCTTCCGTGTTTATTGTGTCTAACATGTGGCTGTTTCATGATGAAATATGGACGACATTTATTCCCATCCTTAACTTCCAAATAAACTCCTAAATTCCTAATATACTATGTTCAAACATTCCCTTTAGAATATAAATTACCATGTTAATTGACATAAAATGATTATTACATCTGTTATCTAATTAATAATAATGCTATAAATCCTATAAAAAAAGAAGAAAGAAAAGAAGTGTAGATACATAGATGTGTACAGAAACAGAGAAACAGATAAATGATTATTAATTTAAAAATTATTATATTCAAGTGAAATTTAATTTTATTCACGGCATGGTCATAGATTTGCATGTATGCATTTGTTGGGTGGTGATTTCCCCTTCTTGGTGTTCGTGGTAATCGTGCTAGCTGGGTAGCCAGTAAAAACTAAAAACTAATCATACCTCACTTCAGGGTTGCCGGAGATGTTCCTTATCAGTTGCATCCCACAAATACCAACGGCTGTGCCAACTGCTAAAAAGAGTGGATAGACCTACAATTCAAAGAAGCAGTTGTAAACTTGTAATCTGAGAGCTCACTTTGTAAGTAAATAACTGTTAAACTACGCAAATTATGTGCTATGTAAGCACTGCATCCAATGATTGATGCATTTGTTCAACTATCAAAAAGTAAAGGCATTAAATATTAAGGAGAAGAACAGTGTAGGAACAACATTAGATAAGCAAAATTAGCAAGAACAAAAGATTTTTAAAGATAATCAGATTGTAGCATCCCCGTTTCACTAACTAGTATATCGCCGTTGTCGGTGAGAAACCGGCCGATCAGTCAGGAGTGGGAGGAGAGGGGAGAGGAAGAAGGAGTGGGGTGAGAAACCGGCCGATCAGCCAGGAGTGGGAGGAGAGGGGAGAAGAAGAAGAAGGAGTGGATTGACGCTACTCTCTCTCTCTCTCTCTCTCTCTCTCTCTCTCTCTCGTGCGGATGAAGACAGATAGATAAAGTTTCCATATGAGTCACGGGAGAAAATCTTCCTCAGTCAATTTTGATAAAAATTAACAAAAATATTCCCAAGAAAAGGGTTACGAACAATTAACATAATGAGTAGAGATTCTATCTTTTTAGGGGCCGTTTGTTTCGCGTAAAACTCCGTAATTCGTAAATGACTTACTACCCAGTTACAACTACGACGTTTGTTTGGACCGTAATTCGTAAAAGACTTACGTAACTCAACTAACACTCACCTGCAACCCAGTTACCAGTCACTTACAGCCCAGTTACAGTTAATTTTGTGGTTATACAAATTTGTAATATTTTTTTATATTAATATTAAAATTTTTAATATTTAACTTTTTTAATATTTATTTGCAGTATTAAAACTTTAAAATCACCAAATAGTTAATTTTGTGGTCAACTTTTTCACTTACGACTTATACATTACGACAACCAAACACCGTAAAGTACAATACACTTTCTCACTTTACAATTTTATATTACCAACCAAACACCGTAAAATTTACATACATGTAACTCATTTACAATTGTAAAAGACTTTACCAATTACAACTACGAATTACGGCCAGTTACGACAACCAAACAGACCCTTAATAGGAAATCCCATCCTGTTCAGTTCAAAATAACATGAGAAGAATGCAAGTAAAATAGAGGATATGGATGTCAAATGGTCCGTGGAACAAATCAAAAGAAAAAAGCTGACAGGTAAAGCCCATCAACATGAATCGCAAGAAACAGAGGTTAAACATCTTCCCAGTCCATCAAATATAAAAAACACAGAACAGAATCATAAAATGGCAGAATATAAACTTCCCCACAAAAATAAATTAAATTAAATTCATCCACATAAAACTAAAATTCCATGATCCTAACCACAAAGAAAAAGTTATTTGGATTCATCTACAGACTCTTCTTCTCTATCACACACAGCAGTACACAGAAGATCAAACCTATGCCTACACCCATAAACATCTATTCTGGTATTTATAAATTATAATAGATTAGAAGCCATATCACAATTTATGGGTTAAAGGGTAAAAGAACCAACTTGATACCCAAAAACTTTATATATATATATAAAAAAAAGTTAAAAAGCCACCAGATTTATTTGTAACAAATAAAAGAGTCGATTAGATTCTTTTAAACAGGATCACTTTGTTCGTCTGTATTACATGTAGATTCAAATCAAATATTTACCAGAAAACTTGAAAAAGAAAACTTATTGCCCACATCTAAATCATGTTTTAATTTTCTAAAATCAAAGAGCAGAGACTAGGATCCAACAACTTAGGAACTACATAGAGAGAGGGCATCAGAGGGGTTACCTCAGGCCTCAGCCATCTGTTCACGGTTGCAGGCGCCATTAGAGAAGCAGAAAAGATCTCAGAGAGCGAGAGAGAAGAGACGGCGGAAAGAACGCAATAAACCCTCAGCCAAAAAAAAAGGGGAAGGCAAACAGATTTTTCTCTCCAATTTAATAGCGATTTCAACTTTTATAGCAAGCGTGTTGTGATAGGATTCGGTTTGTTGAGAAGTTTAGTCAACATTCATCGCCCGCGTTCTTTTGATTCACATGGGACATGGGCTGGAGCCAGCCACCTAATTTCCTCTTTCCTTTTTCTTTTTGGTTTTTTTTTTTTTTTTTTTTCAAAATTCAAACGGCAAGCAATAGGATGCATCATCTGAAGCTTCTAGAAGAAGGCACGCGAAAAGCATTTAATTATTATTTAGTAGTATATTAATATGTTCTCTGAATATCCTCCTCAACATTTGCAGGCTGAGAAATGGGAGCTGGGCTCATGGCCCAAATAGCCCATTCATATTTTAGATCTTGGGCTACGTACAGGCCCAACCGGCAAGTTTTCTCCAAAAAAAAATAGACGCATCAGTGCACCCTCAAATTATTAGTTTCTTTTTCGTTCTCTTTTACTTGGACAGAAAAAATGGCTTCATTGAACACCGAACACATGAGTTGAGAACAACCGCAGTGTAAACATAAAAGTAGTTTTTCCGCCAAAATTTAGTAATAATAAAAAGTGCAAAAAATAAAAAGGTAAATTTGGTGCAATAACAACAATATAGAGAAGTTTATTATAAAGAGTGATGTAAAGCAAACTAGTGGTAGCAATACAGAGAAACTTATTGAAAAGAGTAATGCTAATCAGACTAATGGTATCATTGTTCTCTCTGATTGACTGAAGGAATACAGAAAAATAAGAAAGTGGTCACTTATTATTGTCCTATCCACCAATCAAGAAATGCTACAATATTAGTTTAAATATAATTAGTATAACTATTAATTAGAGCATTAATTGATTGATTATTATTAACCATCTCTCAATACATTTAGCCTCAGCAGGCTCGAATTTTGGGGGATCGTGCATTTTACAAAACACAAAAAATATGTGTGAAAATCACAATGTTATAATTGTAATCGAGCACTCTTTACTGTGATCTTTGCATGTTTTCCACACTTCTCATGAGCCCGTAGAATTTACTAGAAGCCTTTATTCTTGAGTGGGGCGTATTACCACTGACTACGCTATTTTGCTTTTTCTTTGTTGCCCATGTAGGGCCTGTTTGGGTAATGAAGAGAGATGAAGAGGGGGAGGGAAGAAGGAATGAAAAGGGGAAGAACTTCCCCTCTTTCAATGAAGGTTGTTTGGAGAATGGAAGATAGGAGGAGGAAGAAGAAGAAGGAAAAAAAACAAAACAAAAGCCCTCAGCTTTGATCCCGTGCCTCCCCAAGTCTTCCGATAAAAAATGAGGGGAAGAGGACTCTCCCCCCCTTCCTCCACCTCACATCCATATCATCAGACAGTTAGAGGAAGAAAAATTGTTCCTCCGGCAAACAAACATTACATCTCTCTTGCATGTGCCAAGTGTTGAAGCCTCATTGGCTGGCCTTATTTTCTTCTCCTCTCTTCCTCCCACCTCTTGTGAAACAAACAGGCTCATAGTCGAACAGCCACACACACCCCATCTCTTACATTACATGGTAGTGGGTTTGTAATTAACAAAAGACCCACTAGCCACGTAGATTGTTGTTTGTGGAATTTTATATACATGAAAATTCCCCAATTGTAATTTGATCTCCTATAATATTATTTGTGCACTTTCACTTGTAAAATTTAGGTTACAATTTTCATTTTCGCGGATTAGTGCTGTAGGTAATTTTCAGAAGAGTTATCCACGCACCAAATTATGAGGATTAATAGATGAAATTCAGAGATCAAATCAGAGCTAACACACATAGTTATATGAAACCCCGAAAAGGAAAAACCAAAGTTCAAGAGAGAATTCCACCATAATTCAGAGAAAATTACAATGGTGATAGCCTGATTTCACGTGCTAGAGTTTTTGAGCTTGATTAACTGTCCTCCTTCATGTTGGAGGGCGTCTATCATTTATACATGTGGGTGTCTGTTAGATAATGTTACAGAGAGTTCTTATCTATTTGAAGGTCTATTCTATCTCAACTGCTTATCTTGGAAGTGATTGAAACCAAACATCCTTATTTGAATTAGTAGGGCTCGTATTTGTATTTATCATGTGGGGTCTATCCAACTACCAATATAGTTGATTTGCTCCCAGTTTGTAACCGCTGGATTCAATGAAGATTTGATTTGGAGATAAGAGTACTTGTAAATGATTCTATCTCTATCATTTGGCTGCTTGAATTGCCTAGAGTTTAGATGAGATTAGGACTCTTCTTCAGATATTATAGGTATGGGCACATGTCGCGCGATCGTCCTGAGGCTGGATGGACACGTGTCGCGATCTCAAGGGATCGAAAACTGACTACTACAGATGCCCCCCTCTCCTTTCATCTTTGGCGGAAGGTTGGGAACTTGCCCCCGGGAGTAATATGCTCCGAGGACTCCAAGAGAAAAGAAGGAGAACATACCTCTTGAGCCTGGACTCGGGCTGTCTGTGTCGCTTCGGTTATTGTCTTCTTATGGCGTGCCTCTACAGGCTGTCAGAGCCTTAAACGCGCGTCCCATCCACTGCTGTGTTAGGCAGATACCATTGCTTTTTGAAGGGACACGACGCTCAAGGTTGGTGCGTGGAATAGAGTGCGACGGTTCAGAACTGAACCGTCGCGACACAGTAGGCTTCTGATTTAGTGGCTGCTCGAGATTTGAGAGTTAAAAGCATCTCTCTCTCATCTTCTTGGGAATTGAAAATTTGAATGATGCTTAGGCTTCCTTCCCCTCTATAAATAGGGCGGAACTTTGAGGTCTATGTTGCTTCTTGAAAACTCTTTACTGTCAAGATTTCGTCTTGTTGGTGGTTGGTGATGTCTTCTTTCTTCTTCATCCGGTGGAGGAAGGAGAGGGAGAAGATGAAGGCAGTCGTTGCGTTCTGATGTTCAGGAGTTCGTTTATCGAGGAACTTCAGTTTTGGTGATGGGCCCATCAAGGAACCTCAGTTTTCGTGACGAGGCGCGGCCATCAGGAAGTATAGGCAAGATTCTTGCTTCTACCCCACCGGTCTGTCTGGTCTTTGATCAGATCGGGCCGGGTTGGAGTTAAGGCTCGGCACCTCTCTTTCTTTACAACGTGAAGGTGGGGGAGCACATGGCATGCTTGATGGTGGTTCTGATCCTTGAGTCTGGTCGTTTACACTCCTGTTGAATGCCAATGCTTTGCCTGCCACCGCTCCGAGTTCATCTTCAGGGTGACGGGCGTGGTGTTGGTATCATCATTGTCTTGCAGACTTCAGTCTACACTCTCAGACATGATCTTTAATGCTGGAATTTTCTAGGAGTTCTCGGTATCATCGCCCTCCTGAAAATGGTGGATTGTTTGTTAAGGAGTCATCTCCTAAATGCTATCGTGGATGTTGTGGCCGAAAGCGTATCTGTTTTGTTCTTTCAAGTAAGACACGGACATGTAATAAATCTTATATTACTCTTATTAGATGTAACTAAGCTTGTATTTGAATGGATGTAATCGGCAAACTTTATAAAAAAAAATAATGCATTAAAATTAAAGTATTGTTTGGATCTTGCTTGGGAGTATTTTGTGACTATTTTGTTTGGAATAGTTAGGCGCGTGTTCCTGAGTAGTGTCTGTCCCAAAGTGGTACCTGCAAATCTTTTACCTTCAAGTGGGAGATGTCCCGACTGCGCCGCTATATTGTCTGGGTAGACGTCAGGGTAGGACCCGATATAGGCAGTTGACTCGCTCGGGTAGCTATGGGTTGAGCTCAGAGTAGTCACTATGAGCGAGCCTCCATCTTTCAGGAGACTCCACGGGGTGTAGCCTTTTGAGTAGGACCGATATAAGTTGTTGATTGGCTCGAGTAGCCATCAGGGTGAAAAACCCGATGTAGGCTGAGCTCCGAGCGATCATTTTGGGCAATCCTCCATCTTTCAAGAGACTCCCCGAGGTGTAACCATTAGGGTAAGACCTACTATAGGTTGTTGACTGGATCGGGTAGCCATCAGGGTGAGGATCTGATATAGGATGAGCTCCGAGTGGTCATTATAGGCAAACCTCCATCTTTCAGGAGACTCCCCGAGGGCTAGCTGATATGCAGATTCGAATGGCAAGTGTACCAATCATTTTCAAGTAATATGGTAGTGAGTAGAGTATCGTTCTCACGAGTATTGTTGTTTCAAGTGTCAACTTAATCTTTTCTAATTCTATTTGAAAAATCAACTTAGTTGGAAGATGTTGAGAATTAATTATTACTAACAAAGTTTGCTTTATAAATGAAAAGAACTCAGGTAATGATTTCAGTAATTATAATCAGACAGAATATTATACTTGTACTAATTTATCCTATTCATGCTAACTATCAGAATTCTCTATCCTAAATAGTACTTTCTCTCGAAAAAACTAATTCTATCTTCTAAATTAAGAATTTACAATATCTCAATCTAGTGGATTGTTAGTCAGAAGATACATTAAGTATAATGGATATTCCTATTTGACTGCACAACTCTTACGTATTAACGTATCGAGTTATGGTTGTTAATCTTAGAAGCTGTTGCTAGGTTATCTCTTTTCAGACTCTAACCTATCCTTCTGATCAATTGTGCGCACCAATTGTAACATTAAAGCACAAGATTTAACAACTTAGCATATAAAATATTTAAACTTTACAGAACACATAGGAGAATTTGCACAAAACATAATCTTATATTCTCAATACAATTTCTACATCATGCCCCTAGTTATGAAAAATTAGTTCATTACTAAGAAAATAGAATACATTATATATAAGACTAGTTCATGGAATAAAATCAATTAAAGAGAAAAGTAAAAGAAAGATAAGAAAGCACCAAAAAGATGAAGCCTTGAAAAATTTTCTGCTGAAAGTACTCTGAGATTTAATGGCTAACAGCACAAATTTAATTGATTTTCACTCAAAATACAAGAGAGATAAAAAAATTGTGTATTTTACAAGAGACTTGGTGGTGTTTATATAAAATAGAGAGCAGTAGAACCCTAGTCGAATACAAAATCTAGCTTTCTAAAATTACACAAATTTCTGAGAAAATTATATCCATAAGCATCGCCATAGTTCGGCCAGCTGGCCGAACTTCTTGCAGTATTGGCGCTTTACTTTTTAACTCGTGTTGACCTCTGAGTTAGCATTCCCGTTAATTGGTCTACAGCTACTTGGCCGAAGTATACAGCTGGTTGGTCAAACTCTTGATCTATTTCAGTCCCAGATTTTTGTAAAAAGAATTTAAAAGATAAGAAGAGATTAAGTTAAAAAGGATAACCAAAAATAAGGATAACCAAAAAATAAAAAAATAAAAACAGAAAGATAAAATATCTTTGGAGTGGTAAGCATCGCTAATGTATAAGTTCTCTAGTTACCATAAACTCTCATTATCAAGTTCAATCTCTTGTCAAAAGTTTTATCATCTATTTTGTAGAGATTTTCAAATCTTAGCCTATATCTCCATCCTTCCTAAGTTTTCTGATCCTATACATCTTCGTGAATGTGTATAATTCTTAACTTGAGATTTTGATTCAAATTTATGTACTTAAATAATTTTTTTTACAGTATAAAAGTTTTGAAGTATTACCACTTCGTTGCCCTTTAAGCACTTCTTTTATATATATATATATATATATATATATATAATCTAATTCTCTTTCGTGTAAATATCAAGACTTCTTAAGGCCAAGATACCTAACTAATTGATCATTAGACTTGTTAAGATATTTTTTTCAGCTTACCTAACTAACTTTCGTGTAAATACAAAGGCTTATTGAGGCAAAGCATATAGCTAATCAATAGATAAGGTCCTTATTATTATTATTATTGTTATTATTATTATTATTTAAGTATTAAGTCATCTTCATTATCCCAAGTTTAAACCAATGTGTAAGTGTAGATAAAATGCATATTCACATAGACATATTCTAGATGGCAATTATATTTTAAAATTTATCATCTCTACTTAAAGACTTTAAAATCCCATCAAATTGATATTCCTTATCCAATTCGAGTTATATGGTTACTAAATCCCTTACAACTAGGCCAACTTACCACAAAAACTTTTATTTACAATAAAGAAAGAAATAAAAGAAAAACAAACAAAAGAAAAATCTTACTCTATGACTCTCCTCAAGCACGTCTCCCTTTCTTTTCTATGCTACTACTACCTTCTTCAGAACATGTTCTTCTAAAACGTGACTCTTTAGCTTTCTTCTTCTTCTGCCCCTTTATCAACTTATATGTTCTTTTTACCCCCTCCCAACTTAAATGCATGAATGCACGATTATCTTCGGGTGGTTGTTGATTAAAGAATTCATCATCCTTTTTCGATTGATTAGATAATGATGATGCAACTGGGAATGTTCTTGTAGCATGGAAGGTACCCAATCAATTTGCACTGAAGCATTATAAAATGAAGAAATAGTTTCAGCTTGAATACTAATTTTATCTTTTATAGCATGTGTGTGACAAGAATGGTAGTAGCATAAAGGTCTTTCGATTATCTTTAGCGCTAGCAATGGTGTCCAATAGTGTGTAGCAAATGCAAATTTTTTTCTTAGTCATCAAAATGTAGACAATATATAAAACTTGGTTGTAAAAGAATGAAACATGTGATACACTCAAGACATTACAATTTAACCATCTACATAATGCATACACATTCCTATATATTGTTTTAGCGCTAATGTCACCCCCTTGAGGTACCTTGCAATGTTCTCCATTAAGTGAATATAATTTCTTAGGTTCTTCGATTCTTGAGTCCTTTTTTCACAATAGGAATACTCGTTAGTTCAAAAATAGTTTGTGAATGCAAGATTTTCATCTCCCCCTCCAATTCTCTTCAATTATTCCTTGATTCCTATCAATGTTATTTTCTGAAAACCCATCTAAAACTCTTATACTAGGGAAAGAATATAAAATTCATAAGTATTAGCACGCAATAGATAATCCCAATTCCTAACCCTTATTTGATCCAGAAAATATATCTCAAATGTTTCGAATACAAGAAAAAAATTGTGCTTAACAAAGATCTTAGACATGATGAACTTAGAAAACTGAGAACTGTAGAAGAGGAAAAACAGAGCACTTACTGTCCCTTAAGAATTCAGGAAAAATATTCTGTCAAAGTTTGGCGACCTGGCCGAAATCGCGGTTACTTGATCGAACTTCTGTCTCGAAGTTCGTGGATCTGGTGGCTGAGGTATCTGGAACTCCTTCTCCTGGCTGTAAAACGCTCAGGTTTGAGAGGTTGGACTCGAATTTGTGAGAAACAAAAGAAGGTTAAAATTAGTTTATATAGAAGATGTGTGTACCTTTTTCTCAAAGCTACCCTTTATTTGAATTTCAAATTCAAATTTTGAATCCTAGAAGATGTTAGAAACTGAATGCTCTTAGAAAAAGATGAGGGAGTTTTGAAATTCGAATTTTTTTTGAAATTAAAGAGGATGAAATAAAGAAGACAAAAAAAGGAAATGATAAAGTTAAAAAATTAAGGAAAGATTTCAAAAAAAATTCAAAAAGAAGATTTGACCCCTACCCTCATACCTAAATTGTGTTATGTCTCCATGCACAAAATCAGGATTGAGAATCACCACCAAAATTTTCAATTTTGAACAAGAAATCTATATTTAAATCAAGATCTTTATTTATCACAAAATAATTAAATTTTGAAAACCACATATCTCGAAAACAGATTCAGAAAAATAGATAATTTGAAAAGTGTACACCTGAACTAGTCCTGGACAAACGCCTAGTAGAGTTCGGCTGGCTGGCCGAAAATTCGGCCACCTGGCTGAATTATTGGTCCTCTGATGCTCTGTCTCCTGGTGCTTATGTTATGGTGAGTTTGTGATTCATCTGGGAGAATTGGATCAGTCTACAGGATGAATACCTGACATAAAGAAGACACAAGTTAGTACTAAAGAAAATTAAAAATAAATAAAAATAAGAATAAAAGTTAGAAAACTTGACTTGCCTCCCAAGAAGCCCTTTAAGTTATATTCATTAACTAGACTTTCTGCTGACCTTCATGGAGGCTACTTTATGGAAGGTGTTATCCTCGATAAGTTTTTTACAATCTTTTGGGCTTTCTTTCATATTTGATTTGCCGGTGCAGCTTTCAAAGTAGAAACTTTGCTGCTCAATTTTTACATTCTTGGACTTGATGGACTTGGGCTTATTAGACTCTTTGGTAACCAACTTTTGATGCTCGTCTTTTGGTACTAAACTACTTGCTTATCCTTGATATCAATTTTGAAGCACTCCTCCACTGTCGATGGTTGTGGCGTGACTTTAAAAATTTTGAAAATAACTTGCTCATTTTGCACCCGTAGAATGAGTTCTCCTTCTTCCACATCAATCAAAGTTCTTCCTGTGGCTTGGAAAGATCGGTTGAATATGAGAGGAACATTACTATCTTCCTCCATATCAAGTACGAAGAAATCTGCAGGGAAATAGAACTTGTCGACTTTAACAAGCACATCTTCAATAACACCAAGTAAGTACTTTATTGATCTATTTGCCAATTGAAGTGAGACAGTAGCCAGCTTCGGTTCTCCTAAACGCAGTGCTCTGAAAATAGAGAGAGGTATTAAATTTATACTTGACCAAGATCACATAAAATATTGTCGAATTTTAAGTTTTCTATAATGCAAGGTATAGAAAAACTCCTTGAATCCTTAAGCTTTAGAGGAAGCTTATTTAGCAGAATAGCACTGCATTCTTCATTCAATGTTACTATTTTATGATCCTCTAGTTGTTGACCCATGGTTACAATCACCGGTTTATGGTTTTGATGATAACAAAACGTATATGGTTATTTAGTACTAATCAAGTTTAAGTATTTAACTAAATTTCAGTGTTCTAAAGGATTCAAGGAGTTTTCTTTCTCTAAAGGAAGGTGTTGAAGACTCAAGGGTATTCAAGTACAGGATTCAAGCTCAAAGCACTCGACACCACTAATGAAAAAGCCCGGTTTAAGATCTTCTAGTTACCTAGAACCTTATAAGATAATTAGTTTGTTAAAGTGTAGAATATAGTTGTGATGCTCAAGAAGTTACACACACAAAAATATATGATTTCAAAAATACAAATTTGATAGTATTGACATTTTGCATGTTCGGTTTTGATACATCTCTCGTAATTTTTTTAAAATTTTATATCAAGTTTAGAACATGTATTTCATCACCTGTACATTGCTACATTACCTATAAACCAATACAAAATATTGTAAAAATTATTTGAAACTCAAAAATTTTCATAAAAACTATTTCAGGCCAAGTCGGTCGACTGGTGCCTATAGCAGGACAAAATGGTCGACCGCCCGGTCGACCGGGCCTTTGGCTAAGGGGCGTGCACGTTTGTGCACGTTGTCGGTTGACCGATCGGTCGAACCGCTAACCCTTGCAATCGGCCGACTGGTCGACTGAATGAAAGACCCTTGCTCTCGGTTTGGGTCGATCGACCAATTGTCCAGTCGACCGGCCTTTTGTTTTTCTCCTTTGAACTGCAAGGCAATCTATCGGGTCGGTCGATTGGAGCCAACGGCTCTTTTTTGGATGAGCTGGTGGTTGACCGGCCAGTCGACTGACAGCCTGCCAGGTGTGCATAATGACTAGTTTTCGGATCTGTTTTGTTTTTAGTGGATTCCAACGGGCATTTTTTTAGTTTCTATGTGTCTAAACACACCCCAAATGACGTGGTATGATTAATAAATGATATTTATCTGTTGCTATATATATATATATATATATATATATATATATATATATGCGTCATTGGTTTTGGTTTTTATATCACAAGTTAACACAAGTTTTCAAGTTTATTTCAAAAGAGAAAAGTTTTCTATCTTACAATCTTCAGGTTCTTTCTTTCAAAGCTATTTTCAGTTGGTTTTAAAGCTATTCTATTCTTTCTAACTGAATTTTATCTCTCACTTAACTTCTTGAGTTACACTTCATATTCTACTTCATAGAAAGTTGTAAGAGAGAGTGTTTGTGATCTTGTTGGATCATTAAGAGCTTTGTAACCTCAATTGGCTTTGTGTTACCTCTTGTGTAGAGGGTTGACAAGTGGAGTTGTTTACTTCGATCTTGTGTAGACCAAATTGTAATTCTTTTGTGTAAGGCCCCTTTGTGGAAGATCCCTTAGAGGATAGTGAAATCCTTCATAGTGGTGAAGGCGGGGACGTAAAGCGGTGGCTCGAACCTCGGAACAATTCCTTTGCGTTTGTGATTGCTTGTGTCTTGCACTCTATTGCTTTTTATTTTTCATACTTGTGTAGTTGTTCATCTTACTTAATATCATTGCTTGCATTTCATCCATCACTTTCATTATTAGTCTATACTCATCTCAACAAGGAGGTAATTGAGCACCTCAACTCATACTCTAGAGAAATTAAGAAGAGAAGTTTTAGAGTCTTTCACAGGAAATTTGGCTTCAATCCTTATTTTGAGTGACCGTTTGCATCATTTATTATAAGTAGTTTTTAAATTACAGTTAATTAGCAAAACACTTATTCATCCCCCTCTAGGAGTATTTCATTCGGTATCAGAGCCTCGGTCTCTAGATTTGGTTTAACCACCTTAAAAAGATCCTATTTGCTAATCACTTAATTCACAATTTCATTTTCATCCACTATAGTAAAAATGGCCGTAGGTATTAAAACCCCTCCCAAATTTGATGGCCTTAACTTTTCTATATGGAAGGTTAAGATGATCATATTTTTACAATTCTTAGGAAGACGAGTTGCAAAAGCGGTGACTAAACCCTTTAGTGTACCCATTAGTGATGAAGACACTTGGTCCGATATTGCCACTAAGGAGTTTGATGCAAATGTTAAGGCACACTATGCCTTACTTCAAGCTTTGAACGATGATATAGCTAGGGTCATCCATGCAGATCCGCCTACAAGATTTGGACACACTAGTGGTCACACACGAGGGAACGTTATAAGTCAAGAGAGCAAAAATTGATTTCTTGCATTCTCAATATGAAAATTTTACCATGCATGATAATGACAACATTGATAACATGGTAACAAGATTTACTAAAATAACTAATGGTCTTACTTCTTTAGGTGATGCCATCGACAATGATCAAAAAGTAAGAAGGTCATTCGTGCACTTCCATCCTTTAGGGAAGTCAAGGCTACTACATTGAAGGAGCTAAACGACAAAGAAGAGATGGAGCTCATCGGTCATATAAAAAACCTTAAGACCCATGAAATGGAGAGAAAGGCAAGTGAAGGGGCGGGCTGGAGCAGGTAGGAGGGAAAAGACGGTGTTATTGTTAATTATATATTATATATTAGAGGAAGGGGCCAGACGGAAGCCGGTAGGAGGGGGAAGACAGTGTTATTGTTAATTATATATTATATATTAGAGGAAGGGGCCGGGCGGGAGCCGGTAGGATGGAGAAGACGGTGTTATTGTTAATTTTATATATATAAGACGGTGTTATTGTTAATTTATATATATATATATATATATATATATATATATATATATATATATATATATATATATATATAGGGGTTACTGTACCTCAGCCTGCAGGCTGAGAGAGTTTCTCAGCCGGCGGGACGTGGCTGAATATATGCCACACATCGGCCGCAGTGTGTTGGCGCCAAAAAAATCAAAAAAATCCCGCCTAAACAATCGTGAAACAAATTGACAAAAATACCCCTTTTTTAATTCTAAAGTGGAATAAAGTCATGAACAAACAAAATTTCAGTTGAATATATCTACAGTTATAAAATTAGTAATTTTAATACATCGAAAAATATAATTAAAAAAATTGGATCAATATAATGTAAAATAAGCAGAAGCATTGAAAATTAAAAAACATGCCATGGTCGCAGACTTAATACAATATAACAACTGTGACACAGTCGCAGTTACTAGTCGCACTCATAGTATAACAAAACTTCTTTATATAACGTCTGCGACCCTAGTCGCATTCTATCGTACAACAATGCGAGCTCCTTCAGTACTGCGACCAAAGTCGCAATCTTCTTTCTCATGCCATATGTAAAAGATTTTTAATATGCGATTAGGGTGGATTAGCCATGCGACCCTGAGATCAATTCACGTATATCAAATCTTATAAAAATTACTATATTAATTACACTGAATTAAATGAAGTAATTAATATTCTTTCTACCGTGATACAACAACATTCTAGAAAAAAGAGATGCACTAATGTTAATCTCGAGAAAGGAAAGATGTGCACCATACGTAATCTAAAGATATAGGCAAACAATTCTATAAAAAGTTAATTTGTACTTCGGATTCTCCCGCAATAAATCTTCAATTAAATATTTTTTTTTACCACTTCTTACCATACTCAACCATCACCTGTAACAATTATTATTACTATTCATGATCTTCTACAATATTCACCTTTATATAATGCTTGTTACTAATATATTATCTCATACCTAAAAACTATATTTTTGCTCTTCCTTTTCAATTTGATTTCAAAAAACTTCCAAAAAAAAATTCATTCTTGAATCATGTCTTCCCCATCTTCTTCCTCTGAACACTTAGATTTCAACTTCAATCGTTCCCCCACCGGTCCTTTGTCTTCAGGATATTCTAGTGAATCTGATACCAGTTTGGACTTCACTCCTTTTGACTATCTCACTACATCAAATAATGTATTAACTGATCCTCCTATTCATGATGATAATGAAATTTTCATGTGGGTTAGTGAAGAAGACATTATTCCTCTGCCACTTGACGGAGACATGCTTGATGAAAGCATGTCCTCTGATGCTGTAGGCTCGCTTCCTAGCAACGGGTCAGACGAAGAGCTTGATAGAGACGATCCATTCTGAGAGTTCATCGGTGAAACAAAAAAACCTCAAAAACAGCAAGATGATGAGGAAATAAGTGATGAAGAGGAAGAGCAAAAGAATGAAGACGATGAATCTGCTTATGATGGTGATAATGACGAGGATTAGGATTTCCTGATCTTCTGATATTCAATTATATTTTGTCTTCTTTTAAAAGCTTTTAATTCTATTTTTTTGTAAGGTCTCTTTCTCACTATATTAACTTATAAGCTCTTTTAATTACATATCCAAACTGCAACTGCTGCTCTTAAATACTGCGACCATAGTCGCGGTACTGCGATCATATTCGCAGTCCATGGTCGCATAATATATGTAAAAAACAATTTAATTGTTCATAGGAGGATCAGACAAACATTCAAAAATTATGGTCGCAGTTTTTTAATCATTTATCAGTTCCCAATGCGACTATGGTCGCAATAATGTACTGTTTTGGAGTTCAAAGTAATTTAAAGTTATAGTGTATTAACTTTTAAACTGTTTTGGATAACTGAACAGTCACCTAGGAAGTATACACAATTTTTGAGAAAAGGTAGAAAATAAGTTTGGGAGATATTCACGTGGTTTGAGAGCTTAAACCCTTTGGAATTCCGGGATTAAAAATATATAAAGGGTCATCAGCAAAGGATTACAAACATACTAAATTATTTTTGCTCAAACTCGTTACTCTCACTGTTCGGAAAATAGACTCAAAAAATGTCTTCTCCACCGTCTTCACCGGAAAGAAGCCAATCATCTAATGATGATTGGATGTATAGTTCTGAAGATATGCCTCGCTACGGGTCAGAGGATGAGCTTGATACAAATGACCCGTTCTGGGAGTTCATTGATGAACCAAAATACAAACATGAAGAGGAAGAAAGCGAAGAGGAGATTGTCGCTGAAGAGGAGGAAGGGACGAAAAGCGATACGGAAGACGAAAGCAGTCATACTCTTGACGACGAATCTGATTACGATGGTGATGACGAGAATTAGAAGTTTAAAAAATTGTATTTTGTTTTTTTTTAAAATATATATGAATCTGTTTTCTAAGGTTAATTTTAAAATGAAGGATATATATGACTTTTTTTTAAATTAAAAGCAGTCATACTTTTTTTTTAAAATATATATGACTTTGATCGCAGTTGTTGGCCGAGTCTTAATAAAATACACTGCGACCTTGGTCGCAGTTGCTGGTCTTTAGTATTAATCAACAAGAACACTGCGACCTTGGTCGCTATGCGTGTGAATATAAAGGAAACACCTACCTAACGTACTGCGACCTATAAAATACACTGCGACCTTGGTCGCAGTTGCTGGTCTTTAGTATTAATCAACAACAACACTGCGACCTTGGTCGCTATGCGTGTCAATATAAAGGAAACACCTACCTAACGTACTGCGACCTAAGTCGCAGTCATTGTACTGCGACCCTAGATGCTGGCCCTCTTTATCAATAACAACATTGCGACCCTGGTCGCAATTAACCATGTACACTGCGACCAAAGTCTCTGTCTACATTATATACACAAAAAAAATAAACTATATAGGAGAACCTAGATCTGACAAAGAGAGGTAAGGAAATAGGGGGAAAAAATAATTTATAATTAATAACCTAAATCATATAAAGAGCGGCAAAAAGAAAGGGGGAAAAAATAATAATAAACAAGTCTGACAACGTGCACTCCAAAAATTGCCTTTTGGGCAAAAAAATAATAAACAATAAGAAAAGTTAAAGAAAAAGTAGCTTTTCATAAGGGGTACTTGGTAATTTAACTTCTTCCTATAAGCGGGCCGCAAGTTAGTGAGGTGACAAATTGAGCCACGTCACCGCAGGCTGAGAGAGTACTCTCAGCCCGCGGGCTGATATACATTTTGTTGGCCCAAAGGCCTTCCACTCTAGTTTTGATGATGACTCACTCATGTAGTTATGTTTACTAATAATCTTGTGATTCTAAGTTTCAGATCATTAGCAGGATATTAGTTTGGTGATAACTTCAACAAGAGGTGTTTGGAAGCTTATCATGGTGATTCCGGTGCCAAAGCTTAAAGATCATACCTTTGCACTCGGTGGATTGCGTTTGGGAGCAAGTCTACTTGAAGATGGAGATCATCAAGAAGACTTAGGTATCCTAGTTTAGATAGTGTGTTTAGATCCATTTGTAAAGATCAGAATAGTATGATATGCTCAAGTTCACAATACACACATAAATTCAATATGTTTGGTCTTTGATTGAATCGGATTTGGATTTCAAATACATATATCGGGTTTTGGATTTGAACCGGTTTTTAGTTCTACAGATCTGCTTGACACCCTTCTATAGTTATTATCATAACTTTTTATTTTATATTCAAATAACATGATTTAACTTGCATTTCAAAGATAACTTTCAGATCTAAATTTCTTATTTAATAACCTTTTTCAGATTCTAATTTTAAAGTTATCAAATATTTGGTTGAAATCTGTCCTTGTTCTGAAAACAGGTTACAGTTTCTGTTTTGACACCTGTCAGTGTTTTGTTGATAACTTTCTCATATAAATTGATATTGATTTGATTTAAGTTGAATTAGAAAGAAGACTTCAATATCTACAACTTTATCCTATATACTTATTCTCAAATTCGAACGTTTTCAGCTCGCAAAATGTGTTCCAATCTGACCCATTTTGCTGCCTGCCAGGCTGGGCCAGTCGACACGGCCGGTCGACCGGGACAAGCGGCCAGTCGACCGGCCGGTCAACCGGACGTGCACAAAACCGTGCACGTCGGCTGTTTCTGTAGACGGTCGACCGTGCGGTCGACCGACTGTGACCAGATTGGTCTCTGTTTGTTTGGGTCGACTGCCAGGTCGACCGGCAGCTGTCAACGGTCATATTTTTGACCGTTTGACGGTCGACCGGGCGGTCGACCGCCAGGCCTGTCAGGCTGACACGTCAGCCTAACGGCTAGTTTTGAATTTAGCCTATATAAACCCCATTGTTTAGAGTTTCTCCTCAAGATTTTGAGGCCAAAATTTCCTGACTATTTCTAGTGTTTTAAAAGAGTTTTCAAAAGAGTTTTAAGTGCAAAAAGATTCATCTTTATTGTTTTAAGTGTTTTGTTGTTTTCAAAGAAAAATAGGATTTTGGGAATAGATTTCTTGTTCTTCATTTCTATATCAATTTGCTATTTTCTCAAGAGTTTTTCTTTGATCAAAACACTTAGTTTTTCCACACTTGAGCTATATCACCTATCCTAATCTATTAGGATCATTTGTTTTGTGGAAAAGAGAAAAAGGAAAGTGTTTGAGGTTGTTGTTGTAAACCTCATTGTTGTAAACCCTCCTTGTTCTTGTGTATCCCTCTTTGGTAGAGGTGATCGGAGTGGTGTTTGGATCCCTCTTAGGTAGAGGTGATTGAGTTGGTTGTTGGCTACGGGCCGTATCCCTCTTCGGTAGAGGTGGATTGTGGTTGTATAGCCTCGGTGGCTTTGTAAGGATTGAGAGAGGAGTTCGGTACTCCTATAGTGGATTGGAAATCCTACACGGTGGTGTAGGCGGGGATGTAGAGCAAGGTGCTCGAACCTCGAAACATATCTTGGTGTTTGCGTTTTGATCCATTGTCTCTCTAACTCTCTCTCTTTACATTTGTGCAAAGCATCATACTTCATATCATATCATACTTGCTTGTGTTGAGCATATTTCATATTGCCTTGCATTATTTCATATTGCTATTCATTCTTATATGCTTGATTGTGTGTGTGCCTCACTTGTACCTAATCAACAAGAGCTTCACATAGCGCCTCAACCCATATCTAGGGGAATCAAGAGGAGTTAGTCCAGAGCCTCGCAAGGGGAATTCGGCTACACTTGTTGATTGTATTAAGTGTGTTGCAAGATTTGCATTAGCTTCCGCATTTAGCGCACATAGTTTTGCAATTAGTCCTAGATTAGCACTTACACCTATTCACCCCCCCTCTAGGTGTTTTTCAATTGGTATCAGAGCTAGTGCTCCTGATACTTAGGCTTAACATCCTAGGAGTGAGATCCTTTGCTTGCTAATCTTGTTTGCATTTGTTTGCTTGTTTGCACACATATAGTTTATACCATGGACTTCATGACCCCACCTAGCTTTGACCCTTCCAACATTGTTGTTTGGAAGTATAGGATGTCCATGTATTTGAAGACCCTAGGTTTACATGTCTTTCTTGCCGCTACCAAGAAATGCTACCTTGGTAATGGTGATCATATAGGGGCCAATGCACTAGCCCTAGAGGCTATTAGAAGCACATTACCTAAAGATTATCTTATGTGTGTTTCTAACATTGATTCCGCTTTTACAGTGTGGAATCTATTATCAACAACCACCACCTCCGAGCTTCAATTGCCAAATCAACCGGAGGAGTCTAGTGGAGATTCCGAATCACAATGCTATATGGTCCAAGGGAATGACTCCCTTGAGGTACAATCGAAACTTCAACTAGATAGTAATGATGCTAGTTCTTCATGTGATGATATTGTAGATCCCCATGCTTTAAATGAAGAACTTTCTATTGTTTGTGAAAAACTAATAGAAAAATATAATTTGTTGAAAAAGAAAAGTCTAGGAATTGAACAAGAAAATAAGAGTTTGCATGCTAGACTTAACAATGTTTTGCAAGCGAAGGTTGAGGTCTATAATGAAAGGGATTCATTGAGATCTCAATTAGAATTTGCATTAAAAGAAAATAAATTTTTGAAAAATAAAAATGATTGTGAAATACTTTTGAAGAAAAATGAAAACTTGACTTCAAAAGTAGATTTTATTTTAAAATAGAATGTTGCTTTGAAAAATAAGATTATTTCTATTTCAAATGATTTGGATGTTTGTTTAGAGAAAAATATTGTTTTACAAAATAAGATTGATGCACATGTTTGCCATGCTAGGGTAGTTCCATCACCTAATGCATGTACCTCTTCTTCTAAAATCAATGATGATATTTGTTTGCTTAAGAAGAGTGTAGATTGTTTGGGCTCCACTATGAGCTAATGTGCCATGAATCATACACGCTTGGAATCCTTGATTCGAAAGAAGCAAGTTCCATCTTTTCATGCACACCCTCCACGGCATACACATGCTCCTCACGGACACCATTACACGTATGCTCATGTGTACACTTGTACACATTGTGGACGTAGGGGCCACCTTGCTAAATTTTATTTTGATAGATTAAATATTGATAATTTAGCAAAGAAGTTTGTTTGGGTTAGAGAAGGGACTAACCCCCATGGACCCAAAAGAGTATGGGTACCAAAGACCACCCCTCCTTTATTTGATATAGGTGTGGGCTCTCACATGACGTGAGAGTGGCCGTACCTTGGAGTGGATGCGTTCCAAACTTAAAGGAAATCATTTGGATGCATCACTTTCAAGGGAAGTTTTGGTGGAGAGGACCACCATGTTTTGGAGACAAGGAGAGTTGCCTTCTAGGTTTTGGTAACAATTCCTAACTCCTTATTATAGTTTACATGCTTTCATAATCATTTGTTTTATAGCATGTTTTCATTGTCTATGGATTAGTATGTACATGCCATGTTTATTAGATCCTTGACATACATGTATAGTATTTGAGACACACTTGCTTATATGAACCCATATTTAGTGTTCTCACCTTTTGTTTAGCTATAATGTACATCATGAATCTAATACATGTGAATTTACATAGTAATCATGTTTTAGTTTTCTCATGATGATTTTTTTGTTTTATGCTTTATGTGGTATAAACTAGTTTAGATGTAGATTTTATCAAAACATGCATGTATACATGTACACATAGTGAGAACAAATCAATTTATATATGATTGAACTTCATGCTCATTTGTATTCACTACATGCACACGTATAAGCTAGTTTTGATGATTCCTTCATTTATACTTGCTATGCCTATTTTCATGCTTTTACTTCATGTATATGTATTTTGAATTCAAAACTAATAAATATACATGTATACCCATGAGTCTTTTGCCTTCATGCAAATACTTTTAATAGACTCGTTTACGGTTGGGATATGTATGTATATTGTTAGATTTGGATGAATCATATATATACCTAGAAATTTGTTTCAAATAAAAGAAGTTTGATGAATTTTGTATGTGTTTTATTTAGCAATATGATATTCGTGTTTGCTTTGATGCTTCATGTTTTTGATTACATGTTTAGATGTTAGTTTTCATTAAGACTAGGAATTATACTTGTACATAGAATGGGCCACAAACAAATCTATATATGTTTGGGCTTGAATGCTTATTTGTACCTATTAGATGTGCTAGTATAGTCTAGTTTTGATGATTTATACATTTTAAACTTGTATTCCTATTTTTGAATTTATTTGAAAAATCATGTGTTTTCACTTCATGTATATGTTTGTATTGCCAAACATTAAGATATACATGTTTACCCCTTGAGTCATTTGCTTTTCATGCAAATCTATATATAATGGACTCAATTGTGTTTAGGGATATGTATGTATACTTAGTGTGTTGACAATTCATACATATACCTTGAAATGAACTTGGTTTTTAAAGAAAATTTTAGCTTTTCATGTCTCATGTATTCATGTTTAACTTCATGTATATGTCTATCTAGTTCAAACTAATCTTATACATATACATCCTTTTGAGCCACGTGCCTTCATGCATTTACTTTTGTGGACTCGTTGAGTTTTGAATATGTATGTATATTTTAGTTTATACTAGACATACATATGCCTTGAAGATTAAGTAGTTTTTATGATTCTCATGTTTTTGATGAATTTTTGTTTAAAGGAATTTAAAAAGAGCTTAATGCAAATTTTCATGATTATGGTCTTCACATTTTACTTGTACACTCATATTTATTGCCTTGCTCATGTTTTGTTTTCATGAGTCAAAATTATGCTTTATTGATTAGAGTGATGATTATCATGTGATTTTCATATTTTATGAAAAATAATCTTGTTTTATTCCTTACTTGAAGGATTTCGTACTAGTTTACAAAACTTTCCATTTTAACTAGTTCGTATTCTTCGTTGTGATATGAGTTATACCATGATTATTATTGTTATTTCAATTGGTATCATTGAACTCTTTCAATTGGTATCAATTTGATTCTTCTTGTATACTCATATTTATTTATTGTGTATGTATGCTATCAATTGGTATCATCTATTAGTGATTGGTACTCATTCTATTTCATACACATATACATGTTTTTATTTGTGCTATTATATCTCTATATCTTAAGCACAAATCTTGTTTATGCTAGAGCTTGATTTTTACCTTTATTTCAATTGATTTAATTTTCAATTGGCATCTTAATTCAAGCCTATGCATGTTTTTTTTTGTTGGTATTTCATAAAGGGGGAGTAAACTAGAATCTCTTATTTTTCAATTGGTATTTGATTTCCACTCCCACACTTTATGACTTCAAAAAAAAAAATGAATTTTTTAAATAAAAAAAATAATTTCAATTTGGTATCATATGCTCTTAAAAGTAAAATACTTTCTATTGATATCAAGATTGTTTAGATATCATTGGTATGCTATATGTTTGCTTATCAATTGGTATCAAGTTGCCTTAAAATTTAAAAAAAAAAATGATATGTATTCTTGATTGATTTACATGTTTTACTTTTCAAATTGGTATCAATATGCACTTTGTTGTCTTATCTTGAATTGGTATCATTGTTGTTATGAATGATTTGATTACCCCTTCTTAATCCTTTTGTTTTTGACAAAAAGGGGGAGAAAATTTGTTTTTATGTTTTATACCCCTTTGTTGATGATTGACAAAAAGGGGGAGAAGTATTTGTGTTTTGTGTTTTATATATGCATGTCTTCCTTATCTAAGGGGGAGAAGTATTTGTTATGCATGTCTTCCTTGCTTAAGGGGGAGTATTTGTTGTGTTTGCATATATGATGTTAATTGATATCTAGATATCTAGTTTAATTAGTTTAATTGGTATTTAGAGCATGTTTACATGTCTTGTTTTATTTTGAATTAGTATCTAGAAACATATTTTATTTTGAATATTTCATTGATATCTAGAGCACCTTGTTTATATGCATTGTCATTCATTGCATATTTATTGTTTATTTGCTTATGCATGAGTTAAGGGGGAGCTTCTTTGAAGCTTAACTCTAATCCATGCATATATAACTCCATGAGTTTTGTCATCATCAAAAAGGGGGAGATTGTTGGCCCAAAGGCCTTCCACTCTAGTTTTGATGATGACTCACTCATGTAGTTATGTTTACTAATAATCTTGTGATTCTAAGTTTCAGATCATTAGCAGGATATTAGTTTGGTGATAGCTTCAACAAGAGGTGTTTGGAAGCTTATCATGGTGATTCCGGTGCCAAAGCTTAAAGATCATACCTTTGCACTCGGTGGATTGCGTTTGGGAGCAAGTCTACTTGAAGATGGAGATCATCAAGAAGACTTAGGTATCCTAGTTTAGATAGTGTGTTTAGATCCATTTGTAAAGATCAGAATAGTATGATATGCTCAAGTTCACAATACACACACATAAATTCAATATGTTTGGTCTTTGATTGAATCGGATTTGGATTTCAAATACATATATCGGGTTTTGGATTTGAACCGGTTTTTAGTTCTACAGATCTGCTTGACACCCTTCTATAGTTATTATCATAACTTTTTATTTTTATATTCAAATAACATGATTTAACTTGCATTTCAAAGATAACTTTCAGATCTAAATTTCTTATTTAATAACCTTTTTCAGATTCTAATTTTAAAGTTATCAAATATTTGGTTGAAATCTGTCCTTGTTCTGAAAACAGGTTACAGTTTCTGTTTTGACACCTGTCAGTGTTTTGTTGATAACTTTCTCATCTAAATTGATATTGATTTGATTTAAGTTGCATTAGAAAGAAGACTTCAATATCTACAACTTTATCCTATATACTTATTCTAAAATTCGAAAGTTTTCAGCTCGCAAAATGTGTTCCAATCTGACCCATTTTGCTGCCTGCCAGGCTGGGCCGGTCGACACGGACGGTCGACCGGGACAAGCGGCCAGTCGACCGGCCGGTCGACCGGACGTGCACAAAACCGTGCACGTCGGCTGTTTCTGTAGACGGTCGACCGTGCGGTCGACCGACTGTGACCAGATTGGTCTCTGTTTGTTTGGGTCGACCGCCAGGTCGACCGGCAGCTGTCAACGGTCATATTTTTGACCGTTTGACGGTCGACCGGGCGGTCGACCGCCAGGCCTGTCAGGCTGACACGTCAGCCTAACGGCTAGTTTTGAATTTGGCCTATATAAACCCCATTGTTTGGAGTTTCTCCTCAAGATTTTGAGGCCAAAATTTCCTGACTATTTCTAGTGTTTTAAAAGAGTTTTCAAAAGAGTTTTAAGTGCAAAAAGATTCATCTTTATTGTTTTAAGTGTTTTGTTGTTTTCAAAGAAAAATAGGATTTTGGGAATAGATTTCTTGTTCTTCATTTCTATATCAATTTGCTATTTTCCCAAGAGTTTTCTTTGATCAAAATACTTAGTTTTTCCACACTTGAGCTATATCACCTATCCTAATCTATTAGGATCATTTATTTTGTGGAAAAGAGAAAAAGGAAAGTGTTTGAGGTTGTTGTTGTAAACCTCATTGTTGTAAACCCTCCTTGTTCTTGTGTATCCCTCTTTGGTAGAGGTGATCGGAGTGGGTTTGAATCCCTCTTAGGTAGAGGTGATTGAGTTGGTTGTTGGCTACAGGCCGTATCCCTCTTCGGTAGAGGTGGATTGTGGTTGTATAGCCTCGGTGGCTTTGTAAGGATTGAGAGAGGAGTTCGGTACTCCTATAGTGGATTAGAAATCCTACACGGTGGTGTAGGCGGGGATGTAGAGCAAGGTGCTCGAACCTCGAAACATATCTTGGTGTTTGCGTTTTGATCCATTGTCTCTCTAACTCTCTCTCTCTTTACATTTGTGCAAAGCATCATACTTCATATCATATCATACTTGCTTGTGTTGAGCATATTTCATATTGCCTTGCATTATTTCATATTGCTATTCATTCTTATATGCTTGATTGTGTGTGTGCCTCACTTGTACCTAATCAACAAGAGCTTCACATAGCACCTCAACCCATATCTAGGGGAATCAAGAGGAGTTAGTCCAGAGCCTCGCAAGGGGAATTCGGCTACACTTGTTGATTGTATTAAGTGTGTTGCAAGATTTGCATTAGCTTCCGCATTTAGCGCACATAGTTTTGCAATTAGTCCTAGATTAGCACTTACACCTATTCACCCCCCTCTAGGTGTTTTTCAATATTCTCATATATATATATATATATATAATATATATATATATATATATATATATATATATATATATATATCGGAGGAAGGGGCGGGCGGGAGCCAGTAGGAGGGGGAAGATGGAGAATCTAATATCAATGTATTATGTGAATGGCGTGAAGTGTGATATGATTATATGATATACAAGTATATTTTGTGATATATGTATTATCTGAATGCATAAATTATGTTATGAATTAGTTATTGTAAGGTGTACCTCTGTGTATGATACATGTGATACATATGCGATACATGTTGTGAATAAATAAGATGAACTAAAGAAAAAACTATAAATAAATGGGAGAATATTTTACTAAACTTCTAAACCATGTAATATGTGAAATATAAATTGAGAATGTTAAAGAAAATCAATGACCAAAGGGATCGGATCATACCACGAACTATTAAGATAGTTGTGTTGACTATTTATTATGATATGTTGTTTTCCGTTTCTCTTACTCATCTATACTTACCTTTGTTATCTGAAAAAAATCATGTTTCTTATTTGATCTGTATATTATTCTTTAATTTCCTTTTTACTCACTGAGTTGTCGAGCTCACTCCCGTCTAGTACCATGTTTTTCAGGTCATGGCGAGGCGGAGGCCCAACTTCAAATCATAGGCGATGTATTAAGAATTTCATTAATAATGAAAGTAATGGAGATGTAGCTATGTGTTATTACTTGTAATAGTTTCTTGATGTAGATATTCATGAATTAGTCAGTATGTGTACTTGTAGCATGTGTTTTATTGAAGAATGAATTTGTATCGAGATAACATAGAATTTGATGATCATGATTATTTTGAGTTGGAGTTATAGACAATTTCTATGTTGAATAATGGAAGTCAAGAAGTATGCTCTTGAACTCATTATGTTGTGATTTGGAATTTTATATATGGATAAGTAGACGATATCAAGCCGAAATATTATTATGTTGCTGGGTGATTATGGAGTTTGATATATCATGTATTTGGATTGAGAAAAGCCATATGGACTTGTATTCTTATATTATATTTGGGTAAGTGACTAAATACAAAGGAGATGTTGCCGAAATTTTGAACTTTCATATGATAAGAAAGATAACTATTTTCTAAATGGAGGATTTGTGAAGGATTAAGGAAATTAAATCTGGGACCATTACATCCTGAGGGGTAACTGTCAGGGTAGGACCCACTATAGGTTGTTGACTGGCTCAGATAGCCATTAGGATGAGAACCCGATGTAGGCTGAGCTTCGAGGGATCATTGTGGGCGAGCCTTCATCTTTCAAGAGACTTTCCGAAGGGTAGCCGTCAGGATAGAATGTGCAATAGGTTGTTGACCGACTCGGGTAGCCATCAAGATGAGGACCTGATGTAGGCTGAGCTCCGAGCGATTTTTGTGGGCGAGCCTCCATCTATCAAGAGACTCCCCGAGCGGTAGTTATCATACTCGGAGGAGATACAAAACATCAAAAATAAGAGAACTTGCATAAATTTTTCATTGGTTATTTCATGGTTTTACATTTAGTATTGTTTCAAATGAAAAGAGTTTCATTACCTCTTGAGGATCTTCCTATCCTGTGTTATGCTGATGAGTAAGCACTTTACGTAAGCACTTTACTCGATAAACTCGGCTGGGGTACCTCGGACATCCAGATCTTCCTCTTGGTCGAGGATGAACTCTTTAAGGTATCCACGTTCAGCTAGATCCTCGAGGTACCTTTTGAGGGCCCAACAATACAGGTGGCAAGCCCCCGTGACTGTCATGGAAAGAACAATGTCCTCCTGCTTCTAGGAGATCTTGTTCGTGCTTTCTTGATTTAGGGAGTCTCACCCAGGGTTGATGCTTGATGACGTGAAGGATCTGATCAATCGGTAACTTTAGGGAAGTGAAGACTGAGTCGTCCTTGATTTTTGTTGCTGTCAGGGAAGTATATGCCTTCCACTTGCATGTTGGGACGTGATGTCCTCTCGTCCGCTTTCATGTGGCATCGGCTCTATGACTCTCTGGAACCTCGTGTGGTGTTCGTGAGTGCATCTGGTTTAACTTAAAACATAAGTCGATCGGAGCTGAGAGATGTTGATGGACTTCAGAAGACGTGTTCACTTGGGCTTCCCTTGCGCTCAACTTAATGACTCGATGTTGAGCTATTCGAAGGGCCTTTATTTGCGTGAGTAGCTGACTGTTGATTTGCGTTACTGCTTCTCGTTTTTGCTTGGCAGTGTCGCAAGGAATAGCGACTAGTTCTCGCTCGCGGTCTGCAAGGGCCCGTAGTTCACCTAGATGTAGTCGCATGTCAGCCACTCGCTGGATAAGTTGTCCTCGGGAGAGTATTGACAATTCAAGTTCGCCGAAGGTATTGACGTCCTGGTGAGTAGTGCCGTTGGATGCCATGATCTTGGAAGCCTTTTTAAAGGACGTGAAAGGGCATGAGATTGGGAGGACTCTGACTGTGAACTCAAAGCTCTCAACGAAAGCACCAAATGTGGTAGGTAATTTCCGGAGAGTATCCATGCACCAAATTACGAGGATTAATGGATGAATTTTAGAGATCAAAGCAGAGCTAACGCACAGATTTATATGAAAACCCGAAAGGAAAAAATCACGGTGAAGAGAGAGGGTTCCACCATAATTCAGAGAAAATTACAATGGTGGTAGCCTGATTTCACGCGCTAGGATTTTTGGGCTTGATTGATTGTCCTCTCTCTCAATAGAGGGTGTCTATCATTTATACATGTTGGTGTCTGTTGGATAAAGTTATAGAGAGTTCTCATCTATTTGAATGTCTATTCTATCTCAATTGCTTATCTTGTAAGCGGTTGGAGCCAAACATTCTTATTTAAATTGGTAGAGCCCGTATTTTTCTTTATCCTCTGGTGTCTATCCAACTATCAATATGGTATCTTCTTCCGAGCTGTAACCGCTGGTTTCAACGAAGTTTTGGCTTGGAGATAGGGGTACTTGTAACCGACTTTTTCTCTATCTTTTGGCTGCTTGAACTGTCCAGAGTTCAGATGAGGTTCGGATTCTTCTTCAGATATTTTGGGTATGGAGACGTGTCGCACGATCGTCCCAGGGCTAGATGGACACGTGTCGCGATCTCGAGGGTGTTGGGAATATGAAGAATATATGTAAATCTTTGAATTGAATTACGGCGAGATCCGTTGACAGAATCAACTGGATAATGGTTGGAGTGTGTTCTCCTTCCATTAGGGATGAACGTGGTATATTCACATGTTCAATTCCGACTTCGAATGAATGAGATATTCAAGTTTAAAGTTTGCCTAATTCAAAGCCAAAATTGAACTAAAGGTAGCTAAACGCATTTAATCCCACATTGGCCATGGGATAGAAGTTTGAAGTGTTTAAATAGAAAAAAATGGGAATAAAGGGTGTGCCCTTTGGGTACTTGGAGTTTTCGCGCGCGATTTGGGTGAAACCATACCCGCTCCGCAATCCGGATCCGAACCGTCCAGCGCAACGGCTGTCTGTAAACCGTCGCGGCAGTTGGGCGGTTGCTGCGGTTGAAACGAACCGTTGCAACGGTTCAGACCGAACCGTTGCAACCGTTCGGTTGGGTTCGGACTCTTTATCCCTCTCGGAGCGCTATAAATAGCGCTCCATTTTCTCAAATCAAAACATACCAACTCACAGAACAGACATCAATTCTCTGCGTTCTGAAATGAGATCTTCTCTCTCTCTCTCTCGAAGTGACTTCCAACGGGAAGTGAGAAATCTGCAACTCGGTTCCTGAAGCGACTTCCAAGAGATTCTGCAAAATTCGTTCTGAAAGAGGGCTCAGAAAATTCAACAGATTCTTTAGTAGAATTGTTGTCTGAATCTGGGACTTTCAAGAAAAAATATTCTTCCTCCTTCCTCTACCCGAAATTTGTCTTAGTCCCGCTGCTTCAATAATCCTGTGAAGGTATCGAACCGTACGGTGATTTGGCAGTGCTATCCAAATACCGTGAAGGTATCGAACCGTACGGTGATTTGGTAGTGCTATCCAAATACCGTGAAGGAGTGTTGTATCTTGGGAGATTAGCGTCCATTAACCTGTTAGCACCGGTGCGGGGGACGTAATTGTCTTAAGCAGATTCGCTTTAAGCGTACCTCACTCCAAGTACTGTATAAGTGAATTAATTTTCATTATACAGGGGTTATACTGATATTCAGTATATTGAGACTGACTTATATCAGTCTAATTGGTGTTTAACCAAGGAAGGTAATTGAAAGGTGGTTCTTTAATTAAGGAACGTTCTATTGAACGGAAAACCTCTCACCTGATATTAACCGACCTGCCCAATTAGATCGGTGATATTTCAGTAATATTGATTAGTTGTCAGATTGATCATAGAAAGTAACAGAGGGGTCAGAAACTGGCCACTACTATCAGCATATATGCAGACCTACTTTCCATAATGCTGGGCTGTTGTTGTTTTCACATTTAAAATTTGTTCTATTTTCCTGATATTACCACTTAGGATTATTGTGTATCTACTAATTACGGTAGTGCCGGGTTCTGTCAGACTTGAAATTTGGCAAACATTTCCATTACAAAATTTATTTGATTATAATTCTCAGTGCAAATTTGCTTGTGTCTGCTCAGAAACAATTTTCAGAGTTGTCGCTGAAGGCTGCTGGTGATTATGGTGCTTTGACAGTACCAGTGGCTGACTTCAACTGAAGCCAGTGGCAACCTTGCAAAATGATCCTTGTTTTCTACTCCCCTTTCATTTTTTTCGCTGCATTTATAGCCAATTGCAGTTTTCTGCGATTGCTTATAAACAATTTCACATGCATTGTATTAATATTTGCTACAAAATCTTTCTCAATAGTTTTTTTTTTTTGCAAAATTATTCTCTTTTTATCATATTCTGACAATCAGAAGTCGTGTTTTGTTTTTTTTTGTTTTTTTGATCCTTACTTTCTGGGAGCAAGTGGATGACGTTAGAAAGAGCCCACCTGATATTCTTCCAATTCAGAAGTGCACCAAAAAAGCTATTTCTGATCCAAAATATATAACCGTGCAATGAGAAAGTTTGTAAATGCTGTTAAAAAGAATGCTTGAAAAATAATATATTTTTCCTGAAAAAAAGGAGGAGGAAAAAAACAAGAGTCTTTAGCCCCAATTGTTCCAATGCTTTCTTTCTAGTGGCGCATCCTGTTTGGTTAAGGGTGGAAGTGAGGAAGTGAGGAATTGAGGAAGTAGTAATAATTCTCTTTGGAACTTGAGAATTGGTTAGTAAGTTTTCCGGTGTTTGGATGTTATTGGGAAGTGTGGTTTGAAAAATATTTTGTCTTTTCCGGTGTTTGGATGGCAATGTGAAAGTGGAAGTGGAAAAGTTGACCACAAAGTTGACCGAAAAATAATATTAAAATAAAAATTAATTAAGAAAAATAAAAAATAGACTGTAATTAGAATGCAAGTGAGATTTACATGATCAAAAAAATAACTGTTTTGTGCTACAATTTATTACAAATGAGATTTACATGACCACAAAATTAACTGTAGCACTCTGGAAGTGAGGAAATGGTTGTGTAAAAGAGAAAAGATAAAAGGAAAAGAGGTTTTCTTATTTTTCTTTTCCGGTGTTTGGATAGATAGGAAAGTGAGCAATTATACTTCCCTATTTTCTTACTTCCACCCTGTAACAACCAAAATTTTTATTTTACCTAATTTCTCCTCATCTTAATTATTAAGAATTTTGTTTAAGGCATTATCTAGAAGTAGTCACCCTCCATATTTCAATGTCAACAACTTGAGCTTAATTAGTTGACCCACTCCCTTTTTTTAAAAAAAGTTTTTATTAACTATTGAATTGTGGTGACTAAGAATGAATGGCATGAAGGCTTATGTGCATGTGTTTGGGCAAATTAATAACTTAGCAATAATAAAAGATGATTTCAACCTAATCCTTCACTTCCCCTAACCAACCAAGCTTACCCTAAGTATGTCATTAGTGGTAGGTGTGCATGCAAGGGGGAGATTAAAGGCTAAGATCTCATTGAGATTTGGGAGTCCATGTGGCATCTTGAAGGGGGGGCTTGACCAAGTAGCAACATGAGAATAACTCCCCACCTTGTAACTTGCACTCAAATTGTGACTACCAAGTTTGCCCTCTTCCTCATCCTCTCCCAAATTCTGCAGAATTCCCTCTTCCAAGTGAAGAACTTGGAACCCTAAACCCCCATTTCATCTCCTCTCAAAATCTGAAGGTAAGAAGCTAAGACACCCTCTCTAGCCCTAATCCCAGCTCCAGTAACTCTGGGTCAAGATTTCACGAGAGGGGAGGAAGATACACGCGCGCGTAGCAAGCAGAGCCGCAGCAGCACGCGGGGCGCTGCTACATTGCCGCAAAACCGCGACAAAGAAAGGGTTTTTGCGCTAATTCTGGGGAGGGAGGACCTGATCTTGGAGGGAGAGATCCTTGGTGAGTCGGGGGAAAGATCTAGCACTTCCAAGCAGTATTTTCTTGAGGCCCAACTCTCTGTTTCAGAGCTTTAAACCATAGTGAGTAAATCTAACTCTTAGGGTTATATTTTTCTATCAAGATTTGAAAATCAGAATTTTACTTTTGTATGGGTGACCCATAAGTGTGCTAATTTTTGATATATTGCTGTTTTATTTGTGGTTATCCTCAACTAAATGAAATTTATGGGTATCACCTAGTTGTGGTGTTCTATGTTAGGTTGTGATGAGATGCATGGGTAATGTACATGCTCTAGCTTAAATATCATGCTTAAATGAGAGGGTTTAGCATATTAATTCGCTGTTTTGGTGATTAGCTTTAGGTTAATTGAAATGCAAGGGGTATTACATGATTGTTGTGTCTCTACATTACATCGATATGATATGCGTGTGTAGAATACATGTTCTAGTATATTAATTATGCCTAATTGAGCCAATTTAGCAATTTATTTCGCTATTTTTCTTGATCAACATCATGATAGTCGATTCGATATAGATATGGTATAACCTTGACTCTTTATAAAATAGAAACAATGTGATGCATATGTGAAGCATACGATTCATACTAAAATCACCCCATAGATGCCGATTAATTGACTTGAAGCTTACCTTATGTTCACTAAAGTACATGGGGGATAACCCCTCTTTATGTCATAGCATTGTGTTGTGTACTAGTGAGTACATGTGGATGATGCATATATTCATGCGGGGTTGGAGGTGGCGCGCTATGGCGTTACCATGATTTTGGGAAACCCAAGTACATGTTTCTTTATTGTTGCACATCATTTTGGACATGACGTGTAAGTTAGTTCTCAATTTCTTGTTATGAATATTATAATTTAACCTTGCATGATGCATTTGTGTTATTGGAGGAAGGGGCCGGGCGGGAGCCGGTAGGAGGGGGGAAGACGGGGATTTGTATATACATATATATATATATATATATATATATATATATATATATATATATATATATATATATATATATATATATATATATATATATATATATATATATATATATAAAGGAGGAAGGGGCCGAGCGGGAGCCGGTAGGAGGGGGGGAAGACGGGGAAACATATATGTTTTATACGAATATTATAAAAGGAGGAAGGGGCCGTGCGGGAGCCGGTAGGAGGTGAAAGACGGGGGAATTTCATCTAGATTGAATGGCATGTAAAAGTGAACTGTCAAGTTGCATTCATGATTGATAATGCTTGTGTTAAACTAGAATGTCACTTTATGTATATAACGAGCCGAGTTGATGTGAGGGGACTAATCCACGAAAATTTCATACATACTTATGCAATTATCTCTTTTGTGTCATGATATAGCGAAATGCAACTTTTGATAGTGGAGTCATGTAGACCACATATGTATGGAGCCTGGAACAAGTAAGGTAGCTTGAACAAGTTGTTGTTTATGGGACTCATTGTAATTTACCTCTTCTAAACTGTTTATCTTATGAAATTGTTATATCAATACCTTATGGCATGGTTTACTCATTGAGCTGTCGAGCTCATTTTATTTTCTTTCCATCTTTTCAGGTTTGGATAAGGGTAAGGGACCTCTCTAACTGGAAAAGTTAAGTTATGGATTGCATGACATGTTGTGGTATCATTTTGATTTGGCCTTGTTATATTAAATGTGTATGTATGGACTCTATTGAAGTCTTTGTGGAAAACATGTTAGGATGTACTCGAGGTACATTTTGTCTTTATAGTATTTGAGACCATGGACTTGTATGTGATATAATGTTCTGGATTGTGAATTCCTTGGATATGTATGTTCTTGAACTTGGAATGATGGCCATGTGTGGGAATGCTATTTGTTGGGAAGTTAACTCTTGTAATGTTTGATGAAAAGATTTATGCTTGCAATGGAGGAAATCAAGTTATGGTATATGTTATGGTTAAGGTTTGGTGTAATGTGGCATGATAAGTAGGCCGAGTGTGCCGAAATCCTTGGTGAAAGTAAGTAGGCCTTGGAGCCGAAATTTTTGGTTATTGTAAGTGAGAAATAAAGGAAATATTAAGGATGATGCTGCCAAAATTTTCTTATTTTAAGAGTACTGGAGATAATTGGTGTTGTAGGCCTAATTTTGTTTATTAGAAACTGGGACCGTTACAGTTTCGGATTCCTTGTTAATAATTGCAGCAAAAGATGAAGAAATAAAAGAGTGGGTAGCACCGGGATCAAACAATACTCGAGCAATATTATCGGATACACAGACGGTACCTTCCACCACGGCATTGGATGCTCGAGCCTCCTGCTGAGTGATTGCATTCATCCTTCCTTGAACTCTGGGTTGCTGTACTGATGCTTGTGTCATGGCCGAGCGAGTTCTGTTGAAAGGTTGCCGATAGGCGGTAGCTGGTCCTCCTGTTGTAGGGGCGATGCCCATTGTCGGTCTTCCCGTCCCTCTGCTAGCTCCTGGGTATCCATGCAAGTTTGGGCAGTCCCTCCTCATGTGACCCATTCTTCCGCAGACAAAGCATTGCTTACCGGTGGCGCAACTACCAGTGTGACTTCGGTTGCACCTTGGACACCACTGGTTTCCTGCAAAGTCGGAGCGTTGGGAGGACATTGGTGATGCCGAATGGGGCAATCCCCTATTCTTGGGCCATGTGTTCATCTTGTTTCCCTGGGCGGGCATGAAGGAAGATCCAGTACCTCTGTCGGGCCTCATGGACTGAGTCCCAAAGCTCGGGGCATTATTATACCGGAGGTTTGTAGAAGGATTTTCCAAGATAGCTGCACCCTATCCCAGTTAACCAAGAAAGGCCTCAAATTCCATTGGGGAGATGATCAGGAGAAAAGCTTTCAAGAACTAAAGGATAAGCTAACATCGGCTCCAATCTTAGCCATGCCCATTGGAAACGAAGGTTTTTATGTTGTTTTCAGTGATGCGTCAAAGTCAGGCCTGGGGTGTGTATTGATGCAGCATGGGAGAGTAATTGCATATGCTTCTAGACAACTAAGGAACCATGAGAAAAATTACCCAACCCATGACCTTGAGTTAGCTGCAGTCATTTTTGCCTTAAAAATTTGGCGGCACTACCTTTATGGGGTATCATGTGATATATATACAGATCATAAAAGCCTGAAATATATTTTCACCCAAAAAGAATTGAATATGCGCCAAAGATGATGGTTGGAGTTGATGAAGGACTATGACTTGGACATTCATTATCACCATGGAAAGGCCAATGTGGTGGCTGACGCTTTGAGCCGGAAGTCTGGAGGATCCTTAGCAGTATTGTTAACACAGCAATCGGAGTTGTTAAGGGAGATGGAAAGAATGCAACTTGAAATTCGCATAAGAGGGCCCCGGATGGAATGAACCAAATAAATCAAGTTAGTATTGGTTTCGACCTCTATGAAGAAATCAAGGAAGCTCAAAGTAAAGATGACCAGACAGCTAAAAATCTTGGAAGAGTGCAAAGAGGTGAAACCCAAGAATTTACCATTTCCAAGGATTTGCTAAGAAAGGAAGCCGAATAGTTGTACCTCCAGATTTTAAGCTCAAGGAGCAAATTTTAAATGAAGCCCATTGCACCCCTTACACCGCACATCCTGGAACAACCAAGATGTATCAGGATTTGCGGGCAAACTTTTGGTGGGAAGGAATGAAGAAGGACATAACAAATTTTGTGCAGAGATGTTTGATATGCCAACAAGTTAAGGCTGATCACAAGAAACCTCCGGGACTCCTCATGCCCTTACAAATTCCTGAATGGAAGTGGAGCAACATTACTATGGATTTTGTAACATGGCTCCCTAGATCCCCTCAAGGATATGATGCCATATGGGTGATAGTCGACCGACTTACAAAGTCCGCTCACTTCCTACCCATCCGAATAAACTATTCGATGGATAGATTAGCCCAGATCTACCTCCGAGAGATAATCAGGATTCATGGAGTTCCTGAGACGATTGTGTCAGATCGTGACCCTCGGTTTCAGTCAAGGCTATGGATCAGTCTATCCCAAGCTCTGGGCACCAAGCTACATCCAAGTACAGCTGCTCATCCGCAAACCGACGGACAATCAGAAAGAACTATACAAATACTTGAAGATATGCTGAGAGCATGTGTATTGGATTTCGGAGGTAATTGGGAAAAAATACCTACCATTGGCAGAGTTTGCATATAACAATAGTTATCAATCTACTATTGGAATGCCGCCATTCGAAGCCTTGTACGGCAGGAAGTGTAGATCTCCGATTTGTTGGGAAGAGATAGGAGACCGAACATTATTCGGAGCAGATATAGTGGTAGATACAACAGAGAAGATCCGGATGATAAGGAAGAGAATGAAAGCGGCCCAGAGTAGACAGAAGACATATGCGGATCGGCGCCGAAGACCCTTGGAGTTTGCAGAAGGCGACAAAGTTTTCTTGAAGATATCACCAATAAAGGAATGGTACGGGGTGGCAAACGGAATAAGTTAGACCCCCGGTATATTGGACCCTTTGAAATACTGGAAAGAATTGGACCTCTGGCTTATCGGTTAGCCTTACCACCAGAGATTGAGAAATACATGACGTATTTCATGTGTCCCAATTGAGGAAGTATGTACCAGATCCAAGCCAATTCTTAAATACTCACCACTGCAGCTCCAAGAAGACTTGTCATATACTGTGGAGCCGGTTCAAATCCTAGACAGGAAAGAGAAGCAACTGCGAAACAAAGCAATCCCTTTAGTAAAGGTTTTATGGAGAAGTAAAGAGATTGAAGAAGCTACCTGGGAACCAGAGGAAGAGATGATGCAGAACTACCCACAACTTTTTCAAGGTACGTCAGGCTTCGGGGACGAAGCTCCCTTTTAGGAGGGGAAAAATGTAACAACCAAAATTTTTATTTTACCTAATTTCTCCTCATCTTAATTATTAAGAATTTTTGTTTAAGGCATTATCTAGAAGTAGTCACCCTCCATATTTCAATGTCAACAACTTGAGCTTAATTAGTTGACCCACTCCCTTTTTTTTTAAAAAGTTTTTATTAACTATTGAATTGTGGTGACTAAGAATGAATGGCATGAAGGCTTATGTGCATGTGTTTGGGCAAATTAATAACTTAGCAATAATAAAAGATGATTTCAACCTAATCCTTCACTTCCCCTAACCAACCAAGCTTACCCTAAGTATGTCATTAGTGGTAGGTGTGCATGCAAGGGGGAGATTAAAGGCTAAGATCTCATTGAGATTTGGGAGTCCATGTGGCATCTTGAAGGGGGGGCTTGACCAAGTGGCAACATGAGAATAACTCCCCACCTTGTAACTTGCACTCAAATTGTGACTACCAAGTTTGCCCTCTTCCTCATCCTCTCCCAAATTCTGCAGAATTCCCTCTTCCAAGTGAAGAACTTGGAACCCTAAACTCCCATTTCATCTCCTCTCAAAATCTGAAGGTAAGAAGCTAAGACACCCTCTCTAGCCCTAATCCCAGCTCCAGTAACTCTGGGTCAAGATTTCATGAGAGGGGAGGAAGATACACGCGCGCGTAGCAAGCAGAGCCGCAGCAGCACGCGGGGCGCTGCTACATTGCCACAAAACCGCGGCAAAGAAAGGGTTTTTGCAGCAATTCTGGGGAGGGAGGACCTGATCTTGGAGGGGGAGATCCTTGGTGAGTCGGGGGAAAGATCTAGCACTTCCAAGCAGTATTTTCTTGAGGCCCAACTCTCTGTTTCAGAGCTTTAAACCATAGTGAGTAAATCTAACTCTTAGGGTTATATTTTTCTATCAAGATTTGAAAATCAGAATTTTACTTTTGTATGGGTGACCCATAAGTGTGCTAATTTTTGATATATTGTTGTTTTATTTGTGGTTATCCTCAACTAAATGAAATTTATGGGTATCACCTAGTTGTGGTGTTTCTATGTTAGGTTGTGATGAGATGCATGGGTAATGTACATGCTCTAGCTTAAATATCATGCTTAAATGAGAGGGTTTTAGCATATTAATTCGCTGTTTTGGTGATTAGCTTTAGGTTAATGAAATGCAAGGGGTATTACATGATTGTTGTGTCTCTACATTACATCGATATGATATGCGTGTGTAGAATACATGTTCTAGTATATTAATTATGCCTAATTGAGCCAATTTAGCAATTTATTTCGCTATTTTTCTTGATCAACATCATGATAGTCGATTCGATATAGATATGGTATAACCTTGACTCTTTATAAAATAGAAACAATGTGATGCATATGTGAAGCATACGATTCATACTAAAATCACCCCATAGATGCCGATTAATTGACTTGAAGCTTACCTTATGTTCACTAAAGTACATGGGGGATAACCCCTCTTTATGTCATAGCATTGTGTTGTGTACTAGTGAGTACATGTGGATGATGCATATATTCATGCGGGGTTGGAGGTGGCGCGCTATGGCGTTACCATGATTTTGGGAAACCCAAGTACATGTTTCTTTATTGTTGCACATCATTTTGGACATGACGTGTAAGTTAGTTCTCAATTTCTTGTTATGAATATTATAATTTAACCTTGCATGATGCATTTGTGTTATTGGAGGAAGGGCCGGGCGGGAGCCGGTAGGAGGGGGGAAGACGGGGATTTGTCATATACATATATATATATATATATATATTATATATATATATATATATATATATATATATATATATATAAGGAGGAAGGGCCGAGCGGGAGCCGGTAGGAGGGGGGAAGACGGGGAAACATATATGTTTTATACGAATATTATAAAAGGAGGAAGGGGCCGTGCGGGAGCCGGTAGGAGGTGAAAGACGGGGGAATTTCATCTAGATTGAATGGCATGTAAAAGTGAACTGTCAAGTTGCATTCATGATTGATAATGCTTGTGTTAAACTAGAATGTCACTTTATGTATATAACGAGCCGAGTTGATGTGAGGGGACTAATCCACGAAAATTTCATACATACTTATGCAATTATCTCTTTTGTGTCATGATATAGCGAAATGCAACTTTTGATAGTGGAGTCATGTAGACCACATATGTATGGAGCCTGGAACAAGTAAGGTAGCTTGAACAAGTTGTTGTTTATGGGACTCATTGTAATTTACCTCTTCTAAACTGTTTATCTTATGAAATTGTTATATCAATACCTTATGGCATGGTTTACTCATTGAGCTGTCGAGCTCATTTTATTTTCTTTCCATCTTTTCAGGTTTGGATAAGGGTAAGGGACCTCTCTAACTGGAAAAGTTAAGTTATGGATTGCATGACATGTTGTGATATCATTTTGATTTGGCCTTGTTATATTAAATGTGTATGTATGGACTCTATTGAAGTCTTTGTGGAAAACATGTTAGGATGTACTCGAGGTACATTTTGTCTTTATAGTATTTGAGACCATGCACTTGTATGTGATATAATGTTCTGGATTGTGAATTTCTTGGATATGTATGTTCTTGATCTTGGAATGATGGCCATGTGTGGGAATGCTATTTGTTGGGAAGTTAACTCTTGTAATGTTTGATGAAAAGATTTATGCTTGCAATGGAGGAAATCAAGTTATGGTATATGTTTATGGTTAAGGTTTGGTGTAATGTGGCATGATAAGTAGGCCGAGTGTGCCGAAATCCTTGGTGAAAGTAAGTAGGCCTTGGAGCCGAAATTTTTGGTTATTGTAAGTGAGAAATAAAGGAAATATTAAGGATGATGCTGCCAAAATTTTCTTATTTTAAGAGTACTGGAGATAATTGGTGTTGTAGGCCTAATTTTGTTTATTAGAAACTGGGACCGTTACACACCCACATGTGAAACTCGGGGAGAACTCATTTTGCTGAAACAATTATTCACGCATGTCGTTTTGAAAAAGCTATTGACTCCATCTACCGAAACCTTACTAACTGGATGTGCTACATGTGACTAAGATGATAACCATATTCAATTAATGAATCTGAAGTGGATCCTAACTCTAAACTTCTTTTCCTCTTTGTGATTCATATTGTACTCTCATCCCCAAACTTCAAAGATATTATTCATTCACCTAAACATTTTCTTCAGTGTTCTAAAAAAAAGTTTAAACAGCTGATTAATCGCCTGCTTAAATATTTCGGCCTGAAACCGAACAGAACTTGAAGAAAGTGGTCGGATTACTCGGCAAGGAGATTAATTCTCTTAAGTGATGATTAAGCGTCTAGTTGGTGATTAATTAGCATCCGTTTAAATGTTATTCAATTGTTTTCTAAATGGATTTGAATTTCGAACTCATTAAAATAGCTGAACTCAAACCCGATCCAATAATTGAGAATATAAATTGTCATATGTTGGAGAATTAGGGTTCGCGAGCCTAAATTTATTCGCATACTCGATTCTCTTGCGGCCACGATGAAGCTCCCGAATCTTATGGAGAAGCTCTCGATGCTCATGACGACGAGAGGACGAAGTTCCCGAACTCTAATTTTATTTGAAGCTCCCGAAGCTCACAGCGGCGACAGTTCTCTTGGGGAATTAGGGCTCCTGAAGCTCGACGACGAAAAAGTTTACAAAGCGTTGATCCTCCTATGTCGAACTCCCCCTTCGATGGCGACCTCCTCTTGTGATTGATCCTCCCAACGCGACCATCCTCTTTGTCGACAAAGACCTCTCCTACGATCAGCTCTCTGGTCAGCAGCAAAGCGTCGATGGCGACCTCCTCCTACGTCGACGACAACCCCCCTCTGGTCAGCTCTCTCTCCCCTCTCGCATGCACGTATTTTGCTCAGGTTCTATCCAATGGTCTTTTTTTCTTTTAATAGGCTGAGGAGTGTCTCAAACGTGAGAAAAATAGAGCTGCACATTACTTGCAGTTGCATCTAACAGTGAACCCAAATTGTTGAAAGTATGTTGCTTTTTATAAGAAATACATATATTTGTTTATTTAAAAAGCATTTTTAACTATAGTTGTTGGAAGTGGAGGTACAATGATGTACTTTGAACTGACTGACATTATAACTTTTTAAATTACTCTTAATACTAGCAATTTATTTTTTCAAGTTATATTTGCTATATCTTTTTTTTTTTTTTTGAGTTTATAGAATTCATATTTGCATGTTTTAAGTATTATAATATTATTATATGTCAAGATAATAATAAAACGTGTAATCCGTTTAATCACCGTTTAAACCGTTTAAGTATTATGCGCTCTCAAGTCACGCGCCGCTTTTTAGAACATTGATTTTCTTTCTGCCTGGCATCATGCACGCAGTTCTTTGAGGCCATGCAAAAACTTCGCTGCTTTTGTTTTTTTGTTTTTGTTGTGTGTGTGTGTGTGTGTGTGTGTGTGGAGTACTTGGGGAGATTGATGGGATCCCATTCAAATGATTCAATTTGAATGAACTTGGGTTATAGTCTGCTAGCTGAGCGTCTGTGGTGATAATGGTAATGGTGATGTCATGAGTTTGTATTGAACTATTAATGTGTGTTCTCACTTAAAGATCAATTTTACTGATGGTTAAACTTTTTATTACTTTTTTCTCTTTTTTCTTAGATACTCAGGATTGTCTCTCCAATTATATTGCAATAGAAATGGTTATTGATTGTGAGTATGCTATCTAATTATTACTTTTTTTTTAAGTTGAACAGGGGAAAAAAAATTTATTATTGACTTTGTCGACCGTAGTTTCAATAAAACCTTGGATTGACATCGTGGACCATGGTTTATGACCATTGTGTTGCGGCCATGGACCGTGGATTGAAATTGTTTTGGAGAAATATCATTTCTATTTTTTTTGTAAATGTTTTATTTTAAGGATTTTACGATAATTCTTGAATAAATCACCGATAAAAAAAGTGATTTATCGACTATTAAAAAAGCATTTGGCAAATAATTTGTTAACGTCGAGAAAGAAATTTGTTATGTAAAATTCGTATTATACTTACGAGTGTACCACTTTGTACTTACGACTAAGTAAGAATTCATTGTTCATTTACTTTCTTTTATTAACTAAGGTCATGAAAGTGCTAACATAAAGAGATACAATAGCGCCCTGCTGACAACACTGTAACATATTTTGTTGTATTATTATATTCATTAGACATCATGTACATAGCCAAATAATCATAGAAGTATGGTAGCCACCGTTACATAAATATCTATTTCTTATATAAATATCCATCAAAGGACACGAATACAAGTTTACGAGCATATAATTTATTTCCGTTCATATTTTAACCAGAAATCAAGTCTATCTAAATTCAGGCTAGAAAGCTCCAGTTGAGTTCAAGTTATATTAGTCCGGCTCAAGCCTGGTTCCAACAGAATCAAACTTTCTCAGGTCAGAACAAACTAAATGTAAAATATATAATATAATAGGAGAGAGGACATAGATTTTTAAAATCCATGAAAATTCATAGTAATATTTTGCCTTTCTTTCTGCCCAAGCCAACAATGGCATTCTCGTAGTTTTTAACGTAGATGACGTGGCCATCTTTGCTTCCTTTTGGCCCAAGCCAAAGAGGGCATTATTGTTAATTTGGCAGCAGCCAGCGGCGGGCGTTCAGGTCAGCTTTTGGCGGCATGAAACGAGAGGCAAGTCCGACCCGTCCGAAACATCTAGAGACTTCTCATTTTGAAAATCCGAATTCGGATGGAATATACACGTAATATTCTCTTAACCTGGGGGGCAGTTGCGCTGACTTTTGAACGACTTTTACCCGTTCCAAGCCCCCAGCACGTGATTAGTCACGCACGCCACGTCACGGGGCACGCAGCCGTGGTGCGATGAACCTCCAGGACCATCCTCTTAAGCTAGTCGGACGGGGGATAGGAGGGTGTATATCCAATGCGGTTTCGCCACGTTGCGGAAGATCCTGTTTGGTGGAGAAACCGCCGGTTTTTGTGGTCTGTTTTGTCGGGAGATCCGCCCACAGCTGGAAGGTCTCGGTCATCACGCCTCAGCCAATGGAAATTGATAACCAACACACCCATTTTCTCGAGGAAGCGAATTGGAGAGAGATTTTAGGTTTTTTTTTTTTTTAAGTTTTTATTTTCCCGTGAAATTTTGATATTGGCTCTTAGGAATTTAGGTTTCCTATATCAGTAATTTTGAACTCTTATATCGTCGCAAAGAAATTCAAAACTCAATTGCTTCTGCTTCCAAATAGAGTCAATGTTATTATAAATAAAGAAAATATTTCATAATACGATCCCCATGTTAGAGTTATTAGAGTATGATTGGTTAGAAATTTTAGAGTGAATTATGACTTAGAGTAGCTAAACAAGTTGAAATGAACCCAAAATGATACTATTTTTTTTGCACTATATTTATACTATTTTTTATATCTACAAATTGAGTTGATAAAAAAATTGTTTAGAGATCTTTTTATAATATATTGATTTAATTGTTAGAAGTAATAAACAAATACCTGTGAGATATTTAAATTTTAGCTGCCCTTCCCAAAAATGAGATGCAAAACAGTGACAAAAAAGCTTTGGCGTTTACATCAGAATAAGTAAAATTTTGGAGATGCATGCATAAAAAAAATCCCTGTGGCTAATATAAAATTAGAATTTCGGGGAATTAATTTAACTAATCTTCCCCAAAAAGACAATTGTTTAATTCTCGAAGAAAAATATAATGACTGGAAGAGAGAGAAATAGAGCCAAAGGCGTGAACCAAAGTAAAACAGAGGGTGAGCATATCAAACCACACCACTTTATAACCGGACAAAAACCCATTCGTTCCCCCTCACACAAACGGTCTCTATTTTCTTCATTGTCATTCTCTTTTCTTCATTGTCTTTCTCGCTGAAGCTCTTCCTCGTTCCCTCACTAGATCGCCATGGGTAACTTCGTCATTTCACTCTCTTCTTCCTTCTTCTCTTTCGTCTTTTGATCTCCTCTCTCTAATGCTTTCATGTTTTTTTCTCTGTTGTCAGCCGGACAGAAGATCAAGGTCGGAATCAACGGTGAGTTTTTTTTTCCTGTGTCTTTTTTGTCTTTTTGATTTGACCTCAACGAATGAAGCATAGACTCGATCGGTTGTTTTTAAGCTATTTTGTGTTGTACTTGTTAGGATTCGGAAGGATCGGGCGATTGGTCGCCAGAGTGATCCTGCAGAGCGAGGATGTGGAGCTCGTCGCCGTCAACGATCCCTTCATCACCACCGATTACATGGTAAAAATCTTAGATCTAGCGATGAATCGAATCGTTCGTCCGGTCTTTTGATCTACATTTTGTTGATGATCATCTGGATCTCGAATTTAGCGTTAGATTAGTGGTAGATCAGCTGGATCCTTGATTTTAATTGGATAATTATATTTTATTGCAGATAATTCTGAGTCTTCGGTTTGTTTAATTATAGATCTATTAAATATTAGAGTAGCATTAGTTTTTTTTATAAAAACTTAGGTGATATTATTTTATTATTAGGTAGTGCTTAATTTTTTAAACAACGATGATGCTGAGACCTATGATCCTAGCCACCGTGTTGCTACTCATGCTAAATAAAAAATAAATTTAACAGAAATTGCGTAAGGACCTGTGTTCTTTTGTTTTAAGTGATATTTTACACATAACTTTGCAAGTTTTGCTAAATTGCGGACTAGTATTTACAATCCTCTACCTCTGTAGAATATGAACATATACCTTTTTTTTGCATAGATAAATGTTGATTTTTAGGTATCTGCAGCTTGGAAGCTTATATATTTTCTAAAATTATTCATCTATATATTTTTTCAGTGTTTTAACTTGTCTAATATGATTAATCTAATCATATTTTTACCGGTGTAATTTCAGATATTATATATTTTTAGAATGTTCTATAATTTTGGTTGTCGGAGACTATTTTCTTTTCTTTTTATCTTTAATCTGTGCTTACTGAAAGAGTGTTATTTTTTATTAGCAGTTGTTCTTGTTAGGTGATCCAAAATTTTTATTTGCATATATTCCCAGATATGATAGACTATCAAGATGGCCTTTTAAGTCTTGTTGTTGTTTACTTTGTAAATAATTGTAACTATTCTCCGGATTCACTTGTTTTTTCATCTCTTGTTTTGTCAATATAATTTACTTTCCTTTGGTTTAGATTAAATAATCATGCATTTTGGTGTAACAAACGTTTATCCAGAGGCATATTTTAGTTTAATGTCTAGCAACTGCCTTCAGATTAGGAATTCTGTGTTAATACTGCAAGAGACCGTTCATAGGATCTAAAATAGAACATAAGGTTTTCTAGATAGGTTGTTTTTCTGCCAACATGGGAAACCTTTCTGATATCATGGAAGGCAGTGTGTTTCTTTGTGCCCACTGTCTTTTTTCCTGGTAAAAGAACATGATGGTGAATAATCCCTGAATTTAATGAAAATGATGTTGAGAATTAACATTTGGATAAAGGAAGTCTCTTAATTAGACAGATTAACTCATTGTTTCTGAGTTTCGATTGATGTATAATGCTTTATTAATGTTAGTTATGGTTTGTTGCAGACATACATGTTTAAGTATGATACCGTGCACGGGCAGTGGAAGCATCATGACATTAAGGTGAAGGACTCCAAGACCCTTCTGTTCGGTGAAAAGGCAGTTTCTGTCTTCGGTTGCAGGTACCTAATCTCTATTATCTTTGTTGCAACCTCGATATTGTTGTGACTCAATATTCTTGTGATTGGTGGACTAAACTGATGCTGGTTTTCTTTAAGGAACCCGGAGGAAATCCCATGGGGTGAGGCTGGTGCTGAATATGTTGTTGAATCCACTGGTGTCTTTACTGACAAGGACAAGGCTGCTGCTCACTTGAAGGTATATATTTCTTTTAATTACAACTGACTACCGTCGTTCGCTTATGCCTGTCAGAAAGTAGTAATTATTGAAACCTTTTTATTATCTGCATGTGATTTTCCCGTTGGGTTTTGTGATGTCTTAAGATGTCTGTGACCCCGTATTTGTCTGCTGGTTGGAGATATACTTTGTTAATTGGTGCAAGAGAATATTTGCAGTTTTCAAATAGTCTCTAATTTCAAAAAAAAAATCCAACCTAAAATGCGCTGTGAGTTGGAAATTAGAATCGTTGATTAGGCGGCCACCTTGAAAAATAAGGGATATCCCTGGTTTGATTCTGTCAGGGGACTTGGGTTTTGGATTATGGAAGGGTAGGGCTTTGATTTTAAAACAGTTTCTTGATTTTGTCACATTGTTTTTGCTGAGTGATATGTGACCTCTTTCAAAGTTTTATAGCATGTATTAGTTGATTTATTTTTAAATATTACCGCTAAAACTTTTTATGCTTATTTGTATTTTTTTCAAGATAACAAAAGTGATCAGGTTTTATTAGATTGCATCATAATGTTACTCCCATGTAGACTTATTCTGTTATTAAGTTATATTATGATGTTTGTAGGGTGGTGCCAAGAAAGTTGTCATCTCTGCCCCAAGCAAAGACGCGCCTATGTTTGTTATGGGAGTGAACCACACTTCATACACCAAGGATATTAACATTGTCTCTAACGCAAGCTGCACAACCAACTGCCTAGCCCCTCTTGCCAAGGTAACATATTTCTTCAGTATTTTCATATTGGAATTCAAAGTTTGTATTCCTTTTGTAACAATGTATCCTCTTGGATGTGATATTGACAGGTAATTCATGATAAGTTTGGCATTGTTGAGGGCTTGATGACTACCGTGCACGCAATCACTGGTATTTGTTCACTGACTAAACTTCCAACATTTTATATATATGGTAATTTGTTGAGATCAGTAATTTGATTTGAGTTTCTGGGTTGTTTCAGCCACCCAGAAGACTGTTGATGGACCATCCAGCAAGGACTGGAGGGGTGGAAGAGCTGCAAGCTTTAACATCATTCCTAGCAGCACTGGAGCTGCTAAGGTATTTACTTGGAATTTCCACTTTATTTTGGTTGCTCTATTGCTATCAATTGCATTTTTTTTTTAATCTTTGTTAAGCTACGTTAACTAATTTTCTATATCTTGTAAAATTGCAGGCTGTTGGGAAAGTTCTTCCAGCTTTGAATGGTAAATTGACTGGGATGTCCTTCCGTGTCCCAACTGTGGATGTCTCTGTTGTGGATCTTACTGTTAGAATTGAGAAGAAGGCCACTTATGATGACATCAAGGCAGTAATCAAGTAAGCACTTGTTGCTATCAAACCTAAGAATAGGTTAATTTGCAAATTCTGGACATAAGATTGATCGAGTTAATAGTCAACAACTGTTTTGGTAAATGGGAGAAATATGAGAGAACTGGTTTGTATTTAATTCTTCAAAGTATCGGTGTTGATAGTTGCCCTTTTTTATTTACTTTTATGTTGCAGGGCTGAGTCTGAGGGGAGCATGAAGGGAATCTTGGGTTACGTTGATGAGGATCTGGTTTCCACTGACTTCTTGGGTGACAACAGGTATTGATTAGTTTAATTCTCAAGATCTTCTAATTTTAATTTACCTCTTGATCTATCTAGATTATACTACTTAAAATTGTGGCTCACTTGTTAGCTCATGGATGCACATTCAATTTTATAATTTACAAAGAGTTGATTCTTTATCATCTGTCTAATAAGCTATAATGGTACTGATTTGTGGTTGGTTGATAACAGGTCGAGCATCTTTGATGCCAAGGCTGGAATTGCATTGAACGATAACTTTCTTAGCTCGTCTCTTGGTACGACAACGAGTGGGGTTACAGGTAATTATTCTAATCTAAATCTTGCCAACCACTCTCTGCTATTTGCTTGTTTCATTTGTTTAGTGAAGTATAAAATGCCTGCCCAGTGTACATGCACTGCTTTGATCAACTAATGGAATCACTGCAAGCAAGTGGATGACATTTGGTGCACACTATGTACATATATTATGTGCTACTTGGCTGTCCGATAATTGAAATTTGGTTACTAATTTGTAGTTTTCGTTTGCAGCTCCCGTGTTGTTGACCTCATCCGCCACATGAACACCACCAATTAGAGCGCTTCTCGCTCCTGCTTTTGCTTGGTTGATGGTCGAGTTGCAGGTCTCTTCTTAACAGTTGGTGGCGGTGGTCCCAGTTATTGTCAGAATAATAATTTCTGTTGGCCAAGTGTAATGGCGGCTTTCTTGTTTTTAGTTTCTGAGCTAGGTTTCAGAATAATAATTTCTTTTGGTAATACTTTTGGTGCAAAACTCTGATTTTATGGATATTTTCATCTTTAGTTAACCTTGAATTTTCTCTATCTGGTGGTTTTATCTGTGTCATTCTCTTTAATTATTTCTGCTTGAGCTTTGGTTTGTTTGATTTAGAGTTTGGATCCGGTTCTCTATGATTGTTCTGTGACTTACTCTGCTATCAATCAATTATGTCCGCAATGATATAAACTGGATGATTTGGGATGATATTGGTTGTGGTACAGAGGAGTGTTCATTGTGGAGATTCGTACGCAAATACTGCTGAAAGAATAATTCTAGTTTTCTCCGTCGTTGGGAGCATTCTTATCTCCCTAGTACAAGGTTTGTACCACCACCACCACACCACCACCAAAAAAAGAGAGAGAGAGAGAAAAGAAAAAACAGGGTTTAGCAGGATTTTACTGTATGAGCGGTTATCCTTGTGTGAAGCATATCACCCCCATAACATTGCTAGAGGGAGGGAAGGATGAGGAAACTCTGTAAGAAATGTTGTTTCTATCTTTTGATGATGATAGAATTTAACCGTTTGTATGTCTGCAAAGTGGAGATTGTGTAATCATTTGTAGCTAGCTTGAATCCTCATCCTTTTTCTGAGAGATAGGATGGAGGTCACCCTCGGCCTCCCCTTTGGAGAGGGAGGAGCATTAACAATAGTTACCCATCGGTTACAGCTTGAATCTTAATCAGTAATCACTACGCGCAAACGTACTTGCATATAGTTTTGCTTAACTGAAAAAAAGGAAAAACAAAAATCGCTTGGTGAAAACCTAGATTCAATCCTAACCGCAGCCTTTGTAAAAAAATTATGAGACATTGAATAATTGTTAACATATATTTGTCGGAGAATTGGGTACTAGAAGTAATCATCATCATTTGAACCCATTTTGGCGAAGAGCATGTTGAAAGAAGAATCAAGCAGCAAATTATCCCTCTTGTAAAATGAAAAATTAACTTATTATTTAAGAACCTGCCTACGGTCTAATATTATGAACTTTTTCTTAGACAAAACTTGGGATAACTCGATTGTCCTTTCGAGCTCATATATTAGTGAAGGAATAAGACTTACGAAATTAGATGAGCCAAATCAAATTAGAGATTGTTATTTGTTTGTTTGGTATATATATCTCTGATTGAACTTAGATTAAATTTTAGTTGCATTGGATAAATAATCCAATAGACATTGTTCTATTAAGAAATTAATGCACATACAGTTTAAAGAAAAATAGAAAACAAAAAAGAAAACAAAAATCAACCTCAGGTCCTCAACCCAAGTTGAATTTATCAGATACAGATTGGTACCAATCTTATTCACGACCTTCTTATTTTAATTAAAACTGTTTTTTTTTTTTGGGAATTAAAACACGCTCTAATATGTGCGAGTTCACATAAAAATGGGCTTTGAGCTAGCAGGCTTGCATCCAGGTGTACCTTGATTCTGGCCCAACCCAAACCCAAATCCGTCCGTGTAACTCGCTGACCCAGCAGCAGCAACATCGGACGACTGCAGCAGTGACGCCAAGAAAACCACAGCGAAGGCGGAAAATATATTGATTTGTTCGTCCCCATCTTTGATTTCGTTCGAGAAAAAAGAAATCTGTATCATCCGTGGGTTTGTCATTAAGGGTTTTAGTGCCATTCTAGGGTTTATGTCGTTGAGGGCCTATAATGTTGTTTTCATAATTATTTTTGTTAATGAAATAGGTAGCAAAAATGCTTGATTGTTTCGTTGTAAATTATATTCTGATAGAATGATTATACTGTGATTTTCAAGTTTAATTTTCTTCTTCAGAGTTTGTTATACAATTTAGTAATATTCCATATCGTCATTAAAGAGTTTGATTTTGTCACTGCTAGCTTGTGCTGGAGTTGATGTCATGGTTATATTGTGATAAATAGGGTTCATTGCCATTCTAGAGTTTACTGTTCAATAAATTTATTTGTATATATATTGTGATATATTATTCATAACAAATATGTTTGGTCGCTTTTCTTTAGATTATCTTTTTTTACTTGTGACTTTTTATTGTGCTAGTGTTCATTGCTATTTTCGTGCTAACAATGCTGATGATTGAGGGACACACAAAAGAAATTACTGTACACCGAAATTTAACTTAGTGCCCACAGGAGAGTAAACCTAGGACCTGACAAGTGGCCGGTAAGAATTGAATATATTATAAATATGTCAATGGCGTTATAGTTAAGCTCAATGAAATCTTCAGAAAATTTTCAAATGTATAATATCTACTTTGAGCTTTTGTTGGCAAGGTGGTGAAGAAGGGAGATGGAGGCTGAATTCTAAAATTCAAATACCACTTTTGTATGATTGCTTATATGGTGATTGCTTGCTTGTTGAAAATTCCATATAAATGAATATTGGTTTGCTCCAAGATAACTCATGGAGAACTCTTGGAGACGACAGGTCTTGTTACATAAGACCTAAAGAGGTTAAACTTCCACCTTCCTCTTCAACTGCATTCTTGAAAGGATTAATTATAACCCAAAGAGAAAACAGTCTTCAACAGACCACTGGGGGGGCATTTAGCAATGAACCCTGCCAATAATTGAGATGTTGTTAATTTTCCTTTCATCTTTCAGAGAGGTTGTGTTCTGTGAAGTCATATCCTTTGCTGCTATCAACAAGATTAGTATTTTTTGCCCTCTAAGTTATAGTGCTTCTAAGACATCCTTAATGAGGCAAGAATTCACATTGAGGAGTTATTGAGACCTTGAAAGTAGGTGTTTTTGGTGGATGGTTCAACTCACAGAAGAGGCTACATATCAATTTTATGCCACAAAAATGATAGCCTATCTTTTTGGAGGTGCCTTGAAATGAATCTGATATGGCTTTGATGCATAGGAGAAAGATCTCCAAGCTTTGAAGGAGGCTACATTCTCACAGAAGAGGCTACACTCTTTCACATGATCTCCAAGCTTTGAAGGACAGTTGATGCATAGGAGAAAGATCTCTGCACGAATTATTCATATCATTTTAGAGAACAGAGATCATGGTAAAGAGTATTGATTATCTATGATGACCATAATTCGGCATTTATATTTACGCTATAAATTAATTATCTCAGTCTGCAATATTGTGATATTTCTAAACACTAGAATGAATTTGTTAGGAGTCTTCAGATTCTATATATTGTAAATGAAGTAAGAAACCAGGTTTCCTTTTTAGATGAGCATATAAAGCTAGTTTTTTATGCTGTTATGATTGAACACTATTAGACAGGAACTATTGAAAGCTTTCAGCCACATTATGGGACCTTTTGTTGCTTGAGGATGGACATGCCTACGAGTTACTAGAGGACTTCTAGCAAAGTGTTTTTATTTTAAAAAAAGTTTAAATTAACATTATGTTTTTATTTACAATATCTATTATTATTACTAATATGATTATTATCCTCCTGGTGACAAAATGCAAACCAGTTCTTTGGCCTTTCTGTATACTTTCCTTTCCCCCCTCATAGTATAACAGTTTAATAATAATAAAAAAAATCCATCAAAAAAAACTTTGAAGTTTTGATCTGAACTGTTTGATTTATTGACTGTGTCACGGGGAACCAACGGGAAGCTCTCCCTAGGGTTTCTCACCCAAAGCACAATGGTTACAAAACTTATCAAAAATAATTTTTAATTCATCTAAAACTACTGAATTCAATATCAGTCTGGATCTTAAACAAGTCTACACCAACGAAGATATCCCATCACAACCGATATGGGACTAAAAGAAACTATTAAAATAAATAATAAAAATTACAATTAAAAGAAAAAGAACTAAAATGAACAGTCCAATATAGCTTGAATCTCCAAGCCCTAATCAAACCAAACTGAAAGAGTGCGACGCCTCCTGGTGTAGAATCACAATCCTGAAGAGATATCCCCATCATTCTCCCGGGGTTGGGGAAAACTCGACTTTGTCGAATGCGAACCTCTTCGGCTCTCTTAGTGCTCTAGACGATCAGGTTCAATCCTTGGAGCTCCTCCCGATTAACCCAAGTGTTGTCAGAATCAGGTAGTCCTTTCCAATGAATTAAAGATATGTGGTAACCACCATCTCTAGTAGAGACAATCTGATCATCAAGAATTTTATTAATTTGTTCTACCGTATGGGTGAGTTGTATTTGGGGAAGTGGAGGTAATAAGAGTCTCTCAGGAATTGGCTCATGGGAAGGCTCATCCAATAAAAGATTATCAGGAGAAATTTGGCTTATAAGCAATAAGTCTTCAATATTAAAAGAGGGACTAATACCAAAATCTGATAGAAGATCTACTACATATGCATTGGGATTAATTTTTTCAAAATTTTAAATGGTACTGCACTACTTGCATGCAATTTCTTCACGGTACCAGGAGGATACCGTTCCGGGCGAATCCGAACCATCACGTAGCCTCCTACGTTAAACTCATATGCTTTCTTGTGCAAATCTGCATAGGCTTTATAGTTTGCATTACTTTTCTAAATTTGAGTGCTGATCTCCTTATGCAAATCATGAATATGCGATGCAAATGATGCAGCTGACTCAGACATCCTAGTATGACGGGGTGCCATTGGAATTAAATATATAGGTTGTTTAGGTTGATAACCATGTACTAGCTCAAATGGACTTATTCCTATGGTTCTATTGATAAACTATTGTACACAAACTCAATAGTAGGTAACACAAGATTCCATGTTCTAAGATTTTCACTCACTAGACATCGTAACAGATTACCCAAACTCTTATTGACTAGTTCAGTTTGTCCATCAGTTTGTGGGTGAAAGGCAGTAAAAAACTAAAGTTTAGTCCCCATTTTAGGCCACAGGGTTTTCAAAAGTAACTCGTGAACTTAGCATCCCTGTCTGAGACAATTGCTTTGGGCATCCCATGTAGCCTGACAACCTCTTGAAAATAGATCGTAGTGATTCGAGATGCATCCAACATTTTAGAACAGGGCAGAAAGTGGGCCATCTTGAAGAAACGATCCACAACAGCAAGTATGGAATCATGCTTTCTTGCGATTTTTAGTAGACCCAGCACGAAATCCATACTGACATCTTGTCAAGGATAATTTTGAACTGGAAGGGGAATATAGAGACCAGTGTTTTGTTTCCGTTGCTTGGCAAGTTAGCATGTGAGACATTGACTAACAAGCCTTGCAACATCTCTCTTTAAGCTTGGCCAATAAAAATGATGTTCCACAACTTCAATTGTTTTGTTTCGCTAAAATGTCCAGCAAGTCCCTCAACGTGTAATTCTCATACCAAAATTCTCTCAAGAAGGTGCGAGGGATACAGAACAGACAAGAGCGGAATAGATATCCGTCTTGCAAGAAAAACCATCAACCTTATGAGTCAAACTATCTCTTAAGACAGTGTATATATTTTCAAAATCAGGATATGACTCATAAGTGTCTTTGATTTTTTCAAAATCAATCACTTCAGTACTCATGAAAGAAAGTAAGACGTGACGATGACTAAGTACATCAGCGACCCTATTTTCAACCCGGCGTTATGCTTGAGGACATATGTGTAATCTTAAAGGAACTCTGCCCACCTACCATGCCTCGAATTCAATTTCTTTTGAGAGTTGAGATATTTAAGCGCTTCATGGTCTGAATAAATAACGAAGTCTTGCGGTAACAAGTAATGGCGCCAGTAACGCAGAGCTTGAACTACCGCATAGAACTCCTTATCGTAGGTGGAGTACCGTTGCCGAGCATCATTTAACTTTTCGTTAAAATAGGCTATATGGTGCTTTTCCTGACTCAAAACACTACCTATTCCAATGCCTGAGGCATCACAAGTGATTTCAAAAGCTTTCGTGAAATCTTGAAGTCTCATAACAGGAGCTTCTGCCATCCTCTTCTTGATTCTTGAAACTCCTTAGCAGCAGTTTTAATCCATCTGAATTCTCCTTATTTCAAACAATCGGTAATCGGGGTCATGATTGTACTAAAATTTCAAATAAACGTCTGTAGAAAGTGGCTAACCCAGGAAAACTCCTCACTTCTCGAATGTTGCATGGTCTGGCCATTCCACGATAGCTTTAATTTTATCAGAATCTGCAGAAACCCTTATGAAGAAATAACTCTTAAGAAAATGATTTGGTCTATAAGAAAGGTACATTTTTTAGGGTTTGCATATAAACTTTTCTTTCTCAAAACTACTCAGACCTGTAGAGATGTTCCAAATGTTGCTCCGTTGATTTGCTAAATGAGGATGTCATCAAAATATATGACTACAAACTATCTGATAAAGGGTCATAATACTTGTGTCATCACTCTCATAAAGGTGCTTGGAGCATTAGACAAGCCAAACGATATAACCATCCACTCATACATCTCATCTTTCGTCTTAAAGGTTGTTTTTCATTCATTTCCTAGGCGAATTAGAATTTGGTGATACCCACTCTTCAAATCTATTTTTGAAAAGATAGTGACACCGGACATCATGTCAAGCATATCATCCAACTTGAAAATTAGAAAATGGTATTTTATCGTTATTTTATTGATAGCACGGCTATCCACACACATTCGCCATGTTCCATCTTTCTCTGGCGTCAACAGTGCAGGGACCGTGCAAGGACTCAAACTCTCTTGTATGAATTCTCTACTTAACAGCTTTTCAACTTGTTTTTGTAATTTGGCATGTTCCATCAGGTTCATCCGATAGTGCGGTAAGTTGGACAAAGTGGTCGCTGGTACTAAATAAATTGCATGTTGAATGTTCTGCATCGGTGGCAATTGATTCGGGAGGTCTTTAGGAAACACATGAGCAAAATCTGTGATAATAAGGGCCACTTCAGGAAGAATCGTCTCATGAGATTCTTTCGCGACTTCTCGAGCAATCAAAACGATGATTTGTGCCCCCACTTATCACTTCACTTTCAATTTCTTTAGGGCTGATTAAGTTGAGGTTCTTCTCCTTTCTTGTGTCCACCGACCTTTTCTCCTCTTGCTTGAATTTTGGTTGACTTGAGATTAGTTTGATCCGTTGTCCTTCATGGTTGAAGGTACAAATGTTGGACTTTCCCTACAAGGTTACATCCATATCAAAAATCAAGGTAGACCAAGAATCATATGTCTTGCATCCATCGTTATTACATCACATCAAATTTTGTTCTTATATGTGGCAAATTGCACAGGTACAAGATATCGTTCGTTCACCTCCATCGATATTGCGTTAACCCAGACAACCTTGTATGTGTTAGGGTAAGGGACCGTCTTCAAACCTATCTTCGAAATCAAACTGGATGACACAATATTTATACAACTTCCACTGTCAACAATAATCTTACAATTTTTTTACCAATCTTTATCCATGTGTGGAAGATCGAGGTTCTTTGCCAGTCAATCGTATCTTTAGATTGAGCGAGGGTGCATCAGACCACAACAAGACGCCTGATAGTATTAAGAACTTTCTCGTGTCCCATATCATTCTCAGAATCATTGCTCGTGTTCCCTATGAACACGATGTCCTTTTGAGATTCATCCTGCACCTCATCTGATTAATCTTCAAGAAAGAGAGTTCTGAATTTACTTGGGCAGAACTTCTCTACATGCCCATAACCTTGACATTTAAAACATTGAGTGCATGGTTTGGCTCGTGGTATTACCCTTGAGATCTCCTGTCGGGGCTGAACTGTTAGGATTAGAGCTTGGAGCTGGGACTGTCCAGAGGTGGTTCTAGCGCCCTGACTCTTATAATCTGAGCCTTGTTGATAGTAAAATCCTCGAGACGCATCTAAGTCTCGAACTATCTAATAGGCGTGTTCTAAATCACTAACATCTCTTGAAAAGTGTTCCCTACGGAGATCATCACGAAGGTCAAACCTACACCTAGAGAGAGTTACTATAGGAGATTCATCGACAAACTCGCTGCACCGAGTCAAAAACTCATCAAACTTCTCAATGTATTCAGCAGCAGAGCGAGTTTCTTATGTAAGCTTACTCTATTTGTTTAGCTGTTGATCCTGAAAAGTAATTGGGAGGTACTTCTGGCTCAACTTGGCCTTCATTTCATCCCAAAGTTGGATCGGTTCTTGTCTTCTTAGCGCTATCAGCCTTTCAACATTTGACCAATATTCTCCCGCTTATCCCACCAGTTTCATAGCAGGAAAACGGATTCGCCGCTCTTGAGACACTCATACCACTTGAAATAATTCTCTAAACTCATTACCCAATTAAGATAATATTGTGGGTTTAAACGACCGTCAAAATTCAATATGTCCACTTTGATGTTCTTCAGATACTGTTCGTCCTCATCATATCGATTGTAATTCCTGTTGATTCTCTCCTCTCGGCATAGGTTGAGTGGACGCTCTTCATTGCGACCTCCATCATGACGTTCAACCTCTAACCTATCCATTCTCTGACCTAAGGTGTTCATTTGGGCCTTAATTTTCTCAAGGGCTTTGAAAATTTCAGGAGTAATGTAATCTGTTAGTGAGGTGATACCCGACGAAGAAGCATTAGATTCATGTCTGTATTGAGTTTTTCTGGGTTGAAAACTTTACCACTACGAGTACGCATGCATAGTTACTTTTCTATTATCTAAATACTGAATATATGATGTTTTTTTATATATGATAATGAATACAATCTATTATTTCCTATCTACAACTAACGAACTCTAATGCAATCGTGCAGGGTGATGTAGAAGATGTGAAGAATCAACAACAATTCAGTGAAGCAATGCCACAATAAAGCGAATAATTTGCCAGCAAGCTCAATAGTTTAAAATAAATACTGTGATGTAAAATTTTGCAATTGGACCTCAATATTTTGTAAAATATTAACTCTATGCAATTGTCGATGTCCACTGTGTATTTGCAGTCTCTAAATTAATATTAAGATGTCGCAAATGAGGGCTAAGTAGATACACACACTCACTATTTGTGCACGACAGCTAATTGATGAAAGTGTGATATCAAAATTAAAATGGTATCAAATTTCAGTCGAGAAAAGTTATACCTGAATTTTGCTTGCTTGGGTAGTCGAAAAGAGTTCAAATCAAACTCTTAGTCGTTCGAAAGTGCACTGATTTAATTATGATAGTAGCGACCAGATCAGATTGAATTCAGATTTGAATCACCTCCCAAATCACGCCCGCAGTTGATTGGATCGTATCCAAATTAGAACTCCAAATCTTCAATTAAAATCCCAATTCAAAGCTCCAAATCAGAGTTCCAACATTCATCAGACTCTGGGAAAGGGGAAGAAATTGAGTCTGCGTCTCTTTGTTGACTTGCTTCGTTGGAGATCGTGATAAGGAGTTGTCGACGAAATTGGAGAGATAGCGGAGCTTTGCCGAGGAAGACGTAGTGTCACAATCGGTGGGAATTTGCGACGGCAGTGGAAACAATCAGTGACCAGCGTTGATGAGGTGCAGTCGGAGGTTGATGAGGAAGCAGTAGGTGATAGCTTCGTCGATGATCTCTTTGGCAGAGTTGAATTCGAGGCAGTCGCAGATATTGTTATGGGCTTCGAGAGCCGTCTCCAACCTCAAGATCTCCTTCCGCAGAGGATTCTCTTCTGTAATGAAGGATTTTAAATATGCTGACAGCAGTCGCGGATGGATTGTTGGCCCAAGAGGTTACACTCTCCAATTGTTTTGTGTTTTGATGATGACAAACCAAATTAGAGCTATTTGGTACTAATAAGTTTGTTAAGATAAGTTTCAGGTTTGTACCATGTTTAGAGACCATTCGCTTAGCTATTGCAAGAACTTCTAAGTTCCACAAAGTAAGGAAGGCAAATTGCACATCAAGGAAGGATCATAGAAGAGAAGGCACTAGCAAGGCATTGGATGGCTCAAAAACTTGAAGATAGCTCAAGAAGTCTTCATGTAATTTGTTTTTCAGTTTATAGTATGTTAAAGAATAGTGGATAGGTTTGAAGCTCTATCACACACGTTTTTGCGCACATGCTCATTCTAAAATAATTTCTTATAAATTATACAAAAATATTTTGCATACAAGTTTTTTGCCTACAAATACATCTTTATGTTTAATTCTATTCCCTGTTCAAAAGTATTTTTGTTAAAATCAAAATCCTCTTTATTTTCTTTTCCAAAAATGATTTTTGACCTGATCCGGTCGACCGGGACAGTCGACCGAGTCTGTGTCAGTCTGGTCCGGTCGACCGGACCAGTCGACCGCAGTTCTGGCAGATGCACGTATCAGTGTGCATGTCTGCCAGTCGACCGGGGCGGTCGACCGAGATATTGTTTTTGCTCACAGGTTTTCTCAGTCGACCGGTCGGTCGACCGCTAGCCTATAACGGTCGAATTTTTGAACTACCGGTCGACCGGCCCAGTCGACCGATGTGTCCGTTGAACAGTAACGGGCAGATTTTAAGTGAGCTGTTTATTTTTGTCTTTTGTGTTTAAAAATTCGTTTAAGGATATATTTTGATCTAATTACCTCCTAAACATCAGTAATTATGTTTTATCCCTAAAGGGGTGTTTGGGGAGAGATTTGTTACAACAATTTTTGCTAGAAAATTCAAAAGTTTAAGGCTTTCAAAAGAGACTTGTTTCTTGGTTTTTGTGCTAAATTCTCTCAATTTTCTGAAGGGTTTTCAAAAGTTTTTCTCTGATTTCAATTTCTTTTCCTTACACACACAAAGAGCTTCAATTCTACTCATTATTCTCTAAGGACCTTTGTAAGGGAAGAGATTTTTGAAAGAGAGAGTTTGTGGTCTTGTGACTACTCAGAGATTCTTGTGATTGTAATTGTGGAGTTGGGTACTCCGGTTGTAATTGTTCTTTGTGATAGTGGAAGTAGCTAGAATCCTTCTGGGGAAGGCGGGGAGTAGAGCTGGGTGCTCGAACCTCGATAACATATCCTTGTGTTTGCGATTGGTTTACATTCTTGCAATCCTTACTCTACTTTGCTTGCACTTATTACTTGCTCATCATATTCATTGTCATACTTACTTGCTTGCATTCATCTTGTGATTCTTGATTGTGATTGTTATAGCTTTAAATTTTTATTTGCCCTTTGATTAGCATTGTCACCTATTCACCCCCCCCCCCCTCTAGGTGACTTTTCAATTGGTATCAGAGTTTGGACTCTAGGTTTGGCTTAACATCCATAGAGAGATCCTTAAAATATTGCTAATCAACATTTTCATTCATCCATTCATACACTAGTAAACATGGCCGACAACATTAAATCCCCACCTAAATTTGATGGCCTAAATTTTCCAATTTGGAAGGTTAGGATGACTATATTTTTGCAATCTTTGGGTAGCTTAGTAGCCAAGTCCTTGACCAAACCCTATGAAGCACCCAATGGTGATGAGAGCACTTGGACCGACCTTGACTTTAAACTATATGAGGCTAACTCCAAGGCCCAAAACTCCCTATTAACCGCCTTGAATGAGGATGACCTTACACGGGTAATTCATTGCCAATCCGCCTATGAGATTTGGCAACACTTATTGGTCACACACGAGGGGACTTCACAAGTCAAGAGAGCTAAGATAGATCTCTTGAGGTCCCAATATGAGTCATTTAAAATGCTTGATGATGAGTCTATTGATAGTATGGCTACAAGGTTTACTAAAATCACAAATGGTCTTTCTTCCTTAGGTGATGACATCTCCAACGATCAAAAGGTGCGGAAAGTAATTCGGGCTCTTCCTTCTTCATGGGAGATCAAGGCCACCACATTAAAGGAGTTGAACGACAAGGACGAGATGGACATCATTAGTCTCATTGGGAACCTAAAGACCCATGAGATGGAGAAGAATGCAAGAGAAGAAGCCACTACTTCAAAGAAGAAATCCATAGCCTTCAAGACTTCATCCACCAATGATGACGATGAAGAAGACGATGAAGAAGATGAGGAGCTAACTCTACTTGTGCGAAATGTCAAGAGGATGTACCGGAAGAACAAGCTCAACTTCCGGAGAAAATTTGAAGGCAAAGAGGAGCGGAGGATCATTTGCTATAATTGCCGCAAACCCGGACATATCATGGCGGATTGTCCGGAGTTCAAGAAGAAGATGACTTCCTCCTTCAAGCCAAAGAAGCCGGAAGAAAAGAAAGCATACAAAGCAACATGGGATTCGGAAAGCGAGTCCGAAGAGGAGGTGGATCAAGCTAATATGTGTTTCATGGCAAACACACCTAAGGTAACCCCTCAATCCCTTGATGATGAAGATGATGATGTAAGTAAGGAAGTTCTAGTGCATGCTTTTGTAGAACTTTCTGAAACTTATGATAACAAGAAACTTGAATGCATAAAATTACAAAAAGAAGTTGCTTTTCTTAAGAATCAACTTGCCATTGTTTCTAAAGAAAAAGATGATGTTTCTTCTAATTTCATTTCCATGCAAAAAGAATTTTGTGCCTACAAGAGTACTTGTAAGGCAAAATCTCCTATTATTGATGAAAAAGAAATTTCTTCTTTTAAATCCAAAATGAATGATTTCGAAAAAGTTTTAAATGATTGTGCTTTCAATACTAAGAAACTTGAGAACATGTTTTCTAAAAAGCACACTTCACATTCTAATACTTCACAAGCTAAGAATTCTCATGCTCACACCACCCATACTAAAGTTTCCCATGCTCACAATTCACACACTCACTATGCTTTTAAATATGGTAGAGTGTATAGATGCACATATTGTGGTAAAAATGGACATTTAGCTAAGTTTTGCTATGATCAACTAAATAGAACAAATAATCTTGTTTGGGTTCATGACACTAACCCTAGAGGACCCAAGAAAATGTGGGTACCAAAATCAAGTCTTAAATTGTTTGATGTAGGTACACACCAAAGCTCCAAGACGTAGGGAGCGGTGGTACCTTGATAGTGGTTGTTCAAGACACATGACATGGGACATCAATAACTTCACAACCCTATCAAGGTACATGGAAGGTGGCACCGTCACCTTCGGGGATGACTCCAAAGGAACTATCATCGGTATAGGTAACATTCAAATTGGTGCATCTCCTATTATTGAGAATGTTGTTTTAGTAGATGGTTTAAAACATAATTTGCTTAGCATTAGTCAACTTTGTGATCGTGGACTTAAAGTTGTTTTTGATGATACTTCTTGTAAGATTTTTGATGTTAAATCCGATGTTTGTATTCTCACCGGTTTTCGTGATAATAATGTTTATATTATTGACATGCTTAATTTAGATTATTCTAATAAATGCTTGAATGCTTTTGATGAAAATTCTTGGCTTTGGCATACAAGACTAGGACATGCATCTTTTGACCATATTTCTAGGATTAATTCAAAGGAATTGGTGAAGGGTATACCTTACTTGAATTTTGAGAAAGACCGCATTTGTGGTGCGTGCCAACTTGGGAAACAAACCAAGTCTTCCTTTAAACCAATCAAGGATATCATGTCAACTAGGCCTTTAGAATTAATTCATATGGATCTTTTTGGACCAACTAAAACTAAGAGTTTAAATGGGAGTAGATTTGCATTTATTTTGGTTGATGATTTCTCCCGTTTTACTTGGGTTTTCTTTTTGCAACATAAAGATCAAACTTTTTCTCATTTTAAGATTTTTCGAAAAAGAGTTGAAAAAGAAAAGGGTTTTCCGATTTTGAAAATAAGGAGTGATAGAGGTGGTGAGTTTGTTAACCAACTCTTCATGACTTATGTGATGAAAAGGGAATTAAGCATGAAATGTCTTGTCCTAGAACTCCACAACAAAATGGAGTAGTAGAAAGGAAAAATAGAACTCTTCAAGAGATGGCTAGGACAATGATAAGTGAATATGACCTCCCTCAATATTTATGGGCCGAGGCCGTAAACACCGCATGCTATATATCAAATTGTATTTATTTATGCAAAAATTCTTCAAAAACTTCTTTTGAAATGTATCATTCTAGAAAACCAAATGTTGCATATTTTAAAGTTTTTGGATGCAAGTGTTTTGTTTTGAATACTAAGGATAATTTGGGTAAATTTGATGCTAAGGCTTATGAGGCTATCTTTGTTGGATATTCCTCTACTAGCAAAGCATATAGAGTTTTCATTAGATCTTCTCAAACCATTGAAGAATCCATGCATGTTAAGTTTGAAGAATCTAATGTGTTTGTTGAGAATGTTGTAGAGTTTGAACCATTAGGTGAAAACATGGAGAAACTATCCTTGAAGGACTCACCCGCGCAAGAAGATAAGCAAGAATCTATAGTTGAAGTTCAAGAGGATAAGGAGGAAAGCACTCAACCGCTTCCTAAAGCTTGGAGATACGCTACAAATCATCCTAAGGAGCTCATCTTGGGTGATGCATCCAAAGGAGTCACTACGCGCTCCAAACTCCATGACCTATGTGGTAACTTTGCTTTCATTTCTCATTTTGAACCCAAAGGCATTCTCGAAGCCGAGACGGACCCATATTGGTTGCTTGCCATGCAAGAGGAACTCAATCATTTGAGCGCAACCAAGTTTGGCACCTTGTTCCTAAGCCCCACGATAGACCAATAATTGGTACTAAGTGGATCTTTAGAAACAAGATGGATGAGTCCGGAAATGTCATTAGGAATAAAGCTAGGTTAGTGGCCCAAGGTTACACTCAAGTTGAAGGAATTGACTTTGAGGAGACCTTTACACCCGTAGCACGGCTTGAAGCCATACGGATGACACTAGCTTTTGCATGTTTTAAAAATTTTAAACTTTTTCAAATGGATGTAAAAAGTGCATTTTTAAATGGTTTTATTAATGAAGAAGTTTATGTTGCTCAACCTCCCGGTTTTGTTGATCATGTTCATCCCGATTTTGTTTTTAAACTTGATAAAGTTTTGTATGGATTGAAACAAGCTCCAAGAGCTTGGTATGAAAGGCTTTCTAGTTTTCTCATTTCAAATGATTTTGTTAAAGGCAAAGTAGACACAACTCTTTTTACTAAGCATGTTGATAATGATATTTTAATTGTGCAAATTTATGTTGATGATATAATTTTTGGATCTACTAATGAGCTTTTATGCAAGGATTTTGAGAAGGTCATGCAACTTGAATTTGAAATGTCTTCAATGGGTGAGCTTAATTTCTTCCTTGGACTCCAAATCAAGCAATTGCAAGACGGAACCTTCATTAACCAAGCCAAGTACGCAAAGGAGCTAGTAAAGAAGTTTGGGCTTGAAGGATCAAGGCTTGCAACACTCCAATGGCAACTACAACCAAGCTTGATAAGGACGAACAAGGTAAAAATGTTGATATTAAATTATATAGAAGCATGATAGGAAGTCTTTTATATTTAACGGCAAGTAGGCCGGATATCATGTTTAGTGTGTGTCTTTGTGCTAGATTTCAATCGTGTCCTAAAGAGTCTCATCTTATTGCGGTAAAACGCATTATTCGTTATATTAAGGGCACTATTGGAATGAGTCTTTAGTATCCGAAAACTAGAGATTTTTCAATGACTAGCTATTCGGATGCCGACTATGCGGGTTGTAGAGTAGATAGAAAGAGTACTAGTGGGACATGTCAATTTCTTGGTAATTGTCTTGTTTCATGGTCCTCTAGGAAACAAAATTCCGTTGCTCTCTCAACCGCCGAGGCGGAGTATGTTGCCGCGGGGGCTTGTTGTGCACAAGTCCTTTGGATGAAACATACTCTCCTTGATTTTGATTTGCACTTTGATCATATAAAAATATTTTGTGATAATACTAGTACTATTCACATGACCAAAAATGCAAATCAACATAGTAAGACCAAGCACATTGAGATTAGATATCACTTTCTTAGAGATCATTTTGAGAAAGCTGATATAGATATTGATTATGTTTCCACGGATTTACAACTAGCCGATATTTTCACTAAACCTCTTGATTTTGCTAGATTTTCGTTTATTTGTGGAGAACTTAATGTTTGTATTATTGAATAGACATGTTTTTCATAACCCTTTTTGATGTATGACAAAAAGGGGGAGAATAAGTTTACATGGACAAAAATAAGTTTATGAATTTATATGTTTTGGTATTTTTGGTATTCTTGTGTTTTAGTTGTTTTGGTATTTTTGGTATCAAGAGCAATTTTTGTGTTTTATATATTTGTTTTAATTAGTTTCAATAATTGGTGCATCATTTCAATTAGCATATTTTTGTGTTTTATGTATAGCATAATTTGAGGGGGAGTTTTCTCCTCCCTATATTTTTGTTAATAGCCTATTTGTTTTGTCATCATCAAAAAGGGGGAGATTGTTGGCCCAAGAGGTTACACTCTCCAATTGTTTTGTGTTTTGATGATGACAAACAAATTAGAGCTATTTGGTACTAATAAGTTTGTTAAGATAAGTTTCAGGTTTGTACCATGTTTAGAGACCATTCGCTTAGCTATTGCAAGAACTTCTAAGTTCCACAAAGCAAGGAAGGCAAATTGCACATCAAGGAAGGATCATAGAAGAGAAGGCACTAGCAAGGCATTGGATGGCTCAAAGACTTGAAGATAGCTCAAGAAGTCTTCATGTAATTTGTTTTTCAGTTTATAGTATGTTAAAGAATAGTGGATAGGTTTGAAGCTCTATCACACACGTTTTTGCGCACATGCTCATTCCAAAATAATTTCTTATAAATTATACAAAAATATTTTGCATACAAGTTTTGCCTACAATACATCTTTATGTTTAATTCTATTCCCTGTTCAAAAGTATTTTTGTTAAAATCAAAATCCTCTTTATTTTCTTTTCCAAAAATGATTTTTGACCTGATCCGATCGACTGGGACAGTCGACCGAGTCTGTGTCAGTCTGGTCCGGTCGACCGGACCAGTCGACCGCAGTTCTGGCAGATGCACGTATCAGTGTGCATGTCTGCCAGTCGACCGGGCGGTCGACCGAGATATTATTTTTGCTCACAGGTTTTCTCAGTCGACCGGGTCGGTCGACCGCTAGCCTATAACGGTCGAATTTTTGAACTACCGGTCGACCGGCCCAGTCGACCGATGTGTCCGTTGAACAGTAACGGGCAGATTTTAAGTGAGCTGTTTATTTTTGTCTTTTGTGTTTAAAAATTCGTTTAAGGATATATTTTGATCTAATTACCTCCTAAACATCAGTAATTATGTTTTATCCCTAAACCCTATCCCTCTCCTATAAATAGGGGTGTTTGGGGAGAGATTTGTTACAACAATTTTTGCTAGAAAATTCAAAAGTTTAAGGCTTTCAAAAGAGACTTGTTTCTTGATTTTTGTGCTAAATTCTCTCAATTTTCTGAAGGGTTTTCAAAAATTTTTCTCTGATTTCAATTTCTTTTCCTTACACACAAAAGAGCTTCAATTCTACTCATTATTCTCTAAGGACCTTTGTAAGGGAAGAGATTTTTGAAAGAGAGAGTTTGTGGTCTTGTGACTACTCAGAGATTCTTGTGATTGTAATTGTGGAGTTGAGTACTCCGGTTGTAATTGTTCTTTGTGATAGTGGAAGTAGCTAGAATCCTTCTGGGGAAGGCGGGGAGTAGAGCTGGGTGCTCGAACCTCGATAACATATCCTTGTGTTTGCGATTGGTTTACATTCTTACAATCCTTACTCTACTTTACTTGCACTTATTACTTGCTCATCATATTCATTGTCATACTTACTTGCTTGCATTCATCTTGTGATTCTTGATTGTGATTGTTATAACTTTAAATTTTTATTTGCCTTTTGATTAGCATTGTCACCTATTCACCCCCCCCCCCTCTAGGTGACTTTTCATGGATTTGGGCAGCAGGGGTCGGAGGTGAGATGATGATTATGAGAGCTTCGATTGGAGATCTCGAAGTCGATGGAAGCCCAATCGAGAGCGTCAATGGAGAAATCGACGTTGAAGAGAGTTCGGGAGGAAGATCTCGGCATTGATGGGAGTAGGCAGCGCGTTCCTGTGCTTCGAAGATGTCGAAGCGAAGAGAAGTCGATTGAAGCTAAATCAAACTCCCAAATTAAAATTTGAGACGGAGATCTCAGGAGATTTTGATGGCGTCATTGATTTCGTCGATGGAAAGGAAGTGGTACCGGGTTGATTTCGTCGATGCGATCTAGTGAGCGACGTGAGGGCAAGCATGAGATCTCACGATGGGATCCGTCGTTGTGAATTAGAAAGAGAATGGAAGGATGTGGTGGCGGGTTGTGAGCAGAGAGAGAAATAGGGTTTTGTTTTATATTTGGTGGAGGAAATTGTGTTGTGTTTTGAAAGAATTCAGGATTAGAGTTCTGATACTAATATGATGGGGAACCAACGGGATTCTCTCCTTAGGTTTTCTCACCCAAAACACACGTGCTACAAAGCTTATTAAAAGCAATTTTTAATTCATTCAAAACTACTGAATTCAATCCAACGGGATTCTCTCCCTAGGTTTTCTCACCCAAAACACACGTGCTACAAAGCTTATTAAAAGCAATTTTTAATTCATTCAAAACTACTGAATTCAATACCAGTCTTGATCTTAAATAGGCCTACACCAACAGAGATATCCGATCACAATCGATATGAGACTAAAAGAAACTATCAAAATAAATAAATAAAATTACAATTGAAAGAAAGAACTAAAATGAACAGCCTAATGTAGCTTGAATCTCCAAGCCCTAATTGAACTAAACTGAAAGAGTGCGACGACGCCTCCTACTGTAGAATCGTAATCTTGAAGAGATGTCCCCATCAGTAAGGCCTCTCAAATATTTGGGGTAGAGATGCAGGCAAATGGGATCAGCCGTAATTTATCATATACAATACGATGATCTCAATTTTTTTGCAGCCACTACCAAGAGCAAGATGCATTGGACATCTTAAAGGAGATGGAGAACTCTTCCTGTGGGCCTGTGCTTCAGACATACTTTCCATTACTCAAATTATGCTTTGAAACAGGAAAAATATATGATCAACTCACAATTTGACATTATGAATATATGCTCTTTTTTCGCTCGTGGACACATGTCCAGACCAAACCACATAAATTTCTATGTCCATCTCCAAACGACCGGATTACGCAAATTTGTCTCCCCTCCCTTTCTCAATTCCTATTATCTGTGCATTTTGACACACTATTTCTGTGAATATTAGTTATTACATCTATCTTTTCGTTTAAATAGGTTTGGTATGCGCACCAAAATATTGACACACCAATTTGTGGGTCCCATAAGGGGGACTTCACTTTTCTTCGAGGTCACTGCAAAATATTTGATGATGAGAATAAGGTATATAATTTTTCACTTTCTCCATAAACATTGGAGAGTTCCTCTCATTAGGATAGCTTGCCCCGGGCTTTACATTTGAATAAATATCTTCCGGTGAGGTTCTTTCACAGGCGAGAGACCTCAGCCAATCTTTTTGACCCAAATTTAATATACCTGCAGGTATCAATGTTGAGATCCTTTCCCCATGATGACAATGGGTTCGGCCGACAACTCTTTTCTGACCGCATGTTCCCCAATTACTGCTTTACTTTGCTGAGCAGATAGGTTCAGTTCAGGAGCACAGAGGAATAAGAGACATTGAGTTGAGGTTGCCTTATTTTGTCAACCAAGACCCCCGAGAAGGGGCAACAGCCCTCGTCGTCCTCCTAGCCGTCATTGCCGTTGCCCTCATTCTCGCCGTCGTGCCCTAGTCATCGCAACTGTGGGTGCCTTAGAGGAGGAGAGAGGGAGAGAAAAGAGAAGAAATATGAGGAGAGAGGAAGACGCAGCAACAACAGACCTTGTCGCCGCCGCCGCCGTACCCGTGTCATCATTGTCATGGGTGCCTTATAGGAGGAGAGAGGGAGAGAGGAGGAGGGAGATGAGGAGAGAGGAGGCGGAAAAGAGAGGAAAAATTTTTTTAAAAAAAAATCACTTTGCTTGGGGTTGCCAAGCCCCGGACACATAGCCAAAATAAAATAAATAAAAATTCTTTGTTCGGGATTGACAACCTCAGAAAAAGAAATACATAGCAAAAAAAGAAATATAAGCTTCGTTCGGGGTTACCAACCCCCGACGAAGAAAAAATCGACCCCGCCAATGTAGCATGTGAGAAATCGATTTTTGGAATAACTTTTGTAAGGGGTCGATTTTTAGAGTTAATTATTAAAACTTAGTTTTTTTTTTGCAAAAATGCCCTAAAAATTACACTAAATTTCAAAAAAAAAAAAGTATCCAACCTTGAGTTCTAATTTCAGGTATAATAAAATCTAATCTAAAAAAAAGGCTCGAAATCTCGATTCTTATTGGAAAATAGGAGAGAAACAAGCTATTTCGACCACATTGCTTGCGTGGATTGGAGTTGGTCGATTTTCATTAAAAAAATGATCAAAAAAATCAAAATATTTGCGAAAAATGAATTTTTTATAGAAAGACTTTTGTTCAATGTTGAATCATAAGACAATAATGTTGAAATATCAAAATTAGATTTATGAGCGTATGCAAATATCCTTATTTGTCTTAATTTTTTGGCTCATTCTGATATTAAATTAGCTTAGAACAAGCATTCTCCAGAGTTGCGAGGCAATTAGTTGAAAAACTTTCCTATCATAAGAAATTAATAATGAAAAAATAAATAACAAAATTCGGGTTGAAAAAATCCCATTTACGAAATTGGATTCTGTTTTTCTTTATATTCTTGCAAATTGTGAAGGTCAAACACACATAAATCTAAAGCTTTTGCAAGGGGATGTATTGTTCGGTTCTCCTCTTTCCTTTGAAAAAAAGTGTTCCAGGGGAAAATGTGAGAGAGAGAGAACCATCTCCTTCGACCCTGAGGATGGTGGTGGCCCCACCCCCCACCGTGTGGGACCCACCGCCCAGTGGGGCCCACCCCCAAACCAACGGCCATGCAAATGGTCGGTCTGCTGCCACTTGTCAGAAAACTATCACTGGTTAGGTCTATCTCATATATTCCTTTTTTTCTTGGAAAATCAACACAGAATTTTTCCATGACATTAGAAGAGAGGCTTTCCATGAATACGGGCCATCGGAAGTGGTGAACACTGAGATCTTCCCTCCTCAGAGAACTATTCAGGTCCATAAATAGAAGAATCCTTGTCCAGACTAAATCTGAGAGATGAGAGGATACTATGGGTTTCTTTTAAGATCCTCATCACAAGCTTGAAGCTTGTCCTTCTCCGAGCCAAAGTCCCAGGGACAGAAAAATACTCTTTTAGAATTAGTGTGTTGTGTGCCAGAGAACTAAAAGTGCACAGGCGCATAATCTAAAGAAACTAAATTAGCTTCAATCCAAAGTAAAACCTTTCATTCATACAAAGTGCATTGGCATAATTGAATTGTTCTTGATGCCATCATACAAGAAAGTAAACTGCTTGGCCAGAAAAGGTACGGTACCCATTCAAGTTATATAGCACGGTCCTCTCTCGCTCATACTAAGCTGCCAAGGATTTAGCACCAACACATAGGGTGTTAAAATCCTCTCTCTCTCTCTCTCTCTAAAGTACCTAAACCTTCACCCCTTCTAAAATCCCTGCTTCCCAGATCTCAGCATGGGGATAATATCTTACGTTGGAAGCTGCATCAAAAATACTGCAGATAGATTGAGGAGTGTTCTCCTCACTGTAATTACTTATTACCCTCTTTCTTCTCTTTCTTGTTTTGCTTCATTTCCAAGTTAAAAACAGAGTTTTTTTTTTTTTTTTTTCTTCCCGTTTTCGGATAAAGCTAATGAATTACGCATGCAGCTCCTAATTAACTAATTTTCATCATCAGATCACTCAACTCCTTGCGTGTTCAACTGAAGGGGCTAACTCAAGCAGAAGTAGCAACAACATACAGCCCCCAGTCAAGGATCATGTGGTTGTACCTGCAGATTCACTCGCTGCCAGTGGCTTCTCGCTTGGGACCATTGCCAGAAGAACCACATCTCCTACGAGCATAGATATGGTTAGTTTGTCCTGCATGCGCTTGTCATTCCTCTTTATTTCAGGTTTATTTTGATGACTGCTGCTATATAATGTGTTTGTCCTTTATTTTATTTATGTGCTCGTGTTTTCCTATATCTTTGCTCTGTTTATCCTGTTCGAAGACAATATCTCAATACTGTCACCTTGCATCCTTCATTATGCCCAGAAAATAAGAACAGATTTTTGGTAAGGTTGATTCACGTGGTTTGCAGTTATGTAGATAGAAAACCATGGTAGAACCCTCTCTAAATATTTTTTTTTAAAAAAAAGAATTTTGATATCTCCTTGATCTATTATGTCACAAAAAGATTACTCTTCTCATAACTGACACTTACAATTCGACACCTTTTCCAATCCCTAATTTCCTGTCTCAGGTTGCTGCAAAATTAACTTTGACAATTGATGGTGGGTTTTATGTATTTAACCCTTGTTATATTTACTAGGCAGAACCCTAATCCTTACAATTGGGCATCAAAAGATGTATGCAATGATTTATAGCCAACAATCATTTGAACCTTTTAGAAATGAAAGGATTATTAATGAGCTTGACTTCATATTTTATATTTTTGATGAGTCGATATAGCTATCTGCCTATTGGTCTTCTGAATTTATTTATGGGTAGCTCGCCTTGGGCTTTACATTTGAATAAAATCTTCCAGTGATGTTCATAGGCGAGAGACCTCAGCCAATCAGTGTATTTAAGCTGTTAGTGAATTTTAGTTTTAAGAGAAAGTTTAGATAGTTTATTCTGTTCAGTGTAAAGTAGGATGATTTTGATTTTTCGAACATGGGCTTTGCTTCATCATCGCTATGCTTAAATTCAATTTTCTCATATCGATCTTTGTGATCTTCTTTAGGGAAATAATTTATCGTTCAAAGTTTGATCTTTCAATTCTATACTGTGATCATATTTAAAGTTTGACCATAATTGAAACTTAGAATGCAGGATGGGATTCTATGATGTATTTTTATTTTTGAGGAGAAATGATTTATTTTTATTGTTTATCAAGAAACTATCAGCTCCTGGATTTCACTTGCCAGGAATCTCAGGAATCTGCAAGAACCTCAGAGGATGAGAGACATTTTAAGCAAAAGGTTCTACTGGCGTCTGCATCTGCTGCAATGGGGCTAGCTTCTGGAGTCCCATTCATGTTGCTTTCAATTGATCCTAAAGAAGGAAGTCCAGTCTCACTACCCAACTGCTCGTATCTTCGTGTGCCGTTGTGCTGGCGATAATGTTCTGCTGCATGGTGATGATGTGTCTTCTGCTCTGTTGGGGTGTACGTTACCTTCGAACTGCTGGGTATATCTGTATTATTGTGGGATTCTTGGTCTTTTTGTTGGAGGTGTTTGGAATCCTTTTGGTTCTGTAGACTGTATATACTTGAAAATGAACGTATTGTACTTAAATGAAAACTGGGTAGCTAAATGAATATTGAATATTGGTATGTTTCTTATTACAGATCATTGTTGCTAATTAAGTCAGTGGTCCTAATTGGCTTCATTCCTCCGTTTTTCTTATAGAAAATAACAGTGAGCATATAAACCCCCCGTGTTTCATTAATAAGTGAGTAATGAAACATGATATAAATAGTACAAATATAACCTATAATTAGCTTCATCTTTCTTCTGCATACTGATGATGATTAACATGCGAGAAACTGAGATTATTACAAACATGAATAGACTGTATTTAGGATTTTTAGCTCTAATTTTTCTTAAATTTTGGAAAATGGGCAATCCTATGTGTTTAGGTAAAGAATCAGTGTCTTGATAACTTGAGTTGGTGAGAGTTATCATGTCACTCATGCTAAATGTTTTGCTTAAAACAAAACACTCTCGCTGCTTCCAAAAAAAAAAAACTCTCGCTAAATGTTACCAACAGTGAAAAATAGACAAAAATAGCTTATACTTGGTAAACCTAGGTCAATGCAGGGCCCGGATTTGCAACCCCCTGTGTGCACACCTGATTAAAGGGTTTCCTGGCTCGAGCGCAAGTTCCTTTGAGGGTGTGGGTTGCATCGCGTGCGTATACAATCCCACACTAGACTCAAGTGATGAGATACACATGTTCTATTATAAACCCAATGAGATTTGGTATTCTATCCCATGTGGGACTAAGTAACATAGCCTTCGAGTGCTTACTATACGATTTGTAGTGGCCAAAATTATACCCCCCCTGCGAGATTGCGACATGCGGTAAGACTCACGGATGATGGGATCGGAAATTCACTCCTATCCAAACAAATCTCACCCAACCACCTGGCTGCCTGAGCAGTTGCAACCACCAGGCATGTGGGGCTATGGTGCGGATCTGCATCTTAATCTTCGCCATTCAGCATGATCCCAACAATCACACGCCATTCAAACATTTACAGCTGGGGCGTTACACGCAATTACGACGTGAGCTCGGAGGCCGTAACTCAGCTCATCAACCCTCAACTACAAAAATCGATTTCTTCCTCCTTTGCAAGAGATCAAACCCTAAAGAATTGAATCTGTACTAGAGTACTGATAATCTCCTTATAATCATCTCTGATTTAGTGAAATTCCTCTCTTTGCTCCGTGGTTTCCCCCTGCGGGTTTTCCACGCATATTCTCTCGTGTTTGGACTATTCGATTCCCGCTCTCAAATTGAGTGTAGATAAACCCCCCTCGAGGAAATTACCTCTACACTATTCAAAATCAAAATTTAAATTCAAAATCCGACAGAAGCTTCCTAAGGACTTCTTTCTTTTCAAGGCTGACAATTAGATTTTGTCCTCTCCCTTATTGTATGAAAATAATAGACAGTTTACACATGAAATTTCAAACAAATGAAGATAATAGATATACTTCCACTAAATATAAAATAAGATAAATATGGTTTACATAACTCAGTTACAACAATTCAGTTCCTTTAGTACACTCGTTCATGTTCATAATATGTGACGAAATTTTACGTTGGCTGTCACAGGCCTACCACAACCCTCCTCCTTTATCCTGACTTAATAAAATCAATCACACATGTTTAGAACTAAAATGAGAGGTCTGTTTTATTTTAGAGCCGGGGCCTAGTGCCTACACTAGGCCGGGTCCCAACTCTCATCCCGACCCCTGGCCCTATCTTAGTTTATTAGTTACAATGATATAGCATAAATGCTTCATATAAAATTCTGAGAGATTAGTGTGTCTAGTATAAAACAAAATAAGAGAAACCAATTTTTCGTATATAATACTTTGTAATATTTTTCAACTTATTCAAGACTCTGAACAGTTTTAAACTGTAGGTAATGACTTAGACTTAACTGTAACACATTTCTCAAAGGTGTCTATAATAAATACCAAAATAATGTATGGAACTTCCGTTAGCACTTTAAAATTCATTATGCCTTAATATGGTATTAAAGTTAATGATATTTCAAAATTTTACATTGATCAAAATCCATGTTATGTTCATAACATAAAGGCTTTACTTCTCTCTAGAACTGTCAACATTCTTGTTAAAAAATTTATATCTACATTATTCATACATAATAAAGGTGTGCGCACATTTGAGGCTTTTTCTTTTCGCCTTTCCTATTGGGCAACAAACTCACAAAAAATAAGAGCAATAAAATAACAAATCAATATCTAACACGCATGCATGATTTTCAAATTGAATCTCTGTAAGTGAGTGTGTTGCTTTTTGTTGATGCCCAATTGTAAGGAGATTAGATGCTTTATCCCCGCTCCTTAAACATCATTTACTTTAAGGTCGAAACATCCTTTACTCCTTTGCCAGTATTGCTATCAAAGCATATTGATTCACCTCATATCTTTGGAGGCTAACACAATGTTCTGCGGTCAAAGCATATTTTCCTCATCCTTTTTTTCCTGTGAAGGGGACATCTTAGGATAATCAGATTAGGCAGAACCCTAATCCTTGCAATTGGGCATCAAAGGATGTACGCAATGACTTATAGCCAACAATCATTTGAACCTTTTAGAAATGAAAGGATCATTGAGCTTAACTTCTTATTTTATGTTTTAGATGGGTCAATATAGCTATCCGCCTATTGGTCCTCTGAATTTATGGGCAGCTTGCCTTGGGCTATACATTTGAATAAAATCTTCCAGTGAGGTTCATAGGCGAGAGACCTCAGCCAATCTATTTGACCCAAATTTAATATACTTGCAGGTATCGGCTTATTGTCAGTTCAATAATCTTACATCTCTGATTTGTTACTATTATAGTGGCAGCTGTAGCAATGGTAAGAAGAAGTTCCACGAAAACATGTTGAAATGATAATAGTTCCTCTCTAGGGCTTGAGGGAAACTGATATGTTTACTTGCTGTTTTAGAGATTTCCAATTACACTGGAACAGGAAATTCACTCATTAAACTAGATAGCATGTGTAGAGATTTTGAATGTGTCAAATCAAATGAGAAATTGAATTCTATGAAACCAAATAGCTCGATTACGATAACCAAACAGTATGAGCAGGAATTTCAATCCTTTGATTTCCAACTTGCATGAATTCCAAAAGACATCTCAATTTCAATTACATAGTCCATGTTCTACAGGCGATCCATTGTCCAAGGAAATCTTGACATCGTCAATGAAGGACTATGACAGAAAAGCATTTTAAATTACATTCCTTATGGATTTTCACTAGGCACATAGAACATATAAATATTATCAGGAAATCATTCAACTTGTTGCTTTTCTCAATGATCTGAAATGGGTTTGTGTTGTTATAAATTATGAGATGGGTTGCACTTTATCTGTAGAGTTATTCTGGTTTCATGTTTACCATTTTTCTAGATTGGGTCGCTCTTGATAATTTTCTTGGAGTTATGATTTGTTTTGACCTTTTTTTTTGTTTCATCCTGAACTCTGAAATTGAGTTCACCTGACCCTAGATACACTTGTAAATTGATGTCCGTGCATGATCTTTTTTTGTAATTTATCAGGTTTCTTATGAGAGATTTTGATTGAAACAGCCTGATAGACCTTTATTTAAACTGTTACTGAATTTTAGTTTAAGGGAAAGTTTATATAGTTTATTCTGTTCAGTGTAAAGTACAGTGATTTTGATTTTTTGAACATGGGCTTTGCTGCATCATCGCTATGCTTCATTTCAATTTTCTGGAATCGATCTTTGTGATGTTCTTTAGGGAAATAATTTATCATTCAAAGTTTGATCTTTCAATTCTATACTGTGATCACATTTACAGTTTGACCGTAACTGAAACTTAGAACTTCCATGATGTATTTTTATTTTTGAGGAGAAATGATGTATTTTTATTGTTCATGAAGAAACTATCAGCTCCTGAATCTCACCTGCCAGGAATTTCAGGAATCTGCAAGAACCTCAGAGGATGAGAGACATTTTCTGCGAAAGGTTCTACTGGCGTCTGCATCTGCTGTAATGGGGCTAGATTCTGGAGTCCCATTCTATGATGTATTTTTATTACTTTACTTTGCAAACTTCTTCATTATCAATAACTAAAGAGTTATAATTATATGCTAGAAATCCCTGTATATATCATGTCATGACTACTTAAAGAAGTATCAGTGAAAATAGGGAACTTCATGTAATATTTAACAATAAAGGACAGATCTTTTCACAAGTTAATATAAAATATCAGGCGTTAAATGCTAAAGACTAACCCGAAAGAATCCGACGATCGACGACATAAACTGGCACAACGATCCGATTCTCTTTCACTGCATCCGCCGCCGCCGCTCGCCGCCGACCTCCGAAGGATTGGGAGAAGGGGCGAAGCGAAGAGAGGGGAGGGCGAAAGCAGAGGGATGAAGATATTGAGATGATGAATGCTCGAGATCCATCAATTTGGGATTTTGATGGGGGCTAGGGTTTGTCCATAGGCGAAGGATTTCTGTGGTCAGGGTTTTGTCCTTCGGGAGTGAACGTGGAGAGTGAGGAAGGTTGTGGATGTTTGGTTATTCCGTCGTTAACGGGTTAGCGGAGGGAAAGCGGGTCGGTTACTACGGGCATCGCGCATGCCCGTACTCGTTTGTTGCCGCATTAATATTTAGTTTCCTAACAAAAATTGGTATTTATAATTAATTACTCGATCAATCAATTATAGGTTCATACTTGAATTTAAATTTAATTCATGAGTTCCAGCTTGGCTCTCTGTAATAAGAGACGATGTGAGGAACTAACAATTAAGCTGTACAATTTGTAAGTAGTAGCAGACAACAGCAACAAAAATTTTAGAGAGCAAGAGAAACTGAAAATAAGTTAACAGCATATGTTTCCATAGACAAACTTAGCATAAAGTTTAACTTAATTTACTTGCAGAAGCTAAAGATAAGTGAAAACAGCAGTATTTAAAGATTACAGCATCATTTCCAATTGTTGATTACTACTTGCAGAGTAGTAATGAGTACATTCAACCAGAACAATTTATATATATAGCTAACCAGTGTATTGAGCACAAAGCAGTATTGTTTTCAGATAGAGCATTCATTTCAAACTGATGGATTTATCTGCTGCATCAAAAGAGAAAGCAAATACTGCTTCAATTTCTGAGTCTGATGGAGTGTGAGTTAGATTTTCCAGGGACTATTATTTCAATCAAGAAATATTTGCTCCTCTGATGATGAGCAGATACACAACATGCAGGTGAAAGGGTGTGAATTCGGTACTTTAGTTTGTCCATTTATCCATGACCAATCTCTTGACATACAGATTTTAGATAGGGCAACACTTAAACTTACTGAGATCCACATCCATGACATTATCTGCACAATTTGGAAACATAATTTGTTATTCATGCCCATTTCGTGGAATTATAGATTTATTTTGACAAGTTAGTAGCTACTTTACTGGTTAAGAGTGCACAGGTAGCAACGTGGTTTCTTTTCTTTGTTCTCGTATTTTGCAAATTCACGCTGGCAAAAGATAATTTGTTCTTCATGTCATGTCCTGAAATTATAAAGTTATTCTCCAAGGACCAGTCGATAGCTACTTTTTGGATAAGAGGATATCCTCGATGTTCTATACAACACTCCTCCGTTGGTAATCTGTGATGAAGTTGGTAGTTTTATGTTTCAGAAATAGTTCACCCTGCTGGGTGATTCTTTCCTTGATCTCTCCACTTTTACTCCCCTTAATATTCTTGTTAATTTGCATGTTATCCTCCTCACCCCGTCAAGAACTAAATTCATTGCCTGTAGATACTTTATTTCCTTCTACAGCTGAATGTAATCCTATTGGTGTTAGCAAAAGATACTTTATTTCCTTCGACGCACATTTAAAGGCCACCCAAGGGGTATTTATAGACTCCTAAAACCATTTCAGTCTAACACAAAATCCATCAATAGGAACACCACCGATTCAGAGAAATAAGAAAACTCGAATTAAAAATAGAATCAGAAAGAAAACTGTCAGAACCACCATTAGTCGACATATTGATGTATGAGTCAACTAAACTGAGATCGTCACTCTCTGTTGCAATACCAGTCAACTATACTGCATGCATAAGTCAACTAATCTGATCATAAATCGACTAATAAGATGTATAAGTCAACTTATCCTGTGCACAACTCTTGTGCATGTTCATTCTCGATCTTTGAAGTTTGTAACAACTCAATCTGAACCTGAATTTTTCTCCAATGAATATGAGGCACTTAAAACACTAACAGTCAGAACCGTGCACAACTTTTTCTGACTACAAATTCATTCTACTACGAATACAATCACATTTGACAATCTGACCTCAATTGTTTATTCAATGGATCTTCTTGCGACCGTTCTAGTACGAATTGCAATGATTTATAGCCACGTTAAAAATACACTAAATTTATAAAAAAAAATCCAACCTTGAGTTCTAATTTCAGGTATAATTGAATCTAATCTGAAACAGGCGCTTGAAATCTCGATTTCTCATGGAAATATAGGGGAGAAAACAAGCAACTTCGACCACATCGCTTGCGTGGATAGAGGTCGGTAGATTTTCATTAAAAATGATCAAAAATTCAAAATATTTGCGAAAAATGAAATTTTTTTTTTTAATAGAAAGACTTAAGTTTAATGTTGAATCATAAGACAATAATGTTGAAATATCAAATTAGATTTATGAGCGTATGCAAATATCCTTATTTGTCTTAATTTTTTGGGTCATTTTGATATTAAATTAGCTTAGAACAAGCAGTCTCCAGAGTTGAGAGGCAATTGGTTGAAAAGGCTTTCCTCCTATATATCAGTGGATGAAAGAAATCAATGTGAAATAAATTAATAGTGAGAACAATAAATATCAAAATTTGAGTGAAAATAAATCCCATTTTTAAATGTTCGGTGAGCATCTCCATGGGTTTTGAGTCACGTCATGAGGATTTTGTCTTCACTGGGACTGGGGTTGAAACAAACTATCCTCCTCGGCTCGAACAAAAGTCTCCCGTCTCTTATCTTTGCCCCCTTAAAAATTGGGTTCGGTTCATGTGTATGAGCCACACACACACAATAAGAGGGCCAATCACGCATTGACACGTGAATTAAATCTTTTATAATCTCATATAATATGCGTGTGAGTCACACGCATATTATATGAGATTATAAAAGGTCTAATCCACGTGTCAATACGGGATTGGCCCTCTTATTGTATGTATGTGTCTCACACACATGAACCGAACTTTTAAAATTGGGTTCGGTTCATGTGTGTGAGCCACACACACCCGCATGCATCTTCGTCTTCCGACTCTCTCTCTCTCTCTCTAAAGTACCTAAACCTTCACCCTTTCTAAAAACCCTGCTTCCCAGATCTCAGCATGGGGATAATATCTTACGTTGGAAGCTGCATCAAAAATACTGCAGATACATTGAGGAGTGCTCTCCTCACTGTAATTACTTATTACCCTCTTTCTTCTCTTTCTTGTTTTGCTCCATTTCCAAGTTAAAAACACAGTTTTTTTTTTCCCCGTTTTCGGATAAAGCTAATGAATTATGCATGCAGCTCCTAATTAACTAATTCTTCATCATCAGATCACTCAAGTCCTTACATGTTCAACTGAAGACGCTAACAACTCAAGCATAAGCAGCAGCAACATACACCCTCTGGTCGAGGATCATGCGATTGTACCTGTAGATTCACTCGCTGCCAGTGACGTCTCTCTTGGGACGACATCTCCTGGGCACGTGTCTGCCAGCATAGATATGGTTAGTTGTCCTCGAGCTTGTCATTCCTCTTTCTTTCAAGTTTATTTTGATCATTGCTGCTATACAATGTGTTTCTCCTTTATTTTGTTTGTGTCAGCCCTTTCCCTAACTCTCCCTAATTTCCTGTCTCAGGTTGCTGCAAAATTAACTTTGACAATTGATGGTGGGTTTTATGTGTATTTAACCCTTGTTATATTTACTAGGCAGAACCCTAATCCTTACAATTGGGCATCAAAAGATGTATGCAATGATTTATAGCCAACAATCATTTGAACCTTTTAGAAATGAAAGGATTATTGATGAGCTTGACTTTCTATTTTATGTTTTTGATGAGTCGAGATAGCTATCCGCCTATTGATCTTCTGAATTTATTTATGGGGCAGCTTGTCTTGGGCTTTACATTTGAATAAAATCTTCCAGTGAGGTTCTTTCACAGGCGAGAGACCTCAGCCAATATTTTTGACCCAAATTTAATAAACTTGCCGGTATCATTGTTGAGATCCTTTACCGATGATGGCAATGGGGTTAGTTTTGTCCTGGACTTGTCATTCCCTCTTGCTTTCTAGTTGATTTCTGTATGATGTGTTTGTCCTTCATTTTTGTTTACGTTGATGTTTAAAATATAGCTAGTCAGGATGACAAAGTAGATGAAGACTTACACCCATCCTATTTGATGCAACAAGTTCATAACATTGCAGTTGATGTGTTATTGTTGTTGTGACTGTGAAATTGGTAAAAAGAATGAAAATTGTCCCTATTTAGGGGCCATGCGATTCCTGTTATTTCAGGATTTGGAGGAAACTGACAAGTTTGCTTGCCATGTTTTGTAGAATTTCAATTACACTTGAATAGGAAACTCACTAAATATGTGGATGTGCTTGACTTTTTTCGTAATTTATTAGGTTTCCTATGAGATTTCTTGATTAATATTGCAGTTAGTAGACCTTTAGTTTTCTTACAGTGGATTTAAGCTGTTACTGATTTTTAGATTAGGGGACAGTTCATACAGTCTTTTCCGTTGGTGTGTAAAGTGTGGTGATTTTGATTTTTCAAACGTGGGGCTTTGCCGGTCTCCGGTGATCAACGCCGAAGATGATTGGCAGGTGGTCCGCGCCGGAACAAACGCCGGAGCAGAGCACCTCCCACATCAACGCACCGGAATCAGTCCAAGCCTCTGGGATTGGCGATGCTTCCGTTGCACGAAGGAAGGACACATTGCCGTGTCGGCCATCTTTCCTACTACTGCCCCCTTCGCTATCACCGAACAAAATACTCCACCCTCAACCATCCAACCCCCAATTGCTCCCAGCAACACCCTGCAGATCACCCAAATCCACCACCTTTTCAATTTCAAATTCGCCCCCAAATCCCTCACAATCAGAACCCAACTCCTTGGAATCACCCCCTCCTTTATTAACCCCAGATCAAAAAGCCATTTCCCCAATCAAACCCTTCTCCCCATTCAAACCCATTCACACACACATAGAGAATGGAAACGCTAACTAAGTGTAACATTTTATCAGTTTATGCTTGCATTTTTAGGTTGATGTAGTTCTTCTCCAATCATGTAGTTTCAACAGTTGGCTAATATATAGAACTAAACATACAAAATATTTCAAATTAGTTGCATATAAATTTTAGAAGATAACAAGAGAGTAGCTTAGCTACAACACAAGGCAAAATATTTCAGTCATATGATATGTGAAGTAAAAGCAGCACTTAATGCACTTTGCGGTCGATACAGTCAAATACAATCACTATATACCTCAAAGGTAAGCACGATCCCTACATCATCGTACTTGTATTTTTTAAACCACATGAATCTACTGAAACAATCAAATATGTTTGGCATTATTAATACATCACCTTGGACAGAGAAGGTGGTTTGGGAGGGGAAAGCGATCGAACCTCTGGTGCTGAGCTCGGGAACATCACATTAAACTTGTGCATTAAACATCACTCTTTGATGGTATCTCATTCACCAAGAACTATTGAACAATTGGCTTCTTAAACCACTCGAGCACTGAATCCCCTGGAGCCCTGAGCACAACCTTGCTCACCTCAAATGGTGATTCCACTGAAGCTAACACCTGTGCCACAACCATTTTGAGCGTAGACCCTGTCACCAATTTAATCCTTCGGGGCACTACACCATAATACAACATCCTCTTTCTAAACCGATGCAAAGTGTGCGCAACAGCCGCCAATGTTGCCCCTACTGATAGATTCCTGATATCCAACGACGATGCAATGTGTTGGTCGAAAACAATTGCCTTGGGGAATAGTTTGTTCTCATAGGCCCCCTTCCAAACACACCTCGCTCGATTCATCTGACCCATCAACACCAAGTAATTAAGGAGCACATTCACAAAATACCTTGCAGCTCTCACCTCCACGACATAATTGTTGGTTTTTAGGATCAATCTGATAACTAATCAATATCACTGAACTATCACCGATCTAATTGGCCAGGTCGGTTAATATAAAGAAAATGAGGTACGCTTAAAGCGAATCTCCGGTTGGTGTCCTAAGATACAACACTAATCTCTTGCGGGTATGGTTTCCCCCTAATCGCGCGCGAAAACTCCAAGTACCCAAATGGCACACCCTTTATTCCCATTTTTCTCTATTTAAACACTTCAAACTTCCATCACATGGCCAATGTGGGACTAAATGCTTTTAGCTACCTTTAGTCCCCTTTTGGTTTTGAATTAGGTAAACTTTAGACTTGAATATCTCATTCATTCAAAGTCAGAATTGAACATGTGCATATACCACGTTCATCCTCAATGGAAGGAGAACACACTCCAACCATTATCCAATTGATTCTATCAACGGATATCGCCGTAATTCAATTCAAAGATTCACATTTATTCTTCATATTCTCAACAATAATCAATTCCTTGAAAGAATTCTCTCACAAAGGATAGCGCCGGCTTCTGAATAGCCCACACATGAACTCATGTGCCTTGTGGTTTGTCACACTCATGATATCCATTATTGCCCGGTCCTTCTTCTCATCCTGGCACCGGATCAAATGTGCAAGAATTGAGGTGTAAAGTATCAAATCAACCTTGGCAGCAATATTATCAATGCTGGCACCGGACCAAATGGTCGACTCGATCACCAGCCTATTCAGGTTGGATTATGTCATGGAGTCATAGCTTTTAGATTTGAAACTTACAATGCATCAACTGATATAAATCGGACCCACCTGTGGACACTAGGTTGTTTGTACTCATTAGAAACAATTGAATTATATACAAATATTTTGTCTTCAAAGATCATACTATGTTGACAAAATCAGCCATAACAAAACCCATGTGGATTTTTACTTTTATTACTTTTATTATTTTCAAGGTTTTAAGAAATATTTAAATATAGGGTTTCCTGTGATTAAACATAACTTATGAGGTCGCTTGATTACAACACTTGAAGCCTAGTTTGCTAACTCTTACCGAATGGCTTAAAATTAGTAAGAGTTAGCAAGTAATCATGACTTGTTAAACTACCTAGAAAATCTAACTTACCACTTCAAAAACTACCCAAAAACACCCAATTTTACTATTGCCATCAAAACCTTGGAAATAGCCTCTCTTTTTCTTCCTCTCTATTTCAAATCCTAACCCTTGCTACTTCTTTCTCTATGCAAATAAGCAATCAAAACTAATTCCTAACTCTTACTACTATTTATCTCCAAAAACTCATAACCCTAACCCCTCTTGTTGCAAAATGCAGCCGAAGGGTCATATTTGTATCTCTACATGTGTTATATGCAAGGTTTGAAATATCACCAGATACTAGTATGTATGGATGTTACCGGTGTTGCCCTAGACAATCAAAATGATACTAATGTTGCCGATAGACCTAGATGATATTTCTCAATTTTTTTTATATTGCCAATTCTGGATACTGATATGAGTCTATTGACACTTAGATTTCAAACCTTAGTTTTATGATTGGAGCCTTATATGGTTCTCCATGTCGCAGCAATGCGGCATGAGCTGACATATTGCATCTCCATTACATTATATAATCCAAAGGAGAACAGATTGTTGATGCTATCTTGAAATGTTTGGTTTTTGCATTTTTCTTTCAAACCCTCGGCTGACAATCACTGCAGAAACTTGGCCAATTATTTTGTGTAGCTTTCTCAGCTTTTAGCCACGCTCCATGGTCAAACCATCCAATGGGGAAAGACAGAGATCATGGTGATGACGTTGATGCGGACAATGGGGATGATGATTACAAGATAATAATGAATAGATACTGCTGTATTTGTACAACTAAAATTAAAGCATTTAATCTGACTACCGTGGTGTTAGATAATAAAGTTTTTATGTGGGAACTTTAATATATATAGTCAATAACCTCAATCTAATTTATGGCCAATATTCTCTTTCAAAGAATCTGAGTCATTACATTCAGATGAAAATCATTTCTTTTGTGTGTTAAAGTGCCGGTTGAATGAACACTCATCTCACATATTCATGTTTCCTCGCCAGTTTGCACAAAATTTGGCTAACCATCTCTCGTGCCATGCAGTTTCAGTATTGTTTTGAATAGATCATGTCAGGCCCTTTTTATCTTGTTAGTGATAGACACCGCAGATAGCTGTATTTTATTTGAAAATTGTGAATCATTTCCTTTTTAATCATTGAAACTGTATGCAGAGAGTCGATACAAGGTTGATATGGCGATGAGTTATACAAGATCTTTGAGGCACATCAGCATGCTAACAGGGCAATTGGGGTGGCAGGTAGCAGAGGATTTGCTGCTGGTGCTAAGTCAAAGAAGGGTTCAAAGGGTGGAGGTGCTGATGCTTCAAAAGATCTATCCTGACCAAAGAAATGAAGAGTACTACAGTGTTTGGAGGCAACATCCTAAAGGATGATACTGATCCCAAAAATTGCCAGATTCTAAGTACCCTGATTAGCTTTGGCACTTGCTTGACAAACCTCCGCCACTGAGTGAACTATGAAGGAATGACACACAGACTCTTCCTTATGAGGACCTCAAGCGATTTGTTAAACTTGAGAACGGAGCACGAATGAAGAAAAACAATGCTGTCAGGGCAAATAATTGATTTTGAAGGTACAGGCGATTTTGCTTTCTTTTCCTACTTATGTCATATTGTCAAGGTTAGAAAATAACAAACAGCTACATGCAGTGGTAGCATTTTCTAAACCATGTAGTGGACAACCTGATGTAATTTATCTGCTCCATATGAATTTTGCATATGTCTGCTTGCTCAGTTTCATATCTTTACACTATTCAGTTGCTGTCATTCATTTATTTACCAATGGCCTCCCAAGACACTATAGTATGTATGCACGTACATCTACATACACACAAGTGATATCATTATAGAGAGCGATCAAAATGTTATCATGTCATTGTCAATGGTAAATTTCAATTTAGTGATATTAAGATTTTAAGTGGAAAGCATCTTTCTGGTCATAATTGATGTCTCAACTGCAATTTTCAGATCACGTATTTCGTAATCTGCTAGTCCAAATGTTGGTACTCATTTAAGCAAGTGATTTAAATTTTCTGACATTGTATTTTTTATATTTAAGATAACAACAATGTCTTGTAGCTAGAATATTACTATTTTCTTTCAATGTGGCAGCAAGATTATATTTTTCTCAATAAATTATGTAGTTGAGGCATGAAAGTGCGTGACTTATATCCTCAAAATTATGTTTGGAGATGAATTCTGGTTTTTATCTTACCACCTGTATTACTATTTAACCACTTATCAGTCTTTCACTCTATCCATTATGAGACTAAACCAATCTCACCACACCCACTTGAATGCTCAGTTGGATACAAGTTATCCAAGCCTCAATGAATCTCCTCGTTGTCTCATATTTTGCCAGGCCCAATTTGAATTGTACATGCTCTAAGCTCCACCTTAATTCTGAACCTTGTCTTCTGACTTTAATTTGAACTCTACATGCATCCAAGCCACTCCCTCAATTTGACCAATACCCCACTCATGCAGATGGACTAGCTTAGGCTTGAAACCTGTAATGACACCAAATGGGAAAATTCTAGTGAACTCTTGGGTCCAAAGTTAATAATTTATCCATCTTTGACTTCTTTCAGTTTACCAGATGGATGTGAGGCTGAACTCATCTTGTAACAACCACTTGAATACTTGATTGGATGTGAAGCCACTTAAGAAAGAGTCAATCTCAAGTCGTGTCGCTTACTTAGAAATCTGTCATGTATGATATTTCTACAATCATCTACCCTTGAAGGAAGCAAAGATGTTCATTGTGGTTATTGGCTATGATATGTAAGACACTTCTCCCACGCAAAATTTGGCATGTCGGACACAAGCAGACACAACAAGCTTGTCCATCTGTGTTGCAAGTGTGTAAGCCATTAGTTACCTCATAATAATACTCATAAGATTTCTGCAGATCACTTTACAAAAAATTAAGTTCTTTCTTATATTTAGCCTAATGCATATAATATTTAGTCAATATGCAAAAAATTCAGAATGAATTTGCATATTTAGCTATGTTCTCGTGTTTGGATTTTGGACAATTGTCGTGTCCGACACCCCCTGTCCGCGTCTAAGTAAACACTTGTCTTCGTGTCTTCAAATCATATGTCATTGGATAGGATGTACAATCTTCTGCAGCTGTAGATGTTGTTGTGGGCTTGAGGGTCCAAGATCGATTACTAGGAGAGGTGGAGATTTGCCTAAGGAGCTCTAGAGATGAACAAACTGCTTGTTTTTAGGCGGATTAGTCTCAATATAGTACAATTTAGAATTGTGCATGGGTATTGTGGGTTTGTATTAAAACAAGTGTAACATAAATCATCTTTGGCATAAATACGTAAGAAATATGTTGATCTATAAGGTTTTGGATTATATTTAGACCCATGAATGTAGACTAATCATTATAACAAAACATATTAAGTTATTAACCTTTGGAGCATCCAAATGAATTTAAAAACTCAGAATGTTTTTGGATGAGTGTTTAATATTGCAGCGTGTTACATTTAGAAACATCTTGAGACAAGATACTTGCATTATTTTGGTCTAATGATTTGGAACTTTCGTGAGCCTGCCACTAAAACAATTCAAAGTGTTGTTGATAGACAAATACAGAGGTATAATGATATAGTGCTTCTTACTGCGTGAGAATTAGTCTTGGTTCTTTCTCTTTTTTTTTTTTTTTTTTTTTTTTTTTTTTTTTTTTTTTTTTTTTTGGGGGGGGGGGGGTTTTATACAACTTATGCTCCCATCGGGGCAAAAGGCAGCTCTTGTACATTAGTTGCGAGTGGATTGGATTATGAACATTCAAAGTGACATAATGATGTAATATATTTCACTCTTCTCCCAATAAAAGATGTTCATTTGGGTTCCGTATTTCATAGTTTTATTGCATTTTATGCCATGTATTATTTTCTAACTGCTAGTTTGTAAATGCAATTTGAAGTAATTCTTATATTTTAATACTTTTATTTCAAATCATACATCAGTGGGAGACATGAGATAATAGTACTGTGCGGGGAAATTTGAAAGTTTCCAATTTTATTCATGAGAAAATGTGAAACTTCATTTGTATTTCAGGAAAAAAAAAATTTTAAAAATCATGTTTCTTTTCTTTTATTTTCTTCTACTTAACAAGCATTCACCTTGTTTTTCTTCAAATAGCTATTGTATGATATGCAGTATTGTTTCTCTTATAGTTGTAATTGCATGTCACAGAGTTACCTTCTTTCAATTGTAAATGTACAGTTCACAATTTTCGTCCCAAATAATTATGAAGTCACCCCAGTGATTCCCACAAATGTGATAAAGGCACTCCAAAATGCCATCTTATTCTCCTCCTCTTCCTCCTATCCCACCTTGCCCACCCCCCCCCCCCCCCCCCCGGCGGAAAACCCCCCTCGCCCAACCCCCCAACCACGATCTGGCCTGTTCGGTCAAATCACCGCGATCTAGCTTGTCCGGCCAGCAGGCCAAGTTGTTCGGCCAAGGAGGCGAGAGGGGGAGATTGAGGAGGAGGTGGAGGGGAGGCGGGGGGAGGGGAGAGAGAAGGAGGAGGAGGAAGGGGGGATGGGAGGCCGGGGGATGGGGAGGGGAAGGCAGAAGAGGAGGACGAAGAAAAAGGTATTTTGAACTTTTCACAAGAGTGAAAATGTTAAAAAAAAATAATGGCACACTTGTAATAATTTGTGAGGTGCCTTCCTCATTTTTTTGGGGTGGAAACATCCATTCCCTTCACAATAAAGCAAGCTTTGTTAAATCATCACAAGTTGCATTACACTGCTATCTTTCTATAGAGACATGAAATAGAAATCTTTCATTCTACATTTTGCATCTTGTAGCTCCAGCCTTCTAGTAAAGGGTTTCTACTATCTAACATGTGCATAGATACCTGATTTTTCCCCTCATAATCTGCCCTTTGCGTCACCCTTCTTGTCAATCCTCTTACTGTTGGAATTGAAGAATATATATATGAATCTTCGAGATGAATTATGGCGAGATCCGTTGATCGAATCAACTGGATGATGGTTGGAGTGTGTTCTCCTTCCATTGGTGATGAACCTGGTATATTCACATGTTCAATTCCGACTTCGAATGAATGAGATATTCAAGTCCAAAGATTGCCTAATTCAAAGCCAAATGGAACTAAAGTTAGCTACAAGCATTTAGTCCCACATTGGCCATGGGATGGAAGCCTATGGTGTATAAATAGAGAAAATTGAGAACAAAGGGCGTGCTCTTTGGGTACTTGGAGTTTTCGCGCGCGAAAAGGAGGAACTATGCTCGCACGTGCGTGCGCGCACGCGCGCGCTGCGACGGTTCTGTCCGAACCCTCGCAACTGTTGACTTTTGGCGGACGAGAATACCCTTCCGGAGCGCTATAAATAGCGCTCCAGAGGTTCATTCTCAGACACACCGAAAAACAGAAAGATCTCTCTCTTTCTCTCTCTAAAGTTCTGAATTAAGTTCTGAACTGGGCTTCAGCGTGAAAGCGACTTCCAGCCTGAAGTGGGAATCCGCGACTTTCAGCATGAAGTGGGAATCTGAAGCGACTTCCTAAAAGGAGATTCTGCCAAATTGTTCTGAAAGAGGAATCAGAAAATTCAACAGATTCTTTTATAAGAATTGTTGTCTGACTCTGGTACTTCTGAAGAAATAATATTCTTCAACCTTCCTTCGTCCTCAACAGTGGATGCTCCTCCAGAGAGTAAAGGCAAATATTCGTTTGAAATTTGTCCTTGTACCGCTGCTTCAAAGATCCTGTGAAGGTACTGGTTGACTACGGTTCGACCGTACGGTGATTTGGTAGTGCTATCCAAATACCGTGAAAGAGTGTTGTATCTTGGGAGACCAGCGTCCATTATCCCGTTAGCACCGGCGCGGGGGACGTAATTGTCTTAAGGAGATTCGCTTTAAGCGTACCTCACTCTAAATACTGTATAAGTGGATTAAGTCCTTTATACAGGGGATATACTTTACAGTATATCGAGACTGACTTAGATTCAGTCTAATTGGTGCTTTAACCAAGGAAGAAAATTGAAAGGTGGTTCTTAAATTAAGGAACGTTCTATTGAACGGAAAACCTCCCACCTGATATTTGCGGACCTGGCCAATTAGATTGTTGATATCTCAGTGATCTTGATTAGTTGTCAGATTGATTCTTGTTAAGCAGAATACCCAACAAGAACCTCACTGGAAGATTTTATTCAAATGTAAAGCCCAAGGCAAGCTGCCCCATAAATAAATTCAGAAGATCAATAGGCGGATAGCTATCTCGACTCATCAAAAACATAAAATAGAAAGTCAAGCTCATTAATAATCCTTTCATTTCTAAAAGGTTCAAATGATTGTTGGCTATAAATCATTGCATACATCTTTTGATGCCCAATTGTAAGGATTAGGGTTCTGCCTAGTAAATATAACAAGGGTTAAATACACATAAAACCCACCATCAATTGTCAAAGTTAATTTTGCAGCAACCTGAGACAGGAAATTAGGGAGAGTTAGGAAAAGGGCTGACACAAACAAAATAAAGGAGAAACACATTATATAGCAGCAATGATCAAAATAAACTTGAAAGAAATAGGAATGACAAGGTCGAGGACAACGAACCATATCTATGCTGGCAGACACGTGCACAGGAGATGTTGTCCCAAGAGAGACGTCACTGGCAGCGAGTGAATCTACAGGTACAATCGCATGATCCTCGACCAGGGGGTGTATGTTGCTGCTGCTTCTGCTTGAGTTGTTAGCGTCTTCAGTTGAACATGTAAGGACTTGAGTGATCTGATGATGAAGAATTAGTTAATTAGGAGCTGCATGCATAATTCATTAGCTTTATCCGAAAACGGGGGGAAAAAAAAACTGTGTTTTTAACTTGGAAATGGAGCAAAACAAGAAAGAGAAGAAAGAGGGTAATAAGTAATTACAGTGAGGAGAGCACTCCTCAATGTATCTGCAGTATTTTTGATGCAGCTTCCAACGTAAGATATTATCCCCATGCTGAGATCTGGGAAGGAGGGTTTTTAGAAAGGGTGAAGGTTTAGGTACTTTAGAGAGAGAGAGAGAGAGAGAGAGAGAGTCGGTGATTTCTTTCATCCACTGATATATAGGAGGAAAGCCTTTTCAACCAATTGCCTCTCAACTCTGGAGACTGCTTGTTCTAAGCTAATTTAATATCAAAATGACCCAAAAAATTAAGACAAATAAGGATATTTGCATACGCTCATAAATCTAATTTTGATATTTCAACATTATTGTCTTATGATTCAACATTAAACTTAAGTCTTCTTGATGATCTCCATCTTCAAGTAGACTCGATCCCAAACGTGATCCACCGAGTGCAAAGGTATGATCTTGATGCTCGGCACGGGAATCACCAAGTGAAGGCTTCCAAACTCCTCTTTTTGAAGCAATCACCAACTAATATCTTGCTAATGATCTGAAACTTAAAATCACAAGATTATTAGTAAACATATAACTACATGAGTTAATCATCATCAAAATTAGGGTGGAAGGCCTTTGGGCCAACATAAACCAGGTTGGCTCACTACAGATATGGTTGTTGCTTATGCTCTTTCAGTCGTTGAAGAGGCTATTCCGTCCACCTACAGAGAAGCTGAAATCAGTTCAGAGTCGAAAATGTGGAAAGATGTCATGGAAGAAGAGATGAAGTCTCTATACAAAAATGACACTTGGGAACTCACAAGGTTGCTCAAAAGAAAGAAGGCAATTGGCTGTAAGTGGGTATACGCAAAGAAGCAGGGATCTCTTAAAGAAACTATGGTGCGCTACAAGGCCAGATTGGTAGCAAAAGGCTATGCACAAAGAGAAGAAATTGACTACAACGAGGTATTTTCTCCTGTTGTAAAGCATTCTTCAATTCGCATCTTATTTGCTCTAGTAGCACAATACGAGTTGGATCTTGATCAACTCGATGTAAAGACCACATTTCTCCATGGCGATCTGGATGAAAAAATCTATATATCTCAGCTGACAGGGTTCAAGACTGCAGGAAAAGAAGACATGGTGTGTAAGCTGAAGAAATCGCTGTATGGGTTAAAACAGTCTCCTAAACAATAGTATAAGCTTTTCGACAGCTTCATCAGAGGAAAGAGGTACACACGTAGTCATTATGACCCATGTGTGTATTACAACAAACTACCTATAGGAGAGTATATCTATTTACTATTATATATATATGATATGCTTATTGCTTCAAAATTTAGATCTGCAATTGATACATTGAAAAAGGACTTATCTTTTGAGTTTGAGATGAAGGATCTTGGTAAAGCAAAGAAGGTGCTAGGCATGAAAATCACACGAGACCGAAGGAGTGGCAAGGTGAGCTTGACACAAAAAGGATATTTGAAAAAGGTACTTCAGAGGTTCAACATCGACAAGGATATGAAATCTGTAAGTACACCACTGGCTCCTCATTTCAAGTCATCCGCGACTATGTCTCCAAAGACTGTTAAAGAACGTGAGTACATGACTCGCGTCCCATATGCTAGCGCAGTTGGTAGTCTGATGTATGCAACGGTGTGTACATAACCAGATTTGTCACAAGCTGTCTCCATAGTTAATAGGTATATGCATGATCCTGGACAGGGTCATTGGGAGGCAGTGAAGTGGATTCTAGGGTACATTAAAGGTACCATAGATATTGGATTGGTATTCAAGAAGGATTCCACAGGGAAGCAGGACTGTATCGGATATGTTGATTCCGATTATGCTGGTGACCTCGACAAACGCCGGTCCACTACGGGGTATGTATTTACATTATCTCAAGCACCGTTAGTTGGCGTTCTATTCTACAGTCTACCGTTGCATTGTCTACTACAGAGGCCGAGTACATGGCCATGAAGGAGGCTATGAAGGAGGCAATTTGGTTTCAAGGATTGCTTGATGACTTGGGGATTGATCAGGATCTACTGAAGATCAATTGTGATAGTATGAGTGCTATTTATTTAGCCAAGAATCAGGTGTATCATACACGGACGAAACACATCGATGTCAGGTTCCACTTTGTTCGGGAGATTCTAGATGATGGTGATATTGAGTTACTGAAGATTCACACAACGGAGAATCCCGCCGATATGCTTATCAAGGTGGTGTCAGGAGTAAAGTTTACACATTGTAAAGCATTGCTCCATATCCTTCATGTTGAATGAGCTTGTTGAAGCTCCTTTGGATGAACTACGGATGGTTTGATCCCTTGGGCAGGATACGTAGCAACCATACTGGTGCAGCCACTTTCGAGTCGACAGATCCTATATTGAAGTTCAGCTCAGATTTGAAAAATCTTCACCGAGGTGGAGAATTGTAGGAAGAGAGAGGAAGTCGATGACGAGGAAGCCGAGGTAAAGAAGAAACAGCAGCAGCAGACACGGTCGACCGAGCGATCGACTGGTGTGCACCAACGTGCACAGGCCATCGCGGTCGACCGCCCGGTCGACCGCAGGAGGAGCCGGTCGACCGGCTGACATGGCCTAACTCTCGGTTGGGCACGGTCGACCAGCATGGTCGACCGGACTTGGGTCGGTCGACCGACAGACGGATCTGGGCTGAATTCGGAAAGTATTCTAAATTGGAAACGAGTCCAATAAGGAATCTGATTCTTCTAGGATTCCTTGGGTATAAATAGATAATAGAATTCTCTTCATATGTAATGCTTGCAATTGTATTGATTATTGAATCAATAAAGAAATCTCTCTTCCTTACCCCGAGGATGTAGGCAAATTTGTCGAACCTCGTTAAATCTTGTGTTTAGTTTTCTTTCATTGTTTTATTGTTCTTTGCTGTTGATTGTTCTTCTCTATTGCGTCTGTGGCTTAAGGGTTCCTTAAGTGATTGATGATCTGCGCTCAACACCCCCCTCGCCCACCCCCCAACCTCCAACCGCGATCTGGCCTGTTCGGCCAAATCACCGCGATCTAGCATGCTCGGCCAGCAGACCAAGTTTGTTCGGCTAGGGAGACCGGAGGGGCAGATTGGGGAGCGGAGGAGGGGAGGAGGGGAGGCCCGGGAGGGGGGGAGGAGGAGGAAGGGAGGAGGGGGAGGTCGGGGAGAGAGAGGAGGGGAGAGGGGGGAGGAGGATGAAGAAGAAAGTGGTATTTTGGACTTTTCACCAGGGGTGAAAATGTCAAAAAAAATAATAGCACACTTGTAATAATTTGTGAGGTGCCTTCCTCATTTTTTGGGGTGGAAACATCCATTCCCCTCACAATAAAGCAAGCTTTGTTAAATTCATCACAAGTTGCATTACACTGCTATCTTTCTATAGAGACATGAAATAGAAATCTTTCATTCTACATTTTGCATCTCGTAGCTCCAGCCTTCTAGTAAAGGGTTTCTACTATCTAGCATGTGCATAGATACCCGATATTTTCCCCTCATAATCTGCCCTTTGCGTCACCCTTCTTGTCAATCCTCTTACTTCTTGCTGGTCCCGGTGAATTATCTGATATAAAAGGTGCATCATGACCTTCAAACATTATTCAGTTCACTTTCGAGCATGTTGCTAGAAAATCTCTGTCATCTGTACTTATCATCTACCTGTAATGGAAACTGTTGCTCTCAACTCGGCTTCTGATGTTATCCTAAAGAAGAGGAATGGCCACATTCAGTTGTACCCTGTCTCTTTGCCTTTTGTGGAGGATCCACCCTCTTTTGAGCTTCAGCCAGTGACCAACTCCTCTCCATGTGATCCTCGGCATGCAATGTTCCCCGTATAAAATCCGTATACATATAAAATACAAGCTGAAATTCATGCATTTGCTAGATACTTTGGTTCTTGAATTTGTGTGATATTTGTTGGGCTCAAGATTTTGGTGAAGATTCATGGCATGTGGGTTGATGATTTGTGTCTAGTATGTGCTCTCGCACACGCCAGTGTGTGTGGCTGTGAGAAGGATACATTGCTTGATATTGGGACCAATCCATCAGAAAAAGCGAGATGCATGACTGAGGAAAGAAGAAGGTGGTGCTGGGGAAAGAGAAGGAAAAGGAATGGACTTCTTCTCATTGCATTGTGGCAGACCCTTGCATTCAACATCAATGTGCTGTGTCACATTGTTAGTTATCGAGTTCATCTTTTCTTTTCTTTTTCTTTCCTGCTTTTTGGTGCAAACATACCATTCTCTCTTCCTTTTCGAGTCCCACATCTTATAATGCAGCTCTTTATCTATATCCATCCGAATGTAGATGTGATATCTTTTTTGTGGGCTTGCTGAAAGTTACATCATACCCAATAATTCAGATTTCTTGTTGGTTCTGCAATCAAACAGCTGATATGATTAAGATTCTTGTTTATGATTCGATAGCCTAATTCGGCTGTTGACCTTGTCTGTGTGCTTATGAACAATAATTTCACGTTGGTGATCTGAGATTGAAAGAGTGATTCCTAGTACGGTTATTTGGCCATGTTATCAATCAGGGAGAGAGAATGCTTGTATCCTTTGTTTTACTGCACAAAGAGAAGATTACTTGTCACAAATTTAGCAGAGGTCATTTTGGTTATGTTTCTGTGGTGTCGTCCAGTTGAACCTTGTTTCTCTCATCATATAGCAAGGAAATTTTCATGAATATGGGCTGGCAAATTTTGTTTCCAAGTATTGTTTTGCAAATTTAGTTGTCTCTCTCCGGCTTGTGCTAGTTCTCGCTGTTAATGCTAAGATAGTGTTCTCTTGCAAATTTAGTTGGCTTTCAGTTCTCACGGAACGCAAGTGTCACCATAGTGAAGTGATAAAACTTTTTTGCAGCGGACAAGAGATTTTGGGGTTTAAATCCCGCTTGCAGAAGACTGCAGTCTATATTAAAAAAAAAAAAAAAAAACCTCCCATGAAACTGTATGCACAGCTCTCTCTCTGTCCTCGCGCGCTCGTGCTTGCATTGCATGCTAACTAAATCTGCATGACATCTTAGCATGAGCAATGAAATGATAGCAAAGATATATCCTTTTTAGAAATTTAATGTCTGCAGTTGAGTTAGGATGATGGCCTCTTCAGGACACAGTAAGGAATGAAATTGGGCTGACCAGAGGCGCAATCAGGAATAAATTTTAAGGTGGGCTATAATTTTTTATAACTTATGCTTATGAATTATATAAATTTGTTAAAAAATAAAACAATATTATCCACTTTATCAGGGTAGAACCAAAAATAAATTTGTCAAAATAAAAGAGGGTTTAAGGCAATATATGGAAGGAAAAAAAAATTTAAGAAAATATATGAAAAAATGGGCCGGGCTGTAGCCCGGCCAGCCAACCAGTGGGTCCGCCCCTGGGGTTGATGGATAGTGAAAAAAAGGGTTGATCGTTGGTCCAAGTTCTCAAAATGGTTCATAGGGTCCACGAGTGAGATAGTAACGGGTCACGTTTGGTCGAACCCGATAAGGCCACAAGATCCACTTGTTGATTCATTGGAGATGTCAAAACTATTATAGACATATTATGCAACGATAAGAGCTCAAGATCCATGAAAACTATTAGTGATTTTTAAATGTGCATTGTGATTCATGTGCATAGCATAAACATTCAGTAGAACTATGTGACAATAATTCTGTCTTTTCTCAGTTTATTGGAGCTTTTTTTGTTTCTTCCCAAAGGCCTCCCTAGTGGCGCAGACAGAACTTTAAAGTCGGGGGATGCACTTCTTTACACCAAATCAAATGCTCTACCGTTCGCTCCTAAGAAAACCACTAAAGACAGTAGCAGCTGCACAATTTTTTTCAGTTTAGACGTAATCACATAGTATTAAATTTTTATATAGCTCGAAAAACATTAAATGGTTTGAGATTTAAATCAAAAAGCTTAAAATATGTTTTCTCAAAAGTGTTTTTTTTTTTAAGAAATAAAAAAGTAAAGAAAAAAAGAAACAAAATTAAACATGTTTAAATTAACAAAAAGTTTTGTTGAAATAATAAGGGAAAAAGTAAAGAAAAAATAAACATATTATTATGTAAATCAAAAGGCTTAAAATATGTTTTCTCAAAAGTGTTTTTTTTTAAGAAATAAAAAAAGTAAAGAAAAAAAAGAAACAAAATTAAACATGTTTAAATTAACAAAAAGTTTTGTTGAAATAATAAGGGAAAAAGTAAAGAAAAAATTAACATATTATTATGTATTAATAAAAAATTATGTTGAAAAAATAGAAGAAAACATAAGATGAAATAGGAGAAAATATTAAATCTATAAATATTAGGAACAATGGGATTTTTTTATTACACAAACAATAACTTGGACTTCAATCTCTACAAATCACCCCTCAGGGGTGAGCAGAGTTCGTTTATAACCGAAAATAACCAACCAAAAATTGAAACCCGAACTCGAATCGAACCGCTCTAGTTCGGTCGGGTTTCGGTTTTGTATTCCAAAACACGAACCCGACCGAACCGAACCCGAATTTCTCACCCTATAGGGTGACCCTATACATCACCCTACCCAAATTTAATTTAGTGAATCATATAGTTCATAATAAAAACTGGTGGAACCTTATTTCATTACTTCTAACAATACCATCTTTTTTATGTTGAATATGTGAAAGTTATGTTAAGTACATCGTCACAATTAAGAATAATATTTATATTTATATAGTTCTTTTTTTTTTCATTCTTGTCATTAAAAGTTAGTGATAATTATGTGAGTTTTGATATAAGAACTCAAATATAGCATAAAAGTTTTAGAATATGAAATTTTTAATTCACATTAAGATTAGGGTCTTTTTCTTATTTCTAATTTGGATATTGAATATTTGATATTAGAATATTAAAGGATGATAATACAATGATGATTAAAAAATGCAAGAAATTATGTCAATATATTGAGCTAACCGAAAAAACCGAACTACCGAACTGAACTGAGTCGGTTCGGTTGCTAAGTCTAATCGATTCGGTTCAGTTTTACAAAAATTAGTAAAACTGAATCGAACCGACCGATGCTCACCCCTAACCCCCGCCAAAAAAAAAAACAAAAAACAAAACAAACACCCACCCAAAACACACGCTCGCGCGCGCGCGCGCACACAGCCCAACTACCCACACACCCACCAAGCAAGTGAAGTGAAAAGGTAACAGACACACCCACCCACCCACCAAGCAAGTGAAGTGAAGAGGCAAAGTAGGTAGGGGGAATCTAGGACACGAGGTTGGTAGGAGCGAGATTGGGGTTTCACAGTGCAGTGCACACTTTGCTCATGATTACTATTAATAATACTGTGATTGATCAAAGCTTAGTCTCCAATCTAATCTTTCACTATTTTTCACCATTTCTTCAAGGATCCAATCATCAAGATGTCACGAAAAAGGGTAAAAGAAAAGAAACACAGCAAACTCGATACTACATTTTCTCTATCCTTTACACAAAAGGAGTATTATATCATGCTCTACCCTTCGGGAAAGCGAAGGAGATTGTCACATGTATGCTCACCAGATTCAGAATCTGTAGATTTCAGTTTTTGATTGGTTTTGAGGAGAGAATAAGAAAAGAAACAAAAAGAAATTCAATGGGGTAGAGCTTTATTGAGATGCCTGGCTTCTATTTTGGGAAGATGTCAAATACTAAAATGTTCCGACTCGCAGTTTTTTTTTTGCCAAGGGACTGGAAAGCAGGTCGGAAAAGGTGGATCTAGTTGGCTCCACTGTAAATTTTTTCCCATTTTACAAAATCATATTTGTTTGAAATTTTTAGAAAATCAGAAAGTGGTGTTGATGTTGGCAAAACATCAGGGATTTCTCCACTTTACTTTCACTGCAAAATAGGTAAAAAAAAAATGACAATATAAGACCCACCAATAAATTTTTCCAATGAAAACTGATCGAGTGGAGCTCACCATCAATTTCTCAAATGGTTTTCCCAGCCAAACAAGGCCTAAATGAAGAGCAGTGATACAATGACTAATACTGACGATAGTTGTTTTTGCTCGGCTAAAATAGCATGCTAATTGTTCGTGACCACTAATCAAAGTAACCAAGAGCAAATCAATACTTTACGATTACTAGTTAAATTAACATTACTCGCTCACACACACGATTGTTAAAGAGGAAAAAGGAAAAGATCGTGAAGAATCTGTGTTCAATTTCATGTTTAGCTCGATGTTTGGCTTCGTTTGAATTTTAAACGATTCAAACCCTACATATTTGATATTTGTGATGTAACATGCATATTTTATACTTGTGTGATATTTAAGATATAAGTATACGCTAAGAAAATGGACATATATACTTTCATATATTATAAATTTAGCTCGATTTTAACTTGCTCGAACAGTAAAAGTTTGCATATAAAATGAAATTGCAATCAAACCATTTGATTTTTGGGGCACAGAGGACACATAGTAATGATCAATTTTGAGAAGAGAGTGAAGAAGAGTCTCATTATATTCTCTCCCTAACAATGAGCCCCATCTTGCTCACTTTATGTTGAGATCATCTCTATTATTTAAGGAGAATAGGCTACATAAATGCAGTTGCCTTTACATATGCCCATGGGTTTTTTATGACCCAAGGAATAGTTTAGGTCACCATATGCTTCTTCTTTACTTCACCACCACATGTGTTCCCATGTGTGAACTAAAAGGAGTTGGGGCACTGAATTTGTAACCTAAACAAATGGATCTTGATCTTCAATGTATAGACATTGCATGCAAGTAGAAAGCAAGCAACCTTTTTGGTGGAGTGAAAATAATACTAAGCAATTATTTTTCAATGATCTACGATGCAGATTTTAGATGGTACAAGTGTGTCCGTTGTCAATAGAATAAGAGAAAATTGTACTGAAAAAATCTAAAAAAAAAACCGTTATCAATACATTTTATATACAATCTTAATTTTCTAGTAGAACTAGTAAAAGGCCTAAATGAACTTGGGAAATATCTACAAAATTTTTAAGTCCTAAACATCCAAATGGCCTGCAACTTGATCTGATTGTTTCTTTCATGAGCTTTTGTTGCACGCCACTTTGTTATCTATTCTAGTGTCGTTGTATAGTTCACATAGTGACCGACTTTCAATGCTGATTTCAATGGATTATGTATTTTTTTTTATTTTATTAAGATGAAAACATCATTGTGATCTTTTCCCTGTATATATATTTTTTAATAGAGGAGTTTGATGAATGTTGCCTTTCTTTCTTAGCTTTTCTCTCCCTTTTTGGCTCTCCTTTGCTTGGTCATCTCCATCGTTACCTCCTCAAAGAGTTTGGTTGGTTTCAATATTGACACTTGTGAGTTGAATCTCAATTTGGAAGTTGTTCAACTAATTTGTTGGATGATTCAATCCTAACTCAATTGTTTTACTATTTTGCTTGCTGTTTTGATTTGTACGTTGTGTCTTTGGGATTTTGTTTGTTGATTTCAATTTGCAGGTAAATTCTTTTTATTATTATTATTATTATTATATTATTATTATTATTATTATTATTATTATTATTATTATTAAAGGAATTGATTTTAATTTGAAATCTTCTAAACAATTGGCATACTTCAAGTGGAAAGAGCGTCGTCAATGGGAGGACGTCTCTAACCTGAAACTCTAAAAAATGCAGCCTAAGATATTGTAAATGCTATAATGAGATTATCGTGAGGAAAATCTCACCGGCCAGTCTTAGCCGTGGTACTCCGTCTTTTGCAACACATCAGCTCATGTGTGTGAGTTCCTCGTGATTGAAAAGCAAAAAAAGAAACTCTCGGTCTTGTTTTCTTGTGAACGGAGGGTCTCACATGAATTATAGATAAGCTTTAATCTTCTCTCTTTTCATTTTGATGGTAATATTTTTTCCCAACGGTCATTTTTTGAATTACCATTCATTCATACAAAATAAATAGTTCAAAATTTATTTATTTTTTAGACAAAATATTCACAAATTTTATTTTTAAGATAACATAAATAAAAATTAACATACAAAAACTTAAAACATGAAAAATTTTAACACATAGTTAAATTAATCAAGTTCAAAGATTTAGAGAATAAAAAATAAAGTCCATACCATTAGTAATGCTAAAAAATAAAGACTCTCATAGGTCTCTATTTTTGAGTGAAGGAGACTCTATTTTGTATGGAGACACTAAAAAATAGAGTCTTATTGAGAATGCTCTAAATTGTCACTTATTCGAGTGCCCCCAGTCCAAATCTCGACTAGAAAAATACAGGTGTGATATTAAAGTTTCATATACAAGAAGTAATTTTTGAATGGAGGAGACTCTATTTTATATGAGGATACTCAAAAATAGAAACTCATTGAGAATGCTCTAACTTGTCACTGATTTGAGTACACCATGTCCAAATCTCGACTAGAAAAATACAGGTGCAATATTATATACAACAAGTAATTTTTGTGGTGTAAGAAATGTACAACCTTAGAGTTTTAAGGTATAGAGGTGTCTGACTTATTATGAAGGCTCATCAAAACCTAAATAGGTGTTAGTGTTACATTTATTTTATTTTTTTTTTTTTTTGAAGTTTTTCATATTGTTTCTCTGGTGAAAACTTTTAGAGTCAACCTCCCGATGTAAACCTATAAAACAAATCGCAAAATCAACCACGACGACATGAACAAAACATAGAGTAATCAACATTGAGGAAAGAATACCAACAAGACCTAATAATCAACTTGTTATTTTTTCAGTACAACATTGTAACAATGGTTGATTAGTGATAACGTGCCTAATAACGTTTCAAGAGTGCTGTTAGACAGGGGAAAAGAATAAATTAATTAAATAGCATTGAATTAGATCTTTTTATAGACTAATAATACCTCTCGATGAGTTATATAGAGAAATCTTTGTCCAGCGAACGTGATCGAGTGGTGATTTTGAGTTCATCAAGAGCCTCACTTACTCACAGATCATCGTTTCGAGTCCCGTCAGATATATTTATAATATATTTAATTTTGATTACGGTGATTACTAATCAGGTCTTGAGTTTGTTTTTCAATATTTGCCAGTTAAATCTTAGTAATTTTCTAGAAAAAAAAAAAGAAAGAAAGAGAAATCTTTGCTCCTCAAACTCCCAATCCTCACATTGCTCTATTTTTCTCTCTGTGTGCGCTGAAAGCTCAGCGAACCAACCAAAAGCTTTTTTCACAAGTCTTGAAATCTTCCCCTAGATAAGTGTCTCCAGAGATTCCTATAAAAATTCCAACTCACAGGTCCCCATCATTATCTGCACACCTCCACTGATTTCTTTTCAGTCTTTTTCTTTCTTTTTTTTTTTTTTCTCTTTTTTAAGTTTGTCTGGCATCATGAATGTAACTGCTCTTAACTAGTACCTCCAGCCTCTTCCTTTTTAATGTGCAGTGCATCCCTTCCCTCCTCTTTCTCCCTCATGGGTCTTGCTTCTCAAGATCCCATTCATGAGATCTAGTGGTTTTTGCTGCAGGCTCTTGCTCTCTCAGACCCTTACTTGAGGTTTGGCTTTTGTTCTTTTAGTTTCCTCTTTTGCATTCAATCTTTTACCAAGTTACAGTGAATCTTCGCTGAATCTTCCTTCATTGCTCTATACTCACTTGGGTCTTGCATACTTTTAATGAATCTTTGAGTTCTTTGTGATTTGTGCTGGTTTAGCTCAAATGGGCACAATCACAATTATCTCCTCCTTGTGGTCTTAAAAGGGTTTTCTTCATTACCTCTTCGCTCCATTGTTCTCTTTGAAGTGATCCTCTTGAAAGCTTTTGTTGTTATCTCAAGTGGGTTTTTCTCCATTCCCCCTTTAGTTGCTCTTCTCCTTTCAAAGTCCTCACCTTTATCTTCTCCTCCTCTTCGCAATGCCGCAATCCTACTTCCCTCTTCGTTGGGAGAGCACTGGTGATCAATGGTGGTATGCATCCCCCATTGATTGGGCAGCTGCCAATGGCCACTATGACCTCGTTCGCGAGCTCCTCTATCTTGACACCAACCTCCTCATCAAGCTCACCTCGCTCCGCCGCATTAGGCGACTGGAAACTGTCTGGGATGACGATTCCCGGTTCGTTGATGCTGCCAAGGGGAGGTCTTTCGTTGCCCGAAACCTCCTTCTTGAGTGTGACATCAAGAACCATAGGAACACTCTGATTCGGGCCGGGTATGGTGGCTGGCTTCTCTACACTGCAGCCTCTGCAGGGGATGTAGCATTTGTCAAGGAGTTACTTGAGAGAGACCCGCTTCTTGTGTTTGGGGAGGGGGAGTACGGAGTAACTGACATATTCTATGCCGCGGCGAGGAGCAAGAATTCGGAGGTTTTTAGGCTTTTGTTTGATTATGCGATGAAGCCGAAGTGTTTGGGGGGAGGAGGAGGAGGAGAGATTGAAGAGGAGGGGGCTTCGAGGGGTGGGAATTTGACGGTGTTTAGGTGGGAGATGGTGAATAGGGCTGTTCATGCCGCAGCAAGAGGAGGGAACTTGGAAATGTTGAGAGAGCTTATAGGGGGTGAATGCACCAATGTGTTGGCTTATCGAGATGTTCAGGGCTCTACCATCTTGCATGCTGCCTCTGGTAGAGGGCAGGTTGAGGTGAGGCTGCTTGCTGATGTTTTCAATTGAGGTTTATAATTGTTTTAATTGATTCAAGTTTATATTCATGTTTGTTGTCTTCTTGAGTTGGATGAGGTCTGAGCTTTCAATTTTTTGCAATTGAATGCTTAACATGCATATTACTGCTTTCCACTTATCTGAATCAATTAGATTCAGCAATGACAACTCTCTCTCTCTCTCTCTCACACACACATATAGAGAGAGAGAGACTTGTGTCATTCCGGGAGAATTCGAGGTTGAATCTTTCCCACTCAAATACAACTCTATGATATCCGAATGCAAGATCTACACTCCGTTGAAGTTGATCTACATTATTTCAAGTAATTAAAAATTAAAAATCATGTTTTTTCAATACTTTTTACCCATCCATCAAGTAGACGCAAAATAAACGGCCGAAATGGTGAGTTGGTTAGTGTAACGGTGTTGAATATTTGAAATCTAACAAAAAATAGTGTGTGAGAGTTTTTAAGTGTTTAGATCATGATAAAATGGTCGGATCAAGAATTTGTATGTCTAAATACGTAAATCTAAGTAATATGATATTTTTGGCTGTCCATTTTGCGCCTACTTGATGGATGGACAAAAAATTCAAAATACATGATTTTTTTTATTTTTAATTACTTGAAATAATGTAGATCAATTTCAATGGAATAGATCTTGCATTCGGGATGTCATAGGGTTGTGTTTGAGTGAGAATGATTCAGCCTCAAATTCTTCTGAAATGATACAAGTCTATCACTTTATATATAGAGATAGACTTGTGTCATTCCGAAAGGATTCGAGGCTGAATCCTTTTCACTCAAATACAACTATACGACATCTGAATGTAGGATCCACTCCATTGAAGTTGATCTATATTATTTCAATTAACTTAAAATCAAAATTTATTTATTTTGAATATTTTTTTCCATCCATCAAGTAGACACAAAATGAATAGCCGGAAAAAATATATTGCTTAGATTTACATCTTTAGACATAAAAATTTTCGATCCGACCATTTCATCATGATCTAAATACCACTTAAAAACCCTCACACAATAATTTTATAGATTTCAAATATTCTACACTGTTAAACTAACCAACTCACTATTTCCGTTGTCTATATTGCACCTACTTGATGGATAGGTAAAAAGTGTTCAAAATACATAATTTTTTTATTTTTAGTTACTTGAAATAATGTAGATCAACTTCAACAGAGTGGATCTTGCATTCAGATTTCGCAGGATTGTATTTGAGTGGGAAGAATTCAGTCTTGAATCCTTCCGAAATGACACGTGTGTCTGTGTGTGTTATGTTGTAGTTTATAATTCTTATTGAAGTTCTACTTCTTTTTAATAATTATCTGTTTTTGTTATATCACCTATTAGACAACCATATTTTGTAGTTGGAGAAATGTGCCAATAGTGTATATAGTATAGTGTAGTATGATGGTGTAAAAAATCTGTGCAGTTAACAATAATCAAGTCTTTTAGTTAGTCAAGTTTAGCTTGGATGTCATGAGGACTGCTTCTTGGTGTAGTGACCTAATTCTATTCATCGCATGTGGATCTATTTCCCACCTTTTCTCTTTATTTGTGTCATTTGCAAAGCTGTATGTTATTTCATTTCATTTTCTCATGGATCACATCTTTTTTCCCTGATGTCAACAAGGGTCTTAGTTCTAATAGTTGGGATATGTAACCATTCTGTTGTCTAGTTAATAGTGTACTTTTTTTATAGTAAACAGTAAAGCCATATATTTTGCTTGATCAAGTTGGAGGGTGTCTTGAAGAAATTCTAGATGTACTCTACAGCAAACTAGGCAAGTAATCAACATTTTACTTCAAATCTTGTATCATAGTTTCCCCCTTTTCCTTTCATTGTCTTCTTATTTTTTTTCCAGATAAGATGACTATATATTGATGTCTCATCATTTTACTGTAGATAAAAGAACCAAACTGCTGGCAACCTTCAGGATCTCATCATTTTACTATAAATTCATCGCGATCTATGTTGCACAGACACGGCGATATTAAAATGGACATAGCACGCGGATACGTGATGAATTTTTAAAAATACACATGATACGTGTGTCTGACACGTTTCGGTTGCAATTACATAACAATGGTAGATCTGTCTGAAATTCAGCATTTCCCTATTTTCTATAATCTTTACTTGCTTCAGAATTAGACGCAAAGGCCACCAGTCAAAGCACAATGCTTAATATAGGACAACCATTATTTTCCTAAATCCAGTGGCAAGACAAGCATGTCATTATATTGAGTTATTAATTATTAAGTTTCATGATTCCGTCGTCTAACTCCAATCTCAGTTCTGTGGAGACAAAGGCTAATTAAGATGTTACTATTGGGATTAATGAGAAATCCTAAATAATTTTGTATTTATCAATTTATCCAAAATATTTTGGATGAACAGATTATACCCTGTCTTATAGTATTTGGAGTTTTACTCCCTCTTGTAGGTCACTTAGAGGGGGTGAATAGGTGACAAGCTAATCTAATGCACAACAATGTTAAATTAAAAACTGTTTATGTAAATAAAAATTATTAAGCTAACACACAAAGTATAACACAAGAGTGTAACTGAATTTTCAGTGAAGGGTTTTGGATTATCTCCTCAAGATTCTTTTAGATTAAAAGTTGAGATGTCACTATGGCTCTATTGGTTGAATACAAGTGTGAGCAAACAATCTCAAGTATATATCAATTAAGCACAAGATATATCAAGTATATAAAGAGAAACAATATAAGTATGCAAAATATATAAATATAAGTGAGAGAAAGAGATGAGCAATCGCAAATACGGGAGAGTTGTTTCGAAGTTCGAGCACACTTGCTACACGTTCCTGTCTTCAACACTATGAAGAATTTTCACTAAAATCGATCCCGCAAGATCACTCGGCGCCGCAACACCTACAACGAGCTCCCTCAAGAACTCTTGGACTCACAATTCCCTCACTTATTCCCGCAAGAACAATACACGCAAGCACACTAGCTTGTCGAGGCCGCACCTCTACACCGAGCTCCCACAAGAACTCGTCACAACACGAACCCACATGTTCGCCTCCTCAAATACAAAGATGAACTCTTGGTGATCTCTACACTTTGATCACCAAAAACAACTCTCACAATAAGTATCCTATAGGATGAATATAGCAATAGAAAGTTCAAGCTTGTGTGAGAAAACAAGATAGATTGAGTGGTGAAAAACTCAAGAAATCTATATTGAAAACTCTCCTTTTGATATGAAAGTTTTAGCTCAAAAATAAATGGAGAAAACCCTAAGAGAGATAAGAAAACTGGCCCTAAAACTTCTCCAAAAATTTATCTAAAACAGGCCAAGAGAACCCCTTTTTATAAGGTTCAAAAATATAGCTGTTGGGGTTCAAAACAGGCCCAGAATGGCCTGTCGGTCGACCTGCCAACGGTCATATTTCTGACCGTTAGGGTTGTCGGTCGACCGGCCGGTCGACCGCCCCAAAGCAATTTGCCTATCGGTCGACCACCCGATTGACCGAGGCCGAAACCAGAGAGTGAACTCTCTGGTCGGTCGACCGGTCAATCGACCGGGGCCAGATCCAGAGAGCCTGCTCTCTAGATCGGTCGACCGCACGTCGACCGCCCCAATGGCCAGAGCCTTGTGCACGTTTTGTGCATATCGGTCGACCGCCTGTGGTCTCAAGCTGGGTTTTAGGGTTTTGAAACTTGATCTTTTAAATACCCATAAAATCTTATAAAATTCACAAAAATAAGTTCATTAAAATACTTTGAAGTACAAATATGTGTGATCAAAAATCAACAGATATTACAAACGTTTTGAACCATTTTTGCAATATAGAAATTTAGCTTTAAGCAAAAACTGGTATTTTTCAAAATCAAACTTTTAAATAAAAAATTAATTTTTTCAAAATTTGTCCAAATATAAAATCAAGATAATAAAACACTTTTGAAGCATAATGTGTATGTATATGATCCAATACACATATAAGATGAAATATCTATGTTTTTGACAATAAGCTTTAAATAAAGTTTTGATAAATACAAAACTCAAACACATGATATAGAAACATCAAATAAGTTTTTCTAAACATTTCAACCAACAATGTGTATGGATGAAATCCAAAGCACATATAACCATATAAACTTGTTTTGATGAAATCTAATCATGAAACATAAGGATGTACACTTTGACGCACAAAATCAAAACGGTATTTTCTACAATCAAAACTATTCTTATGAAAACACATATAAATTTTGTGTGTATATGTATATGAGTTTGAGCAATCCATAACTAATCTATCATTTATATTTTATCTAAAACACAAAAACTTAACACTTCAAACATAAACTCAAGTCTTGAAAATCTTCTCTAGAAAATCTTCTTCTCCATCTTGACTAGGTCTAAACTTGATTTAAAGAGTTAGACTCCTCTTGAGTACTTGATACTATCTTGATGCGCGAGCTCCTGAATCAACACGTGCTAGCTTCAAAACTGAACTTCAAATTTTTCGTTGAAGCTAAACACCGACTAAGATCTTGATTAAATATCTGAAACTAAATGACACAAAATCATTAGTACTATAACTATATGAGTTAATCATCATTAAAACTAGAGTGATGGGCATGTAGGCCAACAATCTCCCCCTTTTTGATGATAACAAAACTCATGGAGTTATATATACATGAATTAAAGATAAGCTTCATAGAACCACCCTCTTAACTCATGCATAGCATAAAACAAATAGATATTCAATGTAAGCGCATAAACAAAACAAACATATATGCATAAACAACAAATATTTAACAGCATATAAACTCTAAATTCTTCTCCCCCTTTTTGTCAATTCATCAACAAAGGAGCGAAGACAAACAAACAATAAAGATGTATATGCGATATACATTCATAAAGAGGAGAGACTTACGTTAGCTCCCCCTACATACATGCATTATATGGAGAAGGGATGACTAGACCCTAACCCACATAAAGCATAATATACAATGTATAAGTGGAAATGTTAAGCTCCCCCTACGCACGTGTACCACATAAAGAAGAGAGGTCAAGCTCCTCAATATGTAAAGTACACTCAATATGAATCTATATATAGAGGAGATGTTAAGCTCCCCTTGCATATAAGGAATACATATCAAACAAATTTTGAAAAAAATTTTAAAACGCTTTTAAAACAAAATTTGACATTTCTTGAAGTCAACAAAATAAATTTTGATACCAATTTAAATGTGAAATTGATACCAATTATAAAATAAGTATAATTTAAATCACACACATATATATATGTATGAATGAAAATGAAAATACCACTTAAAATTTGAAGCATACATATATAAGAAAACAAGTATGAGTATACAAAAATGAAATAACATAAAGATCATGTATATAACTCATACCTACTACCCTATTCATGTAGATGTTAAAAGATATTCATTTAAGGGTATACAAAGTATGGTCGCCCAACCAACCGCCCTTAGCTTATAGAGTTTTCAAAAATAAGAGTTTAAAAATAATTTAATGTGCTTGAAAACTTTATCAATTGAAGAATCAAGAAACTAGTTTAAAATAATTTTTAAAAAACTAATTAAAAATCTTTTAAAACATAAACCAAATCACATATCTCATGAAGCATGCTAAGTACACAAAAATTGTCACTCAAGATTTATAAGGCACAAAAATTAGCTCATGAAAACAAGGTCATGTGTAAACAAAAAAATATGAGTGCACAAGAATCATATGAATAGCATATTCATGAAAATAATCAATAAAGCTCAAACAAAAATAAATTTTTTTTACAATAATATGAAAATTATCAAACTAAAATTTTCATCAAAATTAAACAAGCATCAAGGTATATGTATGTTTTGTCGAAACTAAAAGTATACATACATATCTCAAATACAAATGAGTCCATAATAAAATTTTGCATAAAGGCAAGTGACTCAAGGATATACATGTATATCTATTAGTTTTAGAGAAAAATAACATATACATGAAGCTAAACATATACAAAATAAGAAAAACAAGTATAAATGAAAAAATCATCAAAACTAGATTATACATGTACATGTAATGTGGACAAATGAGCAATGGAGTATAAACACATAATAATCAAGTGTTGCTTACTACTTGTGCAAATATAAACACAAGTTTTAATAAAAACTACATCTAAACAAGCAACCATCACATGAAGCATAAAACAAACATGATCATTAGGCTACATGCATGTGTTTTAGAACTAGTATATACATAGTAGTTAAACTAAAGTGAAAATACAAAAGTATGAATCCATATAAACATAGTTGTATCTCAAAGACTGTCTATGTATATCGCATGTCTAATAACATTGCATTTAACTTAATGAGTATTAAAATCAAAACATGCTAAAAAAAATTAATGATAAAAAATATGTAAACAAAATGGGAGTTAGAGATAGTTACCAAATCATATGAACTATTCTCTATATCTTCAAACCAAGGTGGTCCTCCCACCAAACTTTCTTGATAATGATGCATCAAATAGGTGTCTCTTTCAAGCTCATGCATTCACCATCAAGGTACCAACCCTCTCACGTCATATGAGGGCCCACACCTACATCAAACACAAGAAGTGGGGATTTTAATACCCATATCTTTTTGGGTCCATAGGGGTTAGTGAATTGGAACCCAATATTTTTATTTGCAAAATTTATATGATTTATTTAATCAAAATAAAATTTTGTTAAATGGCCTTTGCGGCCGCAATGTGTACATTTGTACACTATAGCATGCATATGATCGTGATGTGTGTGAGCATGGTGTGTATGTAATATATGTCGTGTAGTGTGTGTATGAAAGTGTGCAACTTGTTTCATGCGAAGCATAGATTTCAATTTATTGTGTTTAAATACACATTGGCTCAAAGTGAAGCCCAAATAATCAATTCTATTTTCAAGACATGAATCTCGTTTTTATCAAAATAAGGTGCAACATTACTAGCATGAGATATATGGCAAGAATGAGAATCAAAATTATTTTTCTTTTTAGAAATATTTTCTTTTTCTTTTAAAATAATTTTTTTTCAAAGAGTTATTTTCCTTTAAGGCATTCTCCTTTTCTTTTTCAATTAAAACAACTTGGTTTTTCAAAACTTCATTTTCTTTTGAAACATTTAAAATTTATTTTTAAAAGCTTTTCCTTTAAAACCACATCAATTTCATTTTTCAAACTTTTGTTTTTCATTTTTAACACTTCATATTTTTTTAAGAAGTTGACAAAACATAACAAGTTCATCATAAGGCATGTCAACATCTTCATCAACTTCGGATTCAGAATTTACCTCAAGGGGATCATCTCCTTGAACCATGTAGCGCATGTTGGAAGTAAAATTTTCATCATCCGAGTCACTCCTCGTGTAGTATTGCTTTTGTTCACCAAGAGAGATAGGTGTTCCATACTACAAAAGCCGAATCAAAGTTAAAAATTTTAGATAAATATTCATCATTTAGGTTAGAGTTTAAAGCATGAATGGCTTTTGTGTTGCCTCAACATGTTTGCCATTTAAACAATAAAAATATTTAATAGTGAAAAAATAAATATGAATACCTAAGGCTTTTAGGTACATGGACATCTTAACTTTCCAAGTTTGGAGGTTAAGAATATCAGACATAGGAGGTGTCATGAAATCCATGTATGTGTGAACAAATATTGTGATTAGCTAAACTGAGATCTTTAACTCAAGGTTGTTAGACCCAAATCAAGAGCACCAGGCTCTGATACTAATTGTAGGTCACCTAGAGGGGGTGAATAGGTGACAAGCTAATCTAATGCACAATAATGCGGAATTAAAAACTATTTATGCAAATACAAACTATTAAGCTAACATACAAAGTATAACACAATAGTGTAGCCGAATTCTCGTTGCAGGACTCTAGACTATCTCCTCAAGATTCTTCTAAATTAAGAGTTGAGGTGTCATTATGGCTCTTTTGATTGAATACAAGTGCGAGCAGACAATTCCAAGCATATATCAATTAAGCACAAAATATATCAAGCATATAAAGAGATAAACAATATAAGCATGTAAAATATATAAACACAAGTGAGAAAGAGAGATGAGCAATCACAAACACGGGAGAATTGTTTCGAGGTTCGAGCACAATTGCTCTACGTCCCCACCTTCAACACTATGAAGAATTTTCACTAAAATCGATCTCACAAGATCACTCAGTGCAGCAACACCTACAACGAGCTCCCTCAAGAGCTCTTGGACTCACAAGTCTCTCACTTGTTCCTGTAAGAACAACACGCGCAAGCACGCTAACTTATCGAGGTCACACCTCTATACCGAGCTCCCACAAGAACTCATCACAATACGAACCCACATGTTCGCCTCCTCAAATACAAAGATGAATTCTTGGTAATCTCTACACTTTGATCACCAAAAACAACTCTCACAATAAGTATCCTATAGGATGAATATAGCAATGGAAAGCTCAAGATTGTGTGAGAAAATAAGGTAGATTGTGTGGTGAAAAACTTAAGATCTCTTTTGAAAACTCTCTTTAAAAACTCTCCTTTTGATATGAAAGTTTTAGCCCAAAAATAAGTGAAGAAAAACCTAAGAGAGATAGGAAAGTTGAATCTAAAACTTCTCCAATATCTTATCTAAAACAGGCCAAGAGAACCCCTTTTTCTAGGGTTCAGAAATATAGCCGTTGGGGTCCAGAACAGGCCCAGAATGGCCTGTCGGTCGACCGCCCGGTCGACCGGCCAACGATCAGATTTCTGACCATTGGGGTTGTCGATCGACCGGCTGGTCGACCGCCCCAAGGCAATTTGTCTGTCGGTCGACCGCCCAGTCGACCGCCCAGTCGACCGAGGCCAGAACCCGAGGGTGAACTCTTTGGTCGACCGCACAGTCAATCGGCCCAATGGTCAGAGCCTTGTGCACGTCTTGTGCACTTCGATCGGCCGTCCCGTCGATCGAGATCTGGTCCGGTCGACCGTCAGTTGTCTCAGGCTGGGTTTTAGGGTTTTGAAACTTAGTCTTTTAAATACCCATAACATCTCATAAAACTCTATATAATCCACAAAAATAAGTTCATTGAAATACTTTAAAGTTCAAATATGTGTGATCAAAAATCAACGCATATTACAAACTTTTTGAACAATTTTTGCGATATAGAAATTTAGCCTGAAACAAAACCCGGTATTTTTCAAAATCAAACTTTTAAATGAAAAACTGATTTTTTTTCAAAACTTGTCCAAATACAAAAACAAGATATTAAAACACTTTTGAAGTTGAAGTATAGTGTGTATGCTTATGATCCAATAAACAAAGTTTTGATAAATACAAAACTCAAACACATGATATAGAAACATTAAATAAGTTTTTCAAAACATTTGAACCTACAATGTGTATGGATGAAATCCAAAGCACACATAAACCATATAAATTTGTTTTGATGAAATCTAATCATGAAACATAAGGATGTATACTTTGAAGCTCAAAAGAAAAACAGTATTTTCTAAAATCAAAATTATTCTTATGAAAACACATATAAAATTTATGTTTGTGTGTATATGCGCTTGAGTAATCCACAACTAATCTATCCTTTACATTTTATCTAAAACACAAAATCTTAACACTTACAAACATAAACTCAAATTTTGAAAATCTTCTCTAGAAAATCTTTTTCTCCATCTTGACTAGGTCTAAACCTTGATCCAAAGAGTTAGACTCCTCTTGAGTACTTGATGCGATCTTGATGCGCGAGCTCTTGAATCAAAACGTGCTGGCTTCAAAACTGGACTTCGAATTTTTCGTTAAAGCTAAACACTGACTAAGATCTTGATTAAATATCTGAAACTAAATAGACACAAGATCATTAGTAATATAACTATATGAGTTAATCATCATCAAAATTAGAGTGATGGGCTTTTGGGCCACCACGTCTTTGTCAATTTAACTTTTTGTCCCCATGACGGAAAGAAAGAAAAAGTAGAAAAACATTTTCTTTTTTTTCTTTTTGAGAGTAAAGGGGGAGGTGCCGTTCTTATAAGTAATAACTCTTCTTGAGTATATGGACAAGGATGCACATGGGCGACGAGGACCACTGCACCACATAATGCTCGCATGACTGGTGTGGGCACTTGGTGCATTAGCAAAAATTTTTTGTATCGGCACTTTAGGAAAATTGCAAAGTGAGGCTTCTCATATACTCTGCAATATCCCGCCCATCCCATGTAATTAAGCCTATCTCTATTCACCTGTCTATTCATGTAATCTTAGGTCCACCTGTCCTTGTTTCATCTGTTGTTATGTATCCAATTCTGCCTAGTCCTCAGGTCTCATATATGAGAAAACTATCAAATTTTGGTTGTATCCCTCATCTTGTAACCATCAAATGACTGGTTAGTTGAGTCATAAATAACTTCTGAGGTATGCTGTCAATATATTGCATTTTCTTACTGTTCAAACCCTGCATGTTTAGAGCTTGTTGTTGTGTGATCTCAATCATTAGTTTCTTTTATTATAATATCTGGTGTTCCTCATCAGTTCACTTCACTAGGTATGTTTCAATTAAATTGTAACGACGATCTTCTGAAGTTTAGTCTGAAGATAAATGAGTAGTTATGTTGTTTCATGGATACTCCAGTAAAGTAGACATAATAACCATATCCGATACGAGTACAATACTTGGATACTCAAATATAGATCTTGTTGTATATTATCTGAGTTTTTGTGTTTTCACCTTCCCTTACAAATCCATTTTATCGATAATGAACATTAACCCCGTATGCACATGTAACTATTACGATTTTTTTATTCATGACGTATATATATCCTGGATCTTTGGTGTTTGCCTTGTCTGTAAATCCGTATCTTATTGTATCTGTTTCCTGTACAGTACTGGTGCAACATAAGTGCTTGTATATCTTTGTAGTACTGCTTTGTTAAATTACAATTATGGGTTGAAAGGGGAAAGCTTTTTGTTTCGTTAAAAATTAATTATCCAGCTCTGCCTCTTGTTGCAATCTTCCTCACTGCTTTAATTTTGCTCTTCCTCTTTGATGGATCTGAATCATCCAGCTCTGCCTTTTGTTGCAATCTTCCTCAATGTGATATTAGCGAGATACTGAACTGAAAAATGCAGCATAACCTTCACACTGATAAATTCCTAGCAACTAGGACTTATTTCCATATTGGTCTAGATGTTCTTCAACTCATGTTATCCATCATTCATGCAGGTGGTTAAATATATAGTTTCATCGTTCAGCATAGCCGACTCCAGGGACAATCAAGGCAACATCGCTCTACATATTGCAGCCATTCGAGGCCACTTATCAATTGTGGAGGCCTTGATCATCGCATGCCCGTCATCATCGTCTATGAGAAACAATGCCGGTGATACTTTCTTCATATGGCAGTGGCTGGTTTCAGAACCCCGGGTTTCCGAAGGCTCGACCGCCAGATGGAGCTCATGAAGCAGCTTGTCAATGGCAGGATCATAAATATCCAAGAAATCATCAACATTAGGAACAATGATGGCCGGACTGCTCTACATGTGGCTGTGATAGGCAATATGCACACTGACCTTGTCGAGCTCCTCATGAAAGCCCGGTCGATTGACCTCAACATCCGAGACATCAACGGGATGACCCCACTAGATCTACTCAGCCAACGCCCTAGGTCTGCATCATCCGAGATAATCACCAAACAGTTGGTTTCAGCTGGTGGTATCTTCAGTGCGAGAGACCACACTGCGATATCAGCCATTGCCTCTCAATTGAGGATGCAAGGTATTGGAAATAGTCCGGGAACTTCCTTCAGGGTTTCTGATGCTGAGATCTTCTTGTACACGGGCATTGGAGTGTCTGAGCACAGCGGAAGGCCGAGCTCGTGCTCAAGTTCAGCCAAGAGCGAGGTCACCCACTCTGCAGAGGTCTCTTTAGACAAGAAGCAAAACTCAGTTAACAGAGCAGCGAACAAGCTCAAGATTCTCCTCAGGTGGCCTCGTCGAAAGGAAAAGAAGGGTGAGACGACACCAAAGAAGTCGATAGATTTTGACTCAGTGGACTCCATCAAGAAGTGGGGTGAACGTGAAGACACCCCTACTTCCCTAAGGCAGAGGTTCTCCAAAACATCAATGCTGAACAACAAACGGGCGCTAGCTGTAAGGAATTCAATGCCCAGCCCTGCGACAAAGAAGAAGTTTGCAGCGGGGCTGATGCACGGGGTGATTCAGGCGATGCCGCACTTGTCTCCTCCTCCAGCGCAGTCGCCTTCAGATTTGTTCTCGAGGTCGGGGATGTCAACACCGGCAGCCTTGGAGAAACATTATGAGATATGCTTGGAGGAAGAAGAGATGTGCACCGCCTCGTGCTCAAACTCATCCGTAATTGGCACCAGCGAGGTGGCAGAGAAGTTTGCTCGGAGGCCGGGTGCTGTGAATAGCAAGCTGATGAACCAGTACTTCTGCTTTGGGGCGCAAGGGATCTCCGTGGAGGATCCGGCGAGCAGGCAGCGGTCCGGTCAGCTGTTCAAGCGGTCACTTCTCTCCGTGGCTTGATAAAACAACAGTAGAGGTTGTTGCTGTTGAGTTCTACTAGGTTTGCCTTGTGGCTTACAGTCTTTATGTTGCTATATCTGAAGAACATGTTTAGAATGTACGTGTGTATGTTAAGCTATCAGTCTCTGAACAATGTCTAACTAGTGAAAACTCCTAGAGTGAAGACTTTGGCTTACTAATAAAAGTATAGATTGGCTTGACTTGTTACAGGTTTTACTTGAAATTGGAGATTTTGTTCAGGTGAGCACACAGTATGATTTTCCTCCGCCTGTGGAGCAGTAAAGCTGGGCAATCTTGCTTATAAATGTTTAGATAAATATGATGTTTTTGCTTGTAGGAAATTTGAATGTAATGGAGGGATCAATGCAATTTGTAATCCTCATCTTGATTCCTTGCAATCAGGGTGCACAACACAGACCACCGTACACACGAGTAGCTTGATTATCAACAGATATGACAACATCACCAGCTTCAGAAATATACTGTTTGCCATCAATAATCTGATCAGGCAACTTCAAAGTAAGACATATCAAATGCATTATTTTAAGACAAATCAAATGCATTATTTTCATTTGAAGGGCAAAAAAATTCCCTCAGACAAGACAAATGCCCCATGAGATAACCCATCGAATTCTTGTAGAGCCTCGTATCATATATATCAAAAATCCACAACAGATAACAAAAATGAGGGCAAATAGTCAGTTAAAGGACATGCACAACCCAGAATACATCTACATTTGCTATACATACAGATCGTGAAAGAATATGCCTCCCCCTTTCTAGCCTGCCGTAGCCACTGTTCCTGCACTGAACTGCTTGCTCTCCTCATCACTTGCTGTCTGTAAAATCAGCATCAATCACATACCCGCCCTCCGGTGCTCCCTTGTCAGAAGGACCTGCATCGGCTCCAGGTGTAGGGCCAGCAGCACCTGGGGCAGCGCCAGGTTGATTGTAGAGCGACTGGCCAAGCTGCATCACTTCCTGGTTCAGAGCTGTCATGGCATCCTTCATGCCCTGCGTCGAGCCTCTGGACATGGCATCCTTGAGCTCAGTGAGCTTGGCTTCGACTTTCTCTTTGACAGCAGCAGGGACTTTGTCTCCGAGCTCCTTCAACTGCTTCTCTGTTTGGTAGACCACGGAGTCTGCCTGGTTCTTGGTGTCAATGGCATCTCTCTTCTCTTTGTCCTCCTTTGCAAATCTCTCAGCTTCCTTGACCATCCGGTCAACCTGCCAACAATTAATTATATTTTGTCAGGGAACACTCAACTTGCTTATTTTGGAAATCTAAGGTGTCATAAGAATATCATAAATATAGATTTAAGGAATTCTTCATCGAAAAATTACCAACTGTCACATGCATACATAATACATAATTCTCTGAAAAACCCAACAATTTTTCTCAAGGTCCACACTAGCAAAATAGCGTAGTAGTGCCTCCCGCATGGTGAGAGAGACACAGCTTTTTGATTTTTGGAAAGGCTAGATCAAGAAATAAGCCAAAAGGCTACAAGCGAGACACATGATTAGCATACATTCATTAAGCATTACCAAGGTATACTTATAGACCCCAAGATCGACTAATATATCCTAATAATAAACCACAAATGTGTGTCCTAGTGGTAACTTGAAAAGAACCAAAATAGCATCTATGATAGTACAAGTGACAATCAGGGAGAATAGACATGGCCAAAAAAAAAAGATCATATAGCCAATTCCAAATAGGAAAAGAACAACTTGTTTTCATGCAAAATAAATAAACCATCAATATATTTCATTAGATGTCTCGCGTCATCATGTGGTAGAGAGCATACCTCATCACTGGGCAAGGTGCTAGCGCCAGTGATTGTGATGTCTTGCTTCTTCCCAGTGCCCTTGTCCACAGCAGTAACAGAAAGAATACCGTTAGCATCAATATCAAACTTGACCTCTATTTGTGGCACACCCCGTGGAGCTGGAGGAATTCCATCAAGACGGAAACTTCCAAGGGACTTGTTATCCCTCACAAACTCTCTCTCACCCTGAAGAACATTAATCTCCACACTTGTCTGACCATCAGCTGCTGTAGAGAAAACCTCTGATTTAGATGTAGGTAATGTTGTATTCCTAGGAATGATCTTTGTCATCACGCCACCCAAAGTCTCCAAACCCAAAGAGAGTGGGGTAACATCTAGAAGGACAATGTCGCTGACATCTCCAGCCAACACTCCTGCCTGAAAGAAGATTACAAAGGAGTGGTAAGTATCTAAGGCAATGCTGCCAGTACTCATCAAAGTGCTATAAAGTCGCAATTATGACTAGGGATTAAAAAAAAATTTTTTTTTTTTTAAAAAAAACCCCTAGATTTCAATATTTCAGTGTTTTCCACTATAGGAACATAGTTTCTCCTTAACATGTATAGAGACAATGCGCCATTAACAATCACCAAATGTATAGGTATATTATATGATGTCATTATTATCAATACAAAGGTTAGAAGAATCAAGTATTTTTTTAGACCAGTTATTTAATTATCAAAACAAAGGATAAAAGAACCAACTATTTTTCTAGACTATTTGTTCATTCATTATTTATAACATTATTTCTTTTCAATCTTCAACCAGATAAAACATGGGTTTAGAACAATTAACTCATCATTTGTTAACAAATAATTTTATGTTACTGTGAACAAGCTGTCAAAAAATTGAAAAACGTAACATGCCTTCCCAGAATCTAACCTGCACAGCAGCCCCAAGAGCAACAACCTCGTCAGGGTTGACCGTTACATTTGGCTCCTTTCCTGTCATCTTCTTTACAAGTTCCTGAACAGCTGGAATACGGGTTGATCCTCCCACAAGAATTACCTCATCCAGATCCTTGAATGAGAGTTTTGCATCTTTCAAGGCATTATCTACAGGAGTTCTAAGCCTGAAAGTTATCAAAATAGAACATAAGCCAAGAAGTGCAGAGCATGGGGAAGTGCAGAGCATGGGGAAAATAGGCTTCTATAAAGGGAAATTCATCAAATGGTGCACTATATCTGGCCTTAGTTTTAAAAGGGTTGGCATCACGAATAATACGGGGGGGGGGGGGGGGGGGGGGGGGGGGGGGAGGGGGGAGGGGGGGGGAAGCAAATATGCCATTATATTTATATAAATTTAAAATGGGAAAACATCTTTTACGTAATGGATGGAAGAACAAATGAGCTTCTTCCTCCAACTCCAATCATAACTAGCAATGTGAAATTACCTGTCAAGGAGGTCTGAACAAAGCTCCTCAAATTGGCCCTTGTAAGGGTTGTCTCAATGTGTTTGGGACCATCAGCAGTAGCAGTAATAAAGGGTAAACTGCAAATTACGGCCCAGATTAGAAAGAAAAACCAGCTAAATCTAGGACCAAACAGCCGCGACATGCCAATATGAAGAAGAAGCACAGGATATATACTTACCTTATATTTGTTTGAGTCAAGGATGATAACTCCATCTTAGCCTTCTCCGCAGTCTCAGTGAGCCGCTGAAGGGCTTGCTTGTCTTTCAGAAGATCAATGCCTTCATCTCTCTTAAAGTCTGCAGCAAGCCAGTCAACAATTCTCTGCCCAACCATAATTTACAAACATGAATCAATAAAAAATGCATAAAGTTAACCACTATGTTACACATATAGGCACACTAAGTGTTCTGAAAAGTTACTGGGAACAGTACAGTGTCTGGTAGTCGTACCAAAGAGACTGTGAACAACCAGCTGTCCGTGATTGAAGACTTCAATATATAATAGTGGTTAACCAGGCATATTTCAAGCCAAAGCTTTGTTTTGACTCACACATGCATCACACATGCCCAAAAATCTTAGAAAAGTAAAATATGCCAATGAGTGGCAAGAAGCAGCAGATCATAGAAAGCAAATGCAGAATCAGATGAACTATAAAAAGCCAAAAGGAGAGTGCTCTTTTACACACACGAGGCTCTTAATGAAGATTGCATTCACAGTTGGTAAGCTTCTATCAGGACTCAGAAAAGGCTCGTAACCGGTGTCTAATGCAAATGTCCCCCAAAATTGATATTTAGTTTAAAAAAATAAAAATAATTATATATAAACATAGTATGTATGTGTATAAGCATGTATGAAAAAAATATAAACATAATGCATAAGTGTGTACGCACACATGTGCACGCACACATGTGCACGCATCCAGAACACATACAGATATGTTAATATCATGTCTGAATGTAATATGATACATACACATGTATGCTTACCAGATATTGAAGTATACATGCCTGTGTCAATAAAAAGATGCTAATGGGTGCAATGCATGGACATGTAGTTCGGTAACTAATCATCACCAGTCACTAACTAGATAATAAATTCAATGATTTTGCCAGTCAGTGATGTTGGCCTAGTTTCGCAACATGGTTTCAAGTTATGAAACCATGGTTTCACAAGGTTTTGGGCTCAAACCACAAAAATTGAAACCAAATCTTGCTTGACACCCAAAATATGGTTTTTCAAACCATGGTTTGAGAGACCTCAAAGTCACTAAAATCATGGTTTTGAGAACTTTAAACTAAGCCAAGTTTTGAAAACCATAGTTTCATTTTAATTTTAATGAAACCACAGTTTCAGAAACCTAGTTTCCAAACTAGGCCTTAGTGGCAATGTTCAATACTTGGTTCGATAATTTTGGACAACTGGAGTTTATAACAAAATCATGACCAGCTTGTCAATCACTCAATTGAATGATCGACATCATTTGCGGTACACTAACAAAGATGTGCAACCACTAGAAGGATTAAGAGGTTCATCGTAAGAACAAAGAAAATAAAAGGAAAAAGAAGAATAAAACAGAAATGTAACAGACCTTATCAAAGTCATCACCTCCAAGATGAGTATCACCAGACGTTGAGAGCACCTCAAACACACCATCTCCAACCTCAAGAACTGCAGCAAGCAATTATAAGCAATTAGCATGAGGCAAATCAAGCAGTCTGGAATTGTGCATCTCTCTCTCTCTCTCTAATAGTTAGGTAGATATCATAAAATATAAATTTATATCGAGCCAGTTTGACTATCACAAAATGAAAACCACAGCTGCCTATGATTACCACATGAAAGTGCAGACCATTTGCATCCTCTTGCAACATAGTAGTTATGCATTTGTAAGACTTAGATTTTGCTAAGATTATAATTTAGCTTATAATAATATGCATGCACATGATATTGGGAGAACAGGCCAAAATGCAGGTAGATAAGCTAACAAAGAACTCATTTGCATAGGACAGCCTAGAAAATCCATTTTTGTCCAAATTCCCAAAGGATATTACCTTCCTTTGGACAGGCAACAATCACACATCATTTAAGATACAAATGACCAGTTGGTCCTAATCAAGGCATGAAATGTCGCCCTCCACCAATATTTATGCCCAATATTGCCAATATTGACCTGACCTGAATATTGCCAATATGACCAGATATGCCAAGACTATACCGATATTGTGGATATTGGTGTTTATATACGATCACACATCAAACACTACAAAAACACAACATTTATTTAACTTCTATTTTTTTGTTTATAATCATATTTTAATTTTTTTTCCCCATCTTCTAGATTAAGAAGACTCGGTAATTAAAATCAATAAGGCAAGCCATAATGGACGTGCAAATCCTTGAAAATGTGTTTTTAGCAAGCAGTTCTGTTACATAGAAAAATTATAATAAATAGAATTGCACACAGGAACGTTATGCAAACAATTAAACAAAGAGTAAGTCATTCTGAGCAACTGAGCACCTGGTATACTCAATAATATATAGATCATTATCCCCTATTATGTCAATTATAATCAGATTTCTGTCTGATATCCACATTCTTTTCCTCAATCATTTAGGAATATATATTAAGCATTCTGCTAACACTTGCAAAGTTTAAGCTCATTATGTGCCCAGCTAATAGATTCATAAGAAACTTGATATGTATGTGTATAACTGATGTATGTGATGGGAAAATATAAGAACAAAAGTGCACAACTGACGCAAACAAGTACTTTGATGTTAGACAAAAATGCGAGGAATCTACACTAAACAGGAATTCAAACTTCGCTTGTTCCATTACCTGAAACATCAAAGGTACCACCACCCAAGTCGAAGACTAGAATGGTTTCATTGTTTTTCTTCTCAAAACCGTATGCCAAGGATGCAGCAGTGGGCTCATTGATGATACGAAGGACTTCTAAACCAGCAATGCGACCTGCATCCTTTGTTGCCGTCCTCTGGGAGTCATTGAAGTATGCAGGGACTGTAACAACTGCTTTTGTCACCTTGTCATTCAGAAACTTGGAAGCATCATCCACAAGCTTTCTCAAAACCTGAGAACCAAAATAAAACCTTGAAGTATACTGACTGAGAATTATGTTGAGGATTATTCACATACACAAACTTCAATTATAAGCATAAATTCCAAATAAGTGAACATTCTGCAGCAAAGAACGAAAGCTTGTGATATTTCAATACTCCGGGACACAGAAACACCACTCTATGTCAACTTCAGTTGAATTAAAAATCTAATGGCGTCCAAAACTTGAATCGACAAACGAACAAGCTAGAGCCAGCATGATATCAGAGGGAAATTCTTGAGAAATTTTCTTTGCTTTCTGCCATCAAAGAATATTGTAAGGCTTAAAGGAGTTGAGCAGTGTATTGCAAGGCATCAAATTGAACAACCATATTTCTATTATGCGTAGGTGACAAATTTTAATTTTAATTAGACCTTATTTGCTATTTCTCTATGAGGGTTACATTGTAGGCTGTAAATTCAAAGTAACCCAGTCAAGGTAAGGTTGACAAGTAAATGTTTTCAATATCATATAACACAATAGGATTTCCGTGTAACAAATAAAATCAACCTTATTCAAATGAATACTAGTCCGTGGACCATGCCTTGTGACCACTTTCTCCTCATCTCTGAAACCATAACCCCACCAATCACAGTGCCGTGGTCCACTCTATTGGTCCTATTAGAAATTTAGAATTGCTCTATCCAACTACAGTTGCCAAGGGCTCGTTTGGCTACAGGAAGTGAGTTTAAATGTGTGAACAAACTGACTCGATTCTGGGAATAAGTCTAAGGTAATGAGCTGGCTAACATCAGATTGGCAGCTTCATTATATAATATAATTTGATCAATTCATCCTCATAGGTTTCTCAACTGACATCTTCTGAAAATAAAAAAATTTATAAAGATGAGAATGGCGGGGATTGATAACTGTTTGCACCTTATAACTCCATATGATCGTTGTCTATTGGAAGTGCCAAATTGACATTCGTCATTTTCCACTGAAATACACTTTAAAGCAGAGTCCCTGCGCTTTAAAGTTTAATCATGGATTAGTTTTTTTCCCTATATAGTTTTATCCCTTCAACCATCCAAGTTTATAAAAAGGATATTATTAGACTTACAATTCTCATTCCTAGGAAATGTCTGCAGAAATTTATGGCGCACAGTTCTCAACAATTGGGCAATCTTGACTGCCAAAGCAACTGCTTGGGAACCTAAACCGCCACTTAACCAATAGGCCAATCCAGCCAGTTTGTATTTCATTTTTTTTCCCCGCATCTTTTAACTGATGACATTTATTCTTAAATTTGACATATCTGCGGAACATCTAGTCTTCAGTTCATACCCAGACTTACTAAAACTAATCTCATCCAATGGGGGAAATTTTCTTTTTAAATATATTACAAAGAAAGTACTTAAAACCATAAGGATGAACAGCAATGATAAGAGGCAGGCTCACAGTAACACCTGAAAATAATGCCATAAATTGAGAATGGCCTATAATATAAAATTAATCCCATACTCATTCTTTTGTTCCTTCATTTTCTACATAATAGACTTATTTACCGTTGCACTTTTTAAGAATTACTTGCAGAAATGTTTGAAAACAATTGCTACTCTATTTAGTTTTCGTCCAGCTTTAGCACACTCTCTGAACAAAAAGACACGTAATCACGCAACATATTAGCATTAATGTCCCCGCTCTTACACAAGATTCAGAATTCAGGTAAAAGTTCAGATTTAGTTTATCTGCTTAAATTTTTTGTTAAAATTAACACCATATGGATATAATTAAGCATCCTAAATTTAGTCCTTTCATTTGAACTTCAAATTCAAATTCAATAGTAAGAAATATTAATAACACAGCTCAACCAGAATCAAATATATACCTGCGCCGAGATCTCCTCAGCAGCGAACTGCTTCCCGATAGCAGGACACTCGAGCTTGACATTCCCGTTCTCGTCCCTCACCACCTTGTAGCTGACCTGCTTCGCCTCCTCGTCTACCTCCGCCATCTTCCGCCGATGAACCTCTTCACGGAGAAGAAGGTGTTCTCTGGGTCACCACCGCCTGCCGCTTGGCGATCTGGCCGACGAGCCGATCCCCGTTCTTGGTGTACGCCACGACGGAGGGCGTGGTCCGCTGTCCCTCGGCGTTAGTGATGATCGTCGGCTTGCCGCCCTCCATGGCGGCGACGGCGGAGTTGGTGGTGCCGAGGTCGATGCCAACGACCTTCTCGCTGGCGATGCGGAGGGGCCGGTATCCGCCTCCGCGGTGGGAGTTGAGGCGGATAGCGGCGGGGCGGCGGGGAGAGGGGAAGGAGCCGCCGAAGAAGAGGGATTTGGAAGAGGGGAAGGCGTGGATCTGGCGGAGGAGGACGCCATTGACGGAGAAGAGATCTCTGGCCCTAACCTAGTTTTCTATCTTGTTGCTCGCCGATTGACGTCGCGTTTGCTGTTGTGGTGATGGTGGTTGTTGTTGGGGATAAGGTGAGTGGAGAGGGGAACGTGGGTTTAAGGAGGGAGGACGGAGAGGACACGTGGACGGTTCTGGAAGGGTCGGGAGGGAGGCAGAGAGGGGAATGGAGGTTTCTGGGCTCTGGAGATCCTGCTTTTAAATTTTTTGGGTCGAATATACAAAACAAAGTTTATTTTAAAAAAAATCAATTTAAATAAAAATTTTAAAAAAGACTTTTTCAAAAAAATAATTTTCAAAAGCAATCTCTGACACAGCGTGACGCTTGTGGGAAGGCAAATAGTTGGAATTTTGCGTTCAGGTTTGTCAAATTCGAATACAAAAATAGCTTAAATTTTAGGTTCAAATTTGTAACAGCCGAACTTACAATGTAGCTCTAAAAAAAAAATTCTTTTTTCCTTTCTCAGCCTCAGTCCTCCGCCTTCCTCTCTCCCCTGTCGTTGTTATTACTGTGGCTCGCAGCAGAAAAGGAGAGCTTACCTTAGTAATAATCATGAAAGAGATAGAGCTCCTCTCTTCGCCGCCGCCGCCCCCCTTCCTCAGCCCTCCCCCCTCCTCCTCAACTGCTGCTCGCAGAGGAGGGGGAGGGCGGAGTGGAGGAGGAGAAAGGGAGGCGGAGGAAGAAAAGGGAGATGTAAGACAAGGGGAGGTGCGGGAGGAGGATAGGGGAGGGGATCAGCAGAGAGACAGAGGAGGATGAAGAAAGAGAAAGGGGGGAATGTTACAATTCAGGTTCGAGTTTAACAAACTCAAACATGAATTTTGAGTTATTTTTTGTGTACGTATTTGGTAAACCCGAATGCAAATTTTAACCCCTACATGCACCCATCGGTGCTACGCTAGCAAGGCGAAAACGGTCCTCGCTGACATTCCACCGATGTGGCAGGAGAGAGGGTCAGGTTTGAGGATTATTTTTTGAGGAGGTTTTTGTTTTGAAATTATTTATTAAAATGATTTTTGTTTTTTAAAAAAAGGCCCCAAAAAAAATGTAAGGAATGTGGAGAAGAATGTGACTGATTCTGGACACATTTGAGTCGCTTGTGGTCTTGAGAGTGGGGACTGCAATCGGAGGCTTGGATTTGAAGGGCCCAATGGCCTTTCTTTGTGGCCCTACCAAGCCTCTGGAAATTGCTCGACCCGTGAACCGGGATACACTAAAACTAGGCATCGGACCATTATATCTCCCCAAATCATCTCCAAGTTTAAAATAGCATTAGGAAATAACTATTAGTTATTTAGTTTTTGTGTATATATTCTATGAGATATCTATTTGTTACCATATGTACTCTCATTACCAGATATATACATATCTCCTAGCCAAATAAAGTTTAGAGTTACTTATAATCTTCGATCCAAAGATTCTCTATCATTTTCAAATCTAATCATACACATAATTTCTCTAATTCTCAATTTTTCCTTTCACGTCCCGACCAATTAATTTACACAAAAGTCCTTTATCTTTCTTGTTGTCTTAAAAAACTTTTTTCAATCACAATGTGTTTTCAATGTTCTACAGTAATAGTAATCAACTATTATTTGAAGAATATATGTTGAATCTAATTATTTTATACAAGATCCACACATAAACTAAAAGTTAGGCCTGTCAACGGGTCGGGTTCGGGGCGGGTACGGATGATGTCAGACCCGGACCCGTCTTCCTAAAACGGTACCATACCTGCCTTGTTTAACCGCATGCCCATAAGGTGGGTTCCCATACCTGAACCCGCTGTACCGTGGGTCTGGACCCGTTTATCAATACCCGAAATAGTTCAATTAATAAAAAAAATCAGAGGTCTCCTAAATAGAGATGTGGGCATGATTTTCACAATATGGACCTCAAAATAGTAATAATTGAAGAATACAAACTCTGCAATTTTCAAATGAAGGGGAACATCAAATAGAAAGTTTTGCTCTAAAATTATTAATATAGCATCTAGATTTTCAATTCTCAAAGTAGATATTTTATATTTAGGTGTTGAAACTTGTAAATGGGTAATCGGGTCTGGTTTAAGTAAAATCAAACCCGACCCATTTATTAAACGGGTATACGAGTTAACGGGTATATAGGTACGTGTCCAGAACAACCTTTTCCATACCCGCCTAATCGGGTTGGGGTCCGGGTCCAGAAACGACCCGTTAACATGCATACTAAAAAGTCTCTTTATCAAAATCAAAAGGAATGAGAGTTTAGGCATACCTGATTCCATCATAAAAGGGATGCCAAAATTTGCATGATCTCGAGGACACCGGAGCTGAGGAAAAGAATTCTTCTCTCCATCCAACAAGTTCTCTTCTTGATCCTTAGAGGAGATAAGAGGCCTCTAAGAGAGGGATTAGGTCATATGGTTGGTTGGTGGAGGAGAGGGAATCCTACCCATGATATATAGCATCAAGGAATCCTAATTCAACTCATCATAGATTTAGACCCTTGATTTATAACACAAGTTCCACACGTGTAGATGAGTCCCACATCTTAATTTAAATGCACTCATGGATAATTGTAATTGAGTGTCTAGGCTCAAACCATTAGGCTTGATCGATTTTTTATTGGGTCCAACAATATAGGCTTATAGAGACGGGTGTGTATAATCCAATTAGAGTTGTGTAGGCCCAAATTAATTTAAACTCTAATCCAAATAAGTCTAACAATCTCCCATTGGGTCAAGTCATACTAGAAGGATGTTATGCATAACTTTATGGTACAAAAGTTTAACCATCAATAAACCGCGTTTCAAAACAATCTGATCCATTAAGTGTCCTGCTACGAACTTGGCGGTCGTTACCTTCTGTATAATCGAGGTAGGACCTTCCACATCACAAGTTTCAGAACCCTTAACGATGTAGATCAAATGTGGACGTGTGATATGAAATGTCTTCTGATCAAATAAGATACAATTCCAACTGGTTTTCACTTTATGACTCCAACGAGTTAATCTTATGACTCCAACGAGACTATCTTTATGACTCCAACGAGTCTAACTGCTAATTCAACAAACTCTATTGCGCAAAAGTAGACTTTAGGAAAAGCAGTTATGCTTTATTATCGGAATCAACAAATATACATAAAGTGCACTGATCAGCAAAAAGCAAGCACAAGAATAAGTAAATAGAGTGTGGGTCGAAGTTACTGCTTTTGCGATTCTTCCGTAGTAACGAAGTGGCTATACGGGTCGTATCCACAAGGAAGGGAGGCGATAGAAGCTTTACCGGTTGATTCACGTTTATGTTAAAAGTTCTTCAAAGTTTTAAAGAATGAAAAGAAAAGAAAATAAAGAATAAAAATAGAAGTACGGTGAAACACAAAGAAGTGGGAAACATAGAAAAGAATATATTTGTGATTTTTGAATATTTTTTTAAAACAAGTGAAAGAGAAAGAAAACTCACGGCTACTAACTACTAATGACTCCACCAACATGCTAACCTCTTAGTGATAGTTGCCTCACAAGTATCATTGGCCATCACTAGTCCTTGGTTCAAAAGCGATTCAAAGCATGACCCATATGTAACTCTTCACAACCCAACTCAACACAAGTGCAAGCTACACTTAAATCATCAAAACTCAATAAGAGCAAGCATGAAATAAAGTAATGTTAGCTTGTTAGAGAGTTAAGAAGTTAGAGTTAGATCCATCATCATGAGCCATCAATGGCTCTTGCAAGAGCAAGGCCAAAATGAGGCTATTAGATTCATGTGGATTACCATAAAAGAAGTTAGTAAGTTGGTGGTTAGTAGTTAGTTGCCATGAGAGAAAAAATTAGCTACACATGTAAAAGAGATTAGAGAGAAGAAAACAAAAATAAGGTAAGAGAGCACCTTTCATTGATTGTCACCTTCAATTACAAGCACTCTTACTTCCCAACATGTACCACTCTCTCTCCCTAATACAAGATCTACAAAATGGAAATTATAATGGAGGAGAGGAAAGAAAACTAACCTAACCTAAACTAAACTATAACATGAAACTAAAACAACCCTAACTCTCTCCTTCTTGCATATCCTCTCCCTGAAACCCCATGGGGTATTTATAGTATCAGGGGAACAGGGGGCTAGGAGACAAGAAATGACCCAAACGGCGCGCGCAGCGTGGCCATGTGGCCGCGGAAACGCGGCAGAAGCCGCGTTTCCGCGGCTGTCCTTGGTCAGCGTGTGCGGCGCCGCCTGGGGGGGCCAGGAGGCAAGACGTGACCCCAAACGGCGCGCGCGGCGCCGCCGTATGGCCACTTTCGCAGGTGACGCGATTGCACTGAGCATGTGCAACAAGCGTTAAACCTCTAAGTTCCCCTTAGAGGAGGAGTTTTGTCTCCTGAGGGTTTTCAGCGGATTACACCCACAAAATCCATAAAGAAAGAAATCAAATGTTAGTATTTTGAAAATGCATTTTTGAAATAGAGAGAAGTGTTGAAGTATTTTTGCGAAAATATAAGTGATCCAAGGTCATAGGTTAACCAGAAATTAATCTTCCTTAAACTAAGTCGAAATGCAAAATCCTGTTATAAATTAAATGTAAGAATTTAAAATTGAATTGACTCTTTGATCCTTTAGAAAAATATGCACTTTGTGAACTGTGAAGATTTTGAGATATCGACTCTAACTTTCATGCCATTTATTTATTTATATATATATTTTTTTTTTTCTTCCCTTGGTTTTCTTAGGCTTTCTTATTTACCCGGGTAGTGAGTCTTTAGCCGGTGACTCCCAAACCAGATGGTCTTAGGGCACCAGATGAGAAAACATCCCTCGGACTTAAGGACTCGAGTAAACAAGGCCACAAAACTAAAGGGGATTATTTTATTTTTTTGTCCACCATTTTAGGTATGAATAATCATGCTTCCTGAGGCATAGTTACCCAACTTCAATAAGTGGTTTTTATTTATCATAATAAAATTTTTTTAAATATATTTTTATGGCATTTCTAGTCTTTGTTTCAATCCCAAAAATTGTGTAAGTGTGAAGTGCATAAATCTAAGGCAAAAAAATTCAAGATCAAATTATCTTTTCAATTTTTCTTTCTTTACCTATAATTTAGACAAGATTTATTATTTGACTCGGTTTAAAATTTCAAAATTTAGGTCTTTCCTAATTCCTAAGATAATCTTAATTTTCTTAAAAATAAATCAAAAAAAATTATTTCTTGTGTTCAAAAAGTTTTGTAAAAGAAAAGAAAAAGAGTTTCTAATTTTTTTATTTAAAAAGAAGTGTAAAAGAAAGAAAATGAAAAACTAACTATGTTAGTAAGCCCTCCCCCACACTTATCTCACGCATTGTCCTCAATGCATCGTGAATGTGTATATACGTGAAACAAATAGAGAGAGAAGGAATATTACCTCATGGTGGTGGTTCCGGTGGTGGTCTGACTGGGCCAAGCGTTGCTACCCAATCAAGATATCGTGGATCGTCCAGAAATCCACCAATGACCTCTCTAACATGACCCAATAAAAGAATGATTGATTGAATGGTCTTATTGAAAATTTTATCCCCATCAAATTTCCAATTTTCAAAAATAATTACTGAGTCATTTTTGTCAACATTTTTGTCCAACAACGAAGTGTGATTTCTGAAAATGATGGATTTGGACTTAAAGGGATCAGGAATAAAAACCGATAGCGACTCAGAAAGTTGACTCAGATCAAGTTGAGAGTCAACAATGAGAGTCGAAATTGGTTCAAAAATAGGGTCCAAACCAAGAATTGATGTTCACACACTTTCCCCAATAATGAAGTGTGATTATTAGAGATTGGTGATTCTATTTCACGGTGTATGGTACAGGATTCAATGTTGACTCCGGAATAGAGAAAAAATTTGGTAAAGATACCGGAGTCATTATTGAATCAAAAAGTTAAATGGAGTTCCCAACAGGAAGTTCAGGATCACATTCAGGTTCGATTTCAATTTCAGGGAAGGGTAACTTGCCAGAAGATCCAGGTGACTTTCATAACTTGGAGTTTGGTCAAGTTCGGATGTATGTTCTGAAATTGAAGTGAATTTTCAAAATGACATGATTCATAGGTCCAATCAGTAGAGTTTAGGGATATAAGAATCGGTCAAAGGTTGACAAGAAAGGCTTTCCTCGCTCTCATTGATCAATTCGCTCAAAAGTGAATCTAACCTACCGATAGGTCGTGTAACAGAATTTGGATTTAGAATCATGTCTTCCATACTCTTTGTAATTGTTCTGAAAATGTGAGTATGAAAGTTGATTTTGAAAATTATGGTAAATTTGTGATCCATCGATTTGCAATTGATACTCGGACTCACGCAAGGGTTCCATACTCAAGTCTAGTACTGATGGTTGTTCATTTTGAATAGGTGAGACTGGAAAGGATGAGTAGGACTCTTGAAAATTTGGTTTGAGATGAAGAGTCCAATATGTTTTGCACTCTATCACAAAAGACTTCCAAACGCTTTTCTAACTCAGATTCGTTTCTTCAATTGGATGCTCTAGAAAAGAAGTATGTGGAATTTGATGTGGGAAGGATTGTGATTTGAGCAAATTTGCATTTGTTGTAGGGACTCTCTATACTCCTTTCCAATGATGATTTTCTTCGGTGGTTCAGGAAAAGGAGTATATGAATCAAAATTGGGGAATGAATATTGTGAAAATTGTGGACAAGATGGTTGAAAATTGGACTCGGCGTAGGTGAATCCATGAACTCTGTGAAGAGTTGAAATTATTTTGAAAATTATGGTCATATGGTTGGGGATATGGGTCATATTGAGTCGGATAATCCAACTCGGCATATAGTGTTGGTTCATGTTGTACATTGCCGGGTCAGAGTTATCGAGTCAAATGAGGTCGGTGTGAAATATGGATTCATATTATGATTGAAAGAATTATTGTTGTTAAAATCCATATCACAATTTACAAAAAAGAAGAAAACAAACAAACAAACAAACAAACAAACAAACAAAGAAAAAGAAAACAAGCCTATGCTAGGGTTGACTTAGACCTAGACGAACTCCTAACTGGTTAGACTGTCCACGGGTGGTGGTATATTGTCGGACACTGACCACGAGTTAATCGACCAGGTAGGGGAAAGATCAGTGGGAGGTATCCGTGCCGGAGCAACGGGCCTAATTATGCCAAACCACTGTTCTTCGAGGTTTCGCCTCTCAATCCCCACCTTAGACACCGATTTGACAAGAGTCAACTTCTAACAACTTTCCCCTTAGGTCAAATCCTAAATGAGTGCGAGAGTCCCTAGAGGCCAACGTCTAGCAATTTTTATTAAGGCTTGGGTTGTGTGAGGGGGAGGTGATTTTGGGCCAAGGGAGGGTAATAACTCCCCACCTTATCTTGTTTTGGTTTTGCCCTTAAGTTAAATTTGCGCAAGTGTGCAATATAGATAAGCATGAACACAAAACAGCGAGTAAATCACTGAAGTGTTTGTCCTATACTATATGCAATGCCATATGTATACTCCTATCACAACAACATAAGAACAAAATACAGTATATTGGAATGAAAATTGACAATGCCTAGATGCAAATGTCTAAACCGTTTTAAAGCATCAATTACCGTATTTTAGTTCTTTAAAAATATTTACAGTGTACAGGTAATATGAAAAAATTAGCAGCAGATATAAAAAATATACAAGAATTTACTGACCACACTTGAGCAAGTGTGGACTCTGCCAATGCTAAAAACTTTAACCTGCACACCAAAAAACAAAGAAGAAAAGTTAACAAAAATGTGAAATCAAACCGTTCCCATCCCCGGCAACGGCGCCAAAATTTGATCGGCAAAAAGCAAGCACAAGAATAAGTAAATAGAGTGTGGGTCGAAGTTACTGCTTTGCGATTCTCCGTAGTAGTGAAGTGGCTATACGGGTCGTATCCACAAGACGGGAGGCGATAGAAGCTTTACCGGTTGATTCACATTATGTAAAAGTTCTTCAAAGTTTTAAAGAATGAAAAGAAAAGAAAATAAAGAATAAAAAGAGAAAGTACGGTGAAACACAAAGAAGTAGGAAACATAGAAAAGAATATGTTTGTGATTTTTAGATATTTTCTAAAAACAAGTGAAAGAGAAAGAAAACTCACGGCTACTAACTACTAATGACTCCACCAACATGCTAACCTCTTAGTGATAGTTACCTCACAAATATCATTGGCCATCACTAGTCCTTGGTTCAAAAGCGATTCAAAGCATGACCCATATGTAACTCTTCACAACTCAATTCAACAAACAAGTGCAAGGTACACTTAAATCATCAAAACTCAATAAGAGCAAGCATGAAATAAAGTAATGTTAGCTTGTTAGAGAGTTAAGAAGTTAGAGTTAGATCCATCATCATGAGCCATCAATGGCTCTTGCAAGAGCAAGGCCAAAATGAGGCTATTAGATTCATATAGATTACGATAAAGAAGTTAGCAAGTTGGTGGTTAGTAGTTAGTTGCCATGAGAGAAAAGATTAGTACACATGTAAAAGAGATTAGAGAGAAGAAAACAAAGATAAGGTAAGAGAGCACCTTTCATTGATTGTCACCTTCAATTACAAGCACTCTTACTTCCCAACATGTACCACTCTCTCTCCCTAATACAAGATCTACAAAATGGAAATTACAATGGAGGAAGAGGAAGGAAGAAAACTAACTAACCTAAACTAAACTATAACATGAAACTAAAACTACCCTAACTCTCTCCTTCTTGCATATCCTCTCCCTGAAACCCCATGGGGTATTTATATATCAGGGGAACAGGGGGGCCAGGAGAACAAGAAATGACCCAAAACGGCGGCGCGGCGTGGCCATATGGCCGCGAAAATGCGGCAAAAACCGCGTTTTCGCGTCTGTCCTTGGCGGCGTGTGCGGCGCCACCTGGGGGGCCGAGGCAAGATGTGACCCAAACGGCGCGCGGCGCCGCCGTATTGGCTGCGGAAACGTGGCAAAAGCCGCGTTTCCGCAGCTTTCCTTGGGCGGCGCGCGCGGCGCCGCCTGCTGCGTGATGCGCGGTTGTCCCCCTGTCGGCTATGCCTCCTGGTTTCTGTTTGGCGTCCTGATTTTGATAGAATCTCTCTTTAGTTCAATAGCTATTTTAATAGCCCTTTAATCACAAATTTAATGGTGATTTTGGGTCATCTTCTTCATTTGCACACATTGACCTTATATCAAGCAAGAAAGATATTATTAGCAGAATTTATTATCAAATAAATGTGAGAATGTGATGAAAATTATGCAAAATTAGAGACTAATCATGCACTTAGAAATAGTGACTGTTACATAAAATTATATACTCCCACTAAATCAGGACATCAAATGACTAGCCATCCCCAATGCGCAATATGCTCTAAGAAGATTTCGGTGGAAGTCCTTTAATGAGTGGATCTGTAATGTTAAAATAGAAAAATAACAATATCAACAGACACAACGTGATTCTGAACTTTATTCTTGATGATAAGAAACTTATTGTCGATATGCTCTGACTTGTTAAACTCTCGTCACTATTGCAGTAGAGCTTTATAACTCTTACTGCCACAGTGTAACTGCAATGGCCTCTCGACTAAGTCACTATCTTCCTACAATTAGCAAAAATGTAATTTGAAGTGGAGTTCCTATTGTCGATACATCAAACATAATTTAAATCTGTGTATCCGATCAGCTGCAACTGATCAGTTTAATGTACTCTTCTGTAGATATCACATTACCTTTTTTGGCTGTCTTCCAGTGATCAATTCCAGGAATGATCAAATATCTGCCAAGTTTCTCATGATATATGCTATGTGTAGACGGATACAAACTTGAGCATACAATAGACTTTCAAACCGCCGATGCATATGGAATGCCTTTCATTTGCTCTTTTTGTAGGTCGTTCTTGCGAGATTGGAGTAGGCTCAACCTAT
>JAVJIF010005976.1:0-238583 GCA_038442645.1 Agave tequilana
TGTGGCAATTTGACCTAGCATGGATGGTATTGGATGCACATTTGATGAGTGATCATAAGATGACAATTCTTTTCAACTTGCTCCTCCTTTTCAGCTCTTGCATTATATAAGCAAGAAACATGTAAAGAAAACAACATTCTGAGAAAACATATTGTCATGCTTCTTCCTAACAAGTGGTGTATGAAAACATGAAGTTAAGGAATTTATTAAAATGAGTTATAAAATACTTCAGCACATTGATTCAATTATATGATATAGATTAAGTTGCTCATATTGCACTGAAATTCACAAACAAAATCATCTAGTGATTGGAAAGGAAACACAGTACTCATGTCTACTACTGTTTTAGAGAAAATATAAAGCAGCCACCAGGAGAATTATTTTAAATTTGACCTAGAAATGCAAATTAATCTAGCCTGATTGTATGTCTGTGAGATCCAAGTACCCAAACGAATTATGGAATAAGATTGGTAGAATATTGACTTTCTCAATTAGCAAAGCAGTGTCTAAACAAACTGTAGTAGATTCAAAATTATTTCTAGTAAACAACTGTTCCCATGTAAAACCACGGGAGGGGCGAGGGGGCGTGAGGAGGGTGTTGGGAATCCAATCAACAAAGAAGATGAAGAATCAGAGAATAGTCACTAATCATACGAACAAGACAAGAAACAAAAAAAAGAAAGAGAGAACACAAGATTTAACGAGGTTCGACAATTTGCCTACGTCCTCGGGGGGAAGGGGAGAGAATTCTTATTGAATCAGTCAATTGCAAGTTATAAATAATAGGGACAATACTCCTCTTTATATAGCCAAAGGAAATCACGAAGAAAAGGAAACCAAAAACACCTAATTTGAATCAGAAACGAATTCAGAATATGATTTGGAAACTGGCCGCTGCAGCTCCATTAGTCGACGAGGAAATAACCTAGTCGACTAATAATCCCTATTAGTCGACTAGAAATTTGGCTTAATTGACTAGTCTGTAGTGAAACAGATTTTTCTACTCTTATTTGTATCATTAGTCGACTAGTCTAAATGCCTAGTCGACTAGGTCATGCTCCTCCTATGCAATTCACTATTGATACGACTGATACGCTCTCGTATTTAACACCATAGATTGCATCGATCGTTGGCTAATCTTCAACAAGTTCAAAAAAACTCCAATTAACAAGATTTACTCTCTCTCCCCATAATTCTTCAACTCGGTGAATATTTCTCAAATCTGAGCTAAACACAACATAGCACCATATCGACTCCAATTGGCTACATCATTGTGGTTGCCTACGTACCCATGCCCAAAGGGATCAGGCTATACATAGTTCATCAAACGAGCTCCACTGAGCTCATACAACTGAAAGATGTGGAGTAATTCTTTGCAATGTGCAAAACTTCACTTCTGAAACAATCTTGGTGAGCATATCAGCGGGATTCTCCTTCGTGTGAATTTTTGTAACTCAATGTCACCTTCATCAAGAATCTCCCGAATAACGTGGAATCTGACATAAACGTACGTCATTTTTTCATAATATGCCTGATTCTTTGTCAAATAGATAGCACTCATGCTATCACAATTGATCTTTAACAGATCCTGATCAATTTTCAAGTCATCAAGCAACCCTTGAAGTCAAATTATCTCCTTCATAAACTCTGTCATGGCCATATATTCAGCCTCCATAGCAGACAATGCGACAGTAGACTGTAAAATAAAGCTCCAGCTGACCGTGCTTGGACAATGTAAACATATATCCTGCTGTGGACCGGCGTTTGTCGAGGCCTCCAGTATAATCAGAATCAACATACTTGATACAATCTTGCTTACCAGCAACATCCTTCTTGAATACCAAATCAATATCTATGGTACCTTTAATGTACCGTTAAATCCACTTCACTGTCACTCAATGACCCCTCCTGGATCGTGCATATATCTGCTAATAATTGAGACAACTTGTGACAAGTCGGGCCTTGTACACACCATGTGTGTGTGTGTGTTAAACTACCAACTGTGCTAGCATAGGGCACATGAGTCATGTACTCACGCTCTTCAATAATAATAGAAGACATAGTAGTTTTTAACTTGAAATGAGAAGTCAATGGTGTACTTACAGACTTATATCATCGTTAATGTTGAACTTCTAAAGTAGCTTCTCCAAATACCCCTTCCGTGTCAAGCTAATCTTGCCAGTCTTCTAGTTTCGCTCAATCTCTAAGCGTAGCACCTTCCTTGCTTAACCCAAATCCTTCATCTCGAATTCGGAAGACAAGTTTTCTTTAATTTATTAATAGCAGATCTATTTTAGAAGCAATGAACATATCATCCACATACAAGAGTAGACAGATGTACTCTCCTCCAGGTAGCTTATTGTAGTACACACATGGGTCATCATGGCTTATGTGTACCTTTCTTCTCTTATGAAACTGTCAAAATGCTTGTACCACTGCTTTGGAGATTACTTTAATTCATACAATGAATTCTTCAGTTTGCATACTATATTCTCTTTTCTTACAGTTTTGAACCCCGTCAGCTGAGACATATAGATCTCCTCTTCAAGATAGCCATAGAGAAAGGTAGTCTTCACATCGAGCTGATCAAGTTTCAACTTATACTGTGCTACCAGTGCCAACAAATCCAAAAATGAGTGTTTTACAACATGTGAGAATACCCGTTGTAATAAATGCCTTCTAATTGAGCGTAGCCTTTATCTTCCAATTAGCTTTATAGCGTATAATATCATCATTTGAAGAGATCTGTTTCTTTGCAAATACCCACTTACAGTCGATCACCTTCTTTTTCTTGGGTAATTCTGATAGTTTACCAGGTGTCGCTCTTGTGTAGAGAACTCATCTCTTCCATCATGGCATTCTTTCACATCTTGAACTCTGAACTGATTTTCAGCTTCCCTGTAAGTAGAAGGGATGCCTCCTCAACGACTAGGAGAGCATAGGCCATGACCATGTTAGTAGTGAGCCAACTGGGCTTACGTGAATTTCTCCGAGTTCTTCAAACTGCAACGGATTCTTGGACATTATCCATAGCCTGTCCTTGATCCTCATCATTATCAGCATCATGTTCGGCTACTTGATTATCTCCCTATGTCACCGAGGGTATGACCTGAAATGATATTGATCTTTCTAGAGATGGAAAGTAGCATCACTCTCCACCTGCTGCAATATCATGTTGGCCATCTGACTCTCCACCTGCTGAGAGTTGCAGGCTTCACCATTGAAGCCTCATCAAATGTGACATGGATCCCAAATTTGTAACATTTACTCCTTTCTTGAATCCTACAAACACACATTTTTCTCGCCCTTTGGTCCAACTTGTCTTTCTTGATATGATAATAGGATAGACACCCAAATACACGTAGCGAATCATAATCTGAGCAACTTTTTCTGACCAAACTTCTAGAGGAGTTTTACCTTCTATTGCAGACGAAGGCAACCTGTTATCGAGATGGCAAGCATACACCAATAGCTTATCCATAAAGATTTCGATATGCCGGCATTGGTAAAATGTAACAAACCTCTTACCAAGGTCTTGTCTTCTTTTCAGTCATCCCATTTGTTGCGGTGTAATCTCTTACAATGAAGTGCCTTTATATGCCCTCATCATGATATAGCTGTAGAAAAGGATCACTTGTATACTCTCCTCCATTGTCTGAACGGACTACCTGATTTTCCTTCCCGTATTCTTCTCCATGTTCTTCTTTCACTCCACAAACAGCTCCAAACTTTCCCTTTGTGCTTTATGGTATACCCAATATCGTCTAAAGTAATCATCTATAAAAAAATAAAAAGTAATGGTTACCCCAATAGATGTCGTCTTGATAGGTCCCCAGACATCTATGTGAATATAATCCAGAATCCCTTAGTGTAATGAGTTCTTGTGCCAAATCTCACCTTGGTCCTCTTTCCGATGACGCAATGTTCACAACACTTCAATTTGCAGGTACTGGAACCTTTCAATAAACCATTCTTTGTAAGAGCTTGTAAAGATATTTCTCCTATATGTTTGAGCCTCATATGTCAGGTTAGGTGCAATCATTATCTGAATTTGTTGAAGTTGTCACTTGTCCTGTAACCGTACTACCTTCAAGTAGTAAAGGTTATTACGTCGGACGCTCTTCAAAACAACCATTGAGCCTTTAATCATCTTGAGAACTCTATCTCTAATAGATACTTCAAGACTCAATGCTTCTAAGGCACCAACAAAGATAAGATTCTTTTTCAGTTGAGGTACATACCTCATATCCTTTAATTCTTGCACCATCCCATCAAACATCTTGACCAAGACTGTACTTATCCCTTCCATATGACATGGACGATCATCACCCTATAACAATGGAACATCTATCTAATTTCTCAAAACTAGAAAATCAATCCCTGTTGGGACACACATGATAGGTAGCTCCTGTATCAATCATCCACTCAGAATCATCTGAGTAACTTATGGTATGAGTAGTGACTGAGAATGAAAATACAGATGAGTTTAAATCCGATCCATCTATATGTGAAGTACATCCGATTTGGTATTGATCATCTGTATAAGATTTGCTTCGATTTTTGACTCCTTTCCCTTATTCTTATCCTTGATCCTTAGACAATCAACCTTTTAGTGCTCTTTGCAGAAGGCACACTGATTCTTCTTCAGATCTCTGAACTCTGATCAGGACTTTAATCTCCCACGAATGCCTTTGCCCTTCTGATTGGAACTTCTGTCTCTTACTACTAACGCCTCTGCTGATATACTACTAAAAGAAGATTGCTTATCCTCCTCCTCACTTTATAATTTACAAGAGCAGTCGACACATCATTATATTTAAGTAATTGTTTCCTATTAATCAAGTGAGGACAAAGGTCTCATACTCTTCATCAGAAAGAGAATTCAAAAGAATTAACGTCTTATCCTCTTCTTCTATATCCACATCCACATTAACTAAATATGTAAGAAACTTTGTGTAGTTATTCATGTGCTCAGCAATAGAGAGTCCCTTCTTCAACTGGAAGCGATAAAGCCTCCTCTTTAGAAGCAGTCGAGGCTCTATACTCTTCGTCAGATATTTCTTCTCGAGAATCTTCCACATCTTCATTGCATACATCTCATATAGCACATGATACTTGATGTCTTATATCAAACAAGACCTTACAAGACCACACGCCATCATATTCATCTTGTCCCAATCCTTTTCAGAAGTCACCTCTGACTTTTCTTTCAATCGTAGAGTGTCTTCAAGATTTGATGTCGTCAATGCATCCAACACCTCACACCTTCACAACCCAAAATTGCTCGTGCCATCAAACTTTACCACATCGACCTCATCGGATGTGGGTTCAAGGATTTCACCTTGGATTGAATTATCCGGCCATCTTCTTAATAGATTCCTCAACACAATGCGGAAAACAACTACTGAAAACAAATTCAAATAGAAAAGATCAGATCTTTATCGAACGAAAACGTAGACAGTTTCCAAGTTGATTAGCTCCACCAGAACGAAAAACTCCTCGTCAAACCGGAAGATCTAATACCACTTGTTGGGAATCCAATCAATAGAGAATATGGAGCATCAGAGAATAGTCACTAATCACACGAACAAGTAAACAAAGAAAAGAAAGAGAGAACATAAGATTTAACGAGGTTCGCAATTTGCCTACGTACTCGAGGCACGGGGAGTGAGTTCTTATTGAATCATTCAATTACATGTTACAAATAACAGGGACTATACCCCTCTTTATATAGCCAAAGAAACCACAAAGAAAAGAAAATCAAAAACACCTAATTAGGATCAGAAACGAATTCAGAATCAGATTTGAAAATTGGCTGCTGCAGGTGCATTACTCTACTAGGAAATAACCTAGCTCTACTAATAACTCATATTACTCAACTAGAAATTTGGCCTAGTCGACTAGTCTATAGTGAAACAGATTTTTCAACTCTTTATTTGTATCATTAGTCAGCTAGTCTAAATGCCTAGTCGATTAAGTCTTGTACCTCCTGTATAATCCACCATTGATACAACTGATACGCTCTCGTATTTAACACCATTGATTGTATCGATCTTTGGCTAACTTTAAACAGAGTTTAAAAAACTCCTATTAGCAAGATTTTACCCTCTCCCTCCACAGAGGAGAGGGAGAGAGAGTGAAGGTAGCATGAGAGAGTGAGAGAGAGAGAGAGGCGAGAGGAGGGATGAGAGAGATCGAGGAGGCGTGATGATAGAGGGCGGCAGAGGAGGGAGGAAGGGAGGTGGCAGGGGAAAGAGAGGAAGAGAGCGGCAGGAGAGAGAGGGCGACAGGAGGGTAGGGAGACAGGGTAGCAAGAGGTGGAGGTAGGAGGAGATAGGGAGGCTGGAGGAGTGACAGAGAGAAGGCGGTGCACAAGAAAGATGTTAATACCTCTAAGGGGATAATTGTCTTTGCACATAAAACATTGACTAGAGTTGAGTAAGTACTAGAAAGTATATTTGTGGAATTAAAATTGTACGAGATAATTTTTTTTTGAAAATCCATGAAAATTCGATGCATTTTGATGCAATTAACCCATGAAACTCTGATGATTAATAATCCTTCCCGTACCTCATCCCCTCTTTAAAAGAACAGGCCAGCAAAGCAGAGAAAATTCCACAGCTCAATCACACCCACTTGATTGTGATCTCTCTCCCTCTCCCTCTCTCTCTCACACACACACACCCAACACCCACACCCCCCACCCCCCCCCCCCCCCCCCCCCCCCCCCCCCGGCTCTCCTCTTAATATTCCCCCAAAGCTCCACATTCTCGGCCTCTCTCTGCCATCACTTTCGCTCACATTCCTCAAAACTCCTCAAGACCTCAATACCCATCTCTTGAATTCTCCTTGAGAGAAAAAAAAAATCGAATTTTCTTCCTCTTCACTCGCCGACAATCTCATAATTCCGCGCATTGCTGAGAAATGGGGAGGCACTCCTGGTGCTACAAGCAGAAGCTGAGGAAAGGCCTCTGGTCACCTGAGGAAGACGAAAAGCTTTTAAAGCACATCACCAAGTACGGCCATGGCTGCTGGAGTTCTGTCCCGAAACAAGCAGGTAATATACAATGCAAGAAAAAAAGGGTTGATTCTTTCGAGTTTCTCGAATTAGCTAACTGCATGAGAAACACATTTTGTTTTCCTCAGGCCTGCAGAGGTGTGGCAAGAGCTGCAGATTGAGGTGGATAAATTATCTGAGGCCTGATCTCAAGAGAGGCACATTCTCACAGCAGGAAGAAAATCTCATAATTGAGCTTCATGCAGTGTTGGGCAACAGGTAAAAATATTTAGTCCTCCTCCTCTTCCAAATCTTGTACAATTAGTACTATTTTGTTATGCGAGTTGCCGACATCAGAAATTTCAATCTGCAGGTGGTCTCAGATTGCAGCACAGTTGCCTGGGAGGACAGATAATGAGATCAAGAACCTGTGGAATTCTTGCATCAAGAAGAAGCTGAGGCAGAGAGGCATTGACCCCAACACCCACAAGCCCATTGCAGAGACCGAAGGCGAGGAAGACAAGGCGGCGGCAGCAGCAGCCGCCGCCGCAGCCGCCCCTACAAGCAGCAACAAGACCTCCAGCTCGAATAACGAGCTCAAGCTCCTCATCCCCAATTCAGAGACCCCGAATTTTCCCCCAGTCTCTGCGCCTTCTCTCCCTCTCATACCTTCGTCAACACCCAAGAACTCGACAACCCCACAAAAGAATTCTTTCTAGACCGTTTCCAGGAGAGCTCACCGAGTTCCCAGCCATCCAACTCAATGGCCTTCTCCCTCTTCCTCAATTGAATTCTTCAGGCCAAGAGCTCCTCTGGCTCAACCACAGCACAAGGCTCTTCGATATGAACCCTGAGTTCATTTGCAATACGATGTCTAGTGTAATCCCATCGGTTTCGAGCTCAGTTCTCTCAACTTCGGTGGGCCTGAAGCCCGCCATCAATATGCCACCAGATAATCATCCTCCTCCTGGCCTCCAGTACTGGGAGGTCAGCAACACTAGCAACAGCAGCGGGAGCAGCGGCAACCGCAGCAGCGGAATCGAGCTGCAGAGCAACAACAGCTCTTTCATGGACGGTGGAATGTTCTCATGGACTGACTTGATGCAGGATAAGGATTCAGCGCAACTGCAGCTCAATGGGCTGCAGCTCAATGGGGAAGCAGAGGACTTGAAATGGTCTGAGTACCTACATGGCGCGTACCCGATATCTGCAGCATTGCAGAGTCACTCTCAACCCATGTACGGCGATATTAAATCCGAAAGCCAATTCGCTGAAGGGTTCAGTTCTTGGCAGCAGAGTCATCATCAGGAACCACAGCAGCCGCAGCCGCAGCCGCAGCCGCAGACACAGCCGCAGCCACAGCCGCAGGGTTTGGAGTTATACAGTTGTAAGGACTTCCAGAGAATTTCTGCAGTGTTTGGACAGATTTAGAGATATATATACACACAAATTATATAAGAAAGAAATATCCGATTGATTCATAGAGTGGGAGAAAGAGACAAATACAGAAGAACAGAGTTTTTCAAATTTGGGAAAAGGCTTGGAGTGATGAGAAGAAAGAAGGGTTCCTAATGATTTCTGAAAGTGTGTGTGAGTGTGTTTGTATATGATCGGCCATAGGATTTTTTTTTTTTTTTTTTTTTTTTTTTATAGTTTTATTGTATGTACAGAAACCTTCAGTTCTTGAATCTTGATTTGTGCAGAGTGACAACTTTGTGGGACTTTGGTGCAGAATAAAGCTTGTTTTAGTGGTCTTTGCCTCCTTTTTTGTTCATCACTTTATTTAGTTTTTTTTTTTTTTTCCATTGTTTCCCATGGTGATATTTGTGCTGTAAACATCAAATCTCTGCTTTTAGTATGATGGGGCTTCTTCCAGTTCTTATTGTCATGGTACTATTACCATCAATCTTGAAGAATTGAATGGGCTTATACTAACAAAGGATTGATGCTGCAGTTGTTTTTAACCCTTTTCAGCAGTCAACATTCCAGTCCATTGAAGGCTACTTCATACTAAATATGCATACTCTCTATTTCTTTCCTGAATGTATCTGTTATAACTGTATACATTCTTAGTGTTCACTTATCTGATAGCTACTTCAGTATACTCCATACTTCAATTCTAAGAAAAATAAAAACACGCAAACGTTATTATATTTCATCCTTTTAATAAAACAGGGCGATCATATTTCATCTTTTTCTTCGAGAATAAGATACTCACGCACAGACAAACACACACACACACACCATCAAAAGAATCAGGAAGAAAATCTCCTATAAAGAAAATGAAGATCTATTCATCTCACCTACTAGTAGAAAGAAAGAGACCCCTCAATCTCCTATTCAACACAAGCTATGCAAACTAGGAAATCCTTTGCCTCTAGGCATTATCTCATGCATCCATCACCTTCGGTGGCAAAAGTTCTAGACTTGCAAAGCAAGGGAGAGGATGAGCGTCCTGTTGATTCGGTATCTTGTCGTGCATTCTCTAAGATTTGGATTTGTAATTAGCAATTTCTATTTTCGATGGAGGGGTCAGTGGTCCATCATCTAGAACATTGGTACAGTGAGTGTGGAGTCTCTTTTAGCTGGGGCTCCTCCTTTGAGATGCTGATTCTTTTGGTGAAGTGATTGGAAAGAGAGTGGAAAGCATGAAAGTAGCTTGATTTGGATGGCTCCTCTTGCCACATATCAGATTCTAGAAAGAAAAAAGTAAAAAGAACAAATGAGTGTTTTTGTGTGTGCGCGCGCGCGCGTGTTTTGTGTTTGTTTGTGTGTGTGTGTGTGTGTGATGTGAATTTTAATTTGTTATCGCAAGTGTACAGTGTCCACTTATAGTACTTTGTGGGTCAAATCCTTAAGGAAGATACTTATCTCTAGTTTAATAAACCTATTTAGACGAATTGAGAAATAAAGAGAATGATGTTTGTTGTTTTTAAAGATTTATAACAATTTGAGAAATGCAAGCATTTATATTTGAATCCACTGGATTAATAACATGAAAACTAACTGAATCTCTTTAAGATCACCATTATAATTATTAATTTATTTTCATAAAGTATCGGTTATACATGATTATGTAATAGCCTATCAATTTAGATTAAATCAACAATTATAAGAAATTTACATTAAAATTAATTAGATCTGTGGCGCCCCGATCCGGCGGGTACGGGGACACCACTGCGACGTACATACGCAGGGCGATGGTACCATCACGTATGTGCGCTAAGTATCAATACAACACAATACAGGGATCTGAGTGCGGAAATACATAGTGTTATACATTCTAATGCAAATAGTACAAGTACTTAGTCATCACAGATTGTGACATAATATTACATAAATATTACATCAGCAGGTAGTACAAAAGTAGATTGAATATGATACAAAAGATAAAAACTCACGAGCTGGAGAGGGAATCTCGCGAGCGGGAAAGACAGGACGAAGGTACAGCTGATCCACCTGCTCCTCGAAGTAGGCCTGGTTCTCAGCTGAAGGGTCCACCTCGGTCCAAGCTACTAAATCTGGACATACAAATTTAGGGTTGTTAGTGGGCAACTCAGCGAGTGCAAGATGAACCCAAATGGTAAGTACAAATAATAGCAAGTGCATCATGTCAAGTATAATGTACCAAATCAATAAGTATGGAATAACCACAATAAATAGTGAAATATGGAAATAACATTAGAATTTATGTGGCATGAAATAAAAGTAAGTGTAGCACTTCAAATGCCATGTAATCAAATCAGCAAGCATGGAGTAACTACAATAAATAGCAGGTATGAACACAATAATAAATTTATGTAGCATGAAGTCAATTATCAAGTTATTATTAAGACTCATTCAATTTGTATATTTCGGTATATGACCGGTGTCATATACTTCCGCATATAAGTCGAGCGAGGTTAGTTATTAGAAATTGATGGGGAACGACAACCATGTTTAGAATGGGTCCCGTGCATGCCCGGGACAACGGTCCAGGAGTATCCGGTACTGAGCCGGAACGTACCGCTAGACACCGGGACTTACTATATGCCCGAAGGTCTTAGTATACGCCCGAACAGGAATAAAGTATCACCGTTCTCCATAGGGATATAACCCAGGGGATAGCACACCCGGCAGGCAGGCAAGGGGGTAGGGGTGCCAATACACTCCTCGGAAACGCCTGGTGGCCTCCAGGTCGAATCCAACAGGAATAGTTGTATAACATACGTTTGGCCATCGTAAACACAGAAGCTATATCGATACCCATCAATTTTTCCCGTCCCGGTGTAAGTTGTTTAAATATAACAGAGTGTTAAATAGTAATGTCCACAGGGTATTCACAAAAGTTCAATATCCATGGCTATCCTATTACGGGGGTCAACAGGAGTATAAAATCAGGAGTAATGTCAGGAGCTTCCCTATTTCAGGGTTCAAGTATACAGGAGTACATGAGTTCAGGAGTACCAAATATCTGATAATAATATAATAATCATGCCAAGTCCCCGTAAAAGTGATAGTCATAAATATGTCATATAATACAGGTATCAGGGGTGGTAGTGTCCGGTCAAGGATCACAATGTCAAGTCAATGTACTTATACCACATGAAACATGTCATATACCGGGTGTCAGGATCAGGTGTCAAGTATGACATATATCGAGTACCAGTGTCTAAATATCAAGTGTCGTGGGACAGGTTTCAAATATCAAGTGCCGGTGTAAATACTGAGTGTCGGTGTCATAAATCATATATCATGCGTAACATGCCAAGTGTCGGTGTAAATGCCGAGTACAAAACATATATTAACTTGTGTAGCGGGATATCATGTACTAAAAATTACAGTAGCAAGTAAGTTATTAAACATTACGGTAGTAACAAGATGTCTACATATTAATTAACATGCTATAAACATATGAGTGGTAGTTATTAAGCATAAAATAAATACTCGCCTAAAATCTGAGATGCAATACCGAGAAAAGTCCGGGAGTCCGCTAACACACGCCATCATGTTATTAGCCCATAAATATATTAAAATATATACATATATTATATTATATAATACAAATATTAGAGAGGGAATGAGAGAGGGGGGAGAGAGGAGAGAGAAAGTTGTAAGAAGGAGAGAGAGAAAGAGAGAGAAAATAGGGTATTTTTAGAAAAGGGATATGAATTAAAAGGGGAGGGGTAAGGTTGTAAATATAGGGTATTAATTTGAGGGAGTGGTGGAGGGTATTTTAGGGAAGTGGAAAAAGTGAGTTTATTTAAGGAAAGGAAATGAAAGAAAGAATGAATGAATGAAAGAGAGAAAGAAGAAAGAAAGAACGAAAGAAAGAAAAAGAATGGAGGGAGGGGTGGCCGTCGGCCACTGCCGGCACCGGCGGCTAGGCGGCAGCAGCGGTGCCACCGGGGGAGGGGAGGCGGCACGTGGCCTAGGGGGAGGAGGGAGGTGGAGTTGGTGTTGTGTGGTTGGGTTGTTGTTGGTGGAGGTGGTGATGGTGGTTGTTGGTGGTGGTGGTTGTGGTGGTGGTGATGATGATGAAATCACCTAGAGGGGGGTGAATAGGTGATAATGCTAATCAATGCACAAATAAAAACTTATGATGCAACAATCACCCAAAACAAGACTAGAAGCCGAATACCCCGTGAAGGGCTCTGAACTCCTTCCTCGTGATTCCTCTAGATAAGAGTTTGAGGTGCATATTGCAATCTTATTGTATGAGTATTTGATTGACAAAATGAATATGAAACCAGTGAATATAGCAATCAATATGTAAAGCAAGTATAATGTAGCAATGAATATGAATAGCAAGTAAATGAAGCAATGAATAAGAAGCAATAAGTATAGGGCAAGAAATTAAAGTAAGAAGCAAGTAAACCAAACGCAAACACCGAGAATTTTTTCAAGGTTCGAGCACCCAGCTCTACGTCCCCCGCCTTCACCCAGAAGGATTTCTACCCACTATAACTTCACAAAGAGTTACAATCACACAGGAGTACCCAACTCCACAATCTCAAGTACAAGTATTTTCTTGGTGATCAAAAGACCACAAACTCTCTTTTGAAAAATCATTTTCCCTTAAAAGAACCCTGTAGAACAATGAGTAGGATTGAAGCTCTAGTATTGTAAGTGGAAAAGAAAATGAATTTTGAGAGAGTTTTGAAAGAAAACTTCAGAAATGAGAGAGAAACTTTCAGCACAAAAATCAAGAACCAAACTCTTTTGAAAGCCTTTAACTTTGAATATTTTTGCAAATGATTGTTGTAAATCCCATAACCCTAATCACCCTTATTTATAGGATAGAGTTAGGGATTAAAGGGTAAACTAACAAAATGATAATTAGGAAATATTTGACCCAGAAAACAGCCCCTAAACACATTTAGAGACAAAAGCTTGTTTTAAAACGTGTATAAAAAATTAGTCATTACAGGCTGAAACATAGCCACGGTCGACCGGCCGGTCGACCGGGTTTTAAATAAAAAGAGCCGTTGCAGCCCACGGTCGACCGCTCGGTCGACCGCAACAAACAGAGAGTTGCTTGCTTACAGTCGGCCGAAGGTCGGTCGACCGAAATGGGGTCCGGTCGGCTGTTCGTCGACCGGGAAACGTGCACACATGCACGCACCCAACGGTCAGAATCCCGGTCGACCGGTCGGTCGACCGATCTGACCTGACATAGAGTCGGTCGACCGCTCGGTCGACCGGCTCAGGTCAAAAACTGAAATTTGAAAAGGATTTTGAGGAGATTTTGATGGTTCACAAAATAGTTTTGATCAGAACTATGTATAATACACAAAATTGAGTTTATAAGCAAAAGACTATATTTAAAAATATTTTGTACATATATATAGGAGAAATTTTTAGAAATGACATATGCGCAAAAACTAGTGTGTAGGAATTTTGAGCTTCAAACCTATTCACTATTTTTTAACAAAATTATAAAACTAAAAACAAATCTAATGAAGTCTCTTAAGCAAAATAAAGTCTTGAGCCATGTAATGCCTTGCTAGAGCCTTCTTTTTTTATGGACATTCCCTCTTGTGCCATATGCCTTGTTTGCTCTATGAACCTAGAAAATCTTTGCAATAGCTAAGCAATGTCCTTCAAAATGGTACTAACCTGAAACTTATCATGAACAAACTTATTAGTACCATATAGCTTCTATTTGTTTTGTTATCATCAAAACTTTAAATAAATGGAGAGTGTAATCTCTTGGGCCAACAATCTCCCTGTAACGCCCCGATCTCACGGTACGGGGACGTCACTGCGACGTACATACGCAGGTCAGAAATACCCTTACGTATATACGCTAAGCATCAGTACAAGCAAGGATCAGAGTACGACAAAGCGTAGCGTCCATTCATATGCCAACATAAGACGTACAAAGTACAAGGTTATCACAGATTGTAACATACATTTACATATCACATGCATCATATATCACAGCCAAACACAAAAGTACGATTTACAATAAGATTACAAGATGCTCACGAGCTGGAGGAAGGTCCCGCGAGCCAAAAGGAAAGTCTGGGACGACAGCAACCGAGACTAATCAGCCTGCTCAGAAAGGAAAGCTTGATCTACCACAGAAGGCTCCACCTCGATCCAAGGTTCGGAACCTGAACATACAAATTCAAGGGAGTCAGGACCTCCCGAACAAGTAGAGCAGGTTACAGCCGAGTGGCAATAGAAACATGAGCATGAGAGTTGGTATAATATCATGAGAAATCAGCCAGCAAGTAAAAGAAGCACCACATATTATAAACGGAAGGGCAATGTATACGCTTAAACTACGGCTTCACGAGACTAGTACCTCGAGGGAATAATCCAAACAAGGAAACCCTCATCTATATACCTTTATCTCATGTCACCGTAATCCAAGTGCATACAACACCCACAATTAACGTCTTTTATTATTATTATTATTATTATTATTGCTCGTCTTACCCTGATATCTAGCTATGTGAACTAGCGTCCCAGCACACATAGATCCATATCCAAGTAAAGCAAGGTTGTTATTGGAAACCAGCGGGGGTATCAACGAACTATGTTTACAGTGGGTCCCGTGCATACCCGGGACCACGGCCCAGGATTGTTCCGTTGCTTGGTAACGGAACCCGCCGCAAGGCAAACAGGAGGGACTTATTGTATGCCCTTATCATGATGGTACCAGGAATGAGGGAGCCAGCACTCCCCTCGGTCGCCTGGAGGCCCACAGGTCAGACCGGAAGTTCAGTTGCACAACATACCTAATGCCACTGTAAACACGAACACATATTGATAGCCGCATGTTTCCCCCGACCCAATGTAAGTTGTCTCATTTTATGGTATATTAAATAATTATCTGATTTCGGGAATGAGCAGGAACATGTCAGGAGTACAGGTATATCAGGAGTACTGGTTCGTACTATCAAGTAATCAGTTTGTAAATCATGAAGTCCGGTTATCATTCCCGTTATAATGATAATTATAGAGTCAGGTGTATCATGCCTTGTGTCAATAGATAGCATGATAAGAGGTGATATTCATCAAGTAACATGCCATGAAATAGCAATATCTAATACATGACCCGAGTATAAGATTCATTTCCAAGAAAGTAATTAACCATAGCAAATAGTCAAGATTAGTCGACTAGGGAGAGATAGTAGTCGACTTATGAAGGAATTAGTCGACTATAGATAGGGGACAAGTCGACTGATAGGGCTGCGTCTCAAAGAGTTGCGTTTTCAGGAGAAAAGTTAGTCGACTAGAAGAAGGGTTAGTCGACTAATAGGCTGCGTTTCACAAGACTGCGTTTCAATATGCCGCGTCTCACAAGTCCGCGTCTTGTCACAAATTCGCGTCTCACAAGTCCGCGTCTTGTCACAAATCCGCGTCTCACAAGTCCGCGTCTCACAAGTCCGCGTCTTGTCTCAAGTCCGCGTCTCAGGAGAGAGTTAGTCGACTGTAGAAAGGGGTAGTCGACTAATGAAAGCTGCGTTTTCAGAAATAAGGTTGCGTTTCAAGGAAGTTAGTCGACTAGTTGTGGGGTCAAGTCGACTAATGGGTGCAAAACAGAGAACAGATCCTGATGCTTGAGGGCTGTGGTTTGTTGATAATATTACAAGTATGAGAACAATGTCCAAGTCTTGGCGAGTAGAATTACTCGCCTAGAATGCGTCCAAAGTCCAGCGAGAGTGCCAAGTGAAGAAGATGAGTCCTTTGCCAAGTTAATCACCAAAACGATCACCGGAACAATCGCGAACGATTACCGAAAATCTACGGTGATGAAGCTCGGTCCCAAACCAAAAGGAGGGCACCGGCCTAGAATCCTGTCAACGAAGAAGAACACGGCCCCAATCCAAAGGAGTGGCCGGTCTCCACAAGAGAAGGCAAAAGGTTGATGGTGCAAGTCCAACTCAATATGGCAAAACGAGATTTTGCAAATGGCGTTGCGGGGAATGAAGCTATAGTCCGCCGGAAAGAGGTTGACGAGGGGTGAAGATGGTATGCTCGGTGGAGGCTACGGTGGTGCAGGTGGTGGTGGAGATGGTGATGAAGTTTTGTGGAGGTGATGGGTTCTTTTGGTGTCTCTTGGTGAAAGAGGTTGAAGAAGATGGAGTTAGTTGTTTGGAATGGTGAAGGAGATGGAGGGGAAGAAGGTGGAGGAGTTGGTGGAGTTTGGTGTTGGAATAAAAATGGAGAAGGGGAGGGTTTGTGGTGGCCGGCCAAGAGCTTGGTGGTGGTGTGCTTGCTGTTGGAGCTCACAGGAAACAAAGGAGATGAAGAAAGTGAAAGAGAGAGAAGATGGGGATGCATGTATATATAAAGGGGAAAATAATATAATAATAAGCCATCATCACTTTCCCTCCAAAGATTGCTGCGTCCACAATGTCCCAAGGCTGCGTTTAGGCCATTTAAAGAGCCAAACGCGGGAGCTCAAGGCTGCGTCCAGAGGAAAACGCAAGGAGGCTGCGTTTCAGAGAAAAGGACAAAGGCATGGGTGATTTGGACTTGAGTTGAGTCAGCCCATAAGCATTTAATGCAGCATGGAGAGGGTGGCTGCATTAATGATGAACTCAGCTGGTGAAGCTCGCGTTTGAGGAAGGAGAGAGAAAAATGGAAAAAGAGATAAGTGGAAAACTTGGATAAATTCTCGGTATCTGGGAAAATACCGAAAACTCCAGGAATGACCAAAAATTGAAGTATCTCAGAAAGCTATCCAAAATTCACAAAAATTATAAATATTATGAAATGACTTTTGGTGAAATCGATTTCCAGAAATTCTATCTCATTTTCAAAATAAAAATCTTGAAATATACTGGGATCGGTGTTTACACCGGGTAGGCTGAATTTTTGATAGAATCTGAAAATTCCCAGAAAATGCCCAAAGGAAGAAAACATAATTCTAAGAAGGAATGTGAAAGCAGAATCTGGAAATTTGGTTCCATAGCAAATTAAAATTCCTGGAATCAACCAGTGATACTGGCCGACACCGTTTTGAAGATCTACAATTTAATTCCGAAAAATTCCAGAAAATCATGAAAAATCTAGAATATTAAAAAATAATATTTGAAACTAAAATTAGTCAAATCTGAATACCAAACAGATCAAATCATGCAGTACTGCTATATGAGTAAATATTTAAATAGCAGAAAATAAAATAAAATAAAATAAAATAAAATAATAATAATAAAATGCACCAAAAATCAGGATACGTAACTGTGCACGTATACTGAGGATGGGTGTTACAATCTATCCACCTTACAAAAAATTTCGTCCTCGAAATTTCAGGAAGGGGAGGATGACAGCAGAGAAAAATAGGAAGAAAGAGTTTTACCAACTAAGTTGAAAATAGTTTGAGGGTAACGCTCACGAATAACGTCCTCCCGTTCCCATGTGGCTTCTCCTGGCGCATGCCTATTCCAAGAAACCAACACTAATGGTATTGCCTTATTCTTCAGGGTCTTAACACTTTTGTCCAGGATGGCCATCGGTTGCTCTACGTAAGACAGATCTGGCTGTAGTTCCAGTTCGGAGTGATCTAGAATGTGACTCTCATCCTTGACATACTTCCTCAACTGTGATACATGGAATACATTGTGTACTCCTTCTAAAGATGGCGGTGTAGGGGGCCGGAAAGTTTGGTGGTCGGAGAAAGTGGTTTTAGCTGTAAAAGATTTCCTTGATTCAAGCGAAACGATTACAACCAAAAGAACTACTCTTCCCTCTTTTCCAGTTACAAGGGAGGGAGGATGTCTGAATCTTCCCTTTGTTTAAAGCTGGGTTCTTCGTGTGGCGATGGAGAGTGAATCTTGTTCTCCGTTGACCAGATGACCGTCCTAGACCGTCGGGGGTCTTCTCTTCAGTCGGTAGAAAGAGTAACTCAGCTCCGTCTACCAAAACTCTCAAAGAGGAGGTAGGCGAAGAGCGGCTAGTACTCAGTAAGCTCGCTGAAGAGTCGTGCTTCTCTCTTGATGATCCTCCTGCCTGGATTCGATCGATTTTTGATGATGCCTTATCTCAAAGCTCTCTCTCTTCAAAACTCCGATCTTCTGCCCAAGCTTCGATCTTCTCAAGGTTCTCTCCCTTCTCCCCAAAAAACTCCGATCCTCTCTTCATAGCAAACAAGGCTATTTATAGGGATCTCAGGGGGTGAAGGTGCCTCCTGAAAACGCTCCCGAATGAGGGGCCACTACCCGCTACATGCGCGGTGACTGGCCCCGCAATCAGGGCAGTTGCAACTGAGACGCGGGCGTTGGGCCGAACGCGCCTTGAAGTTTGAGACGCGGGCGTCGAGCCAAACGCGCCTTGAGACGCGGGTTTCGGGCCTTCACGTCTGGACGCTGAGGCGAGGGCGTCGGGCCGATGCGCCTGGATGCTGAGGCGCGGGCGTCGGGCCGATGCGCCTTGATGCTGAGACGCGGGCTTCGGGCCGACGCGTCTGAACGTTGTGACGCGGGTGTAGAGCCAACGCGTCTTAATGCTGAGACGCGAGCATCGATTTCTCGCGTCTAGAGCTTGAGACTCTGCTTCCTTAATGGCTGGTCTGTTAGTCATTTTTAGACAGCCTACAGAACCCCCTCCAAAGTTTCTGATATTCCGCAGTTGAATGGGACGGATTTTGGAATACTTTGGATCTTTAGCCGTGTTCGCGTTTTATGACTGGACTGTTGATGCTTCGGGTTTGATCTTATCTGGAATTGGTCTTCGTGAGTGTACTGTTGAACTCTTTGAAGCCGTCAGAGTTGATCGTGTTGAGTGTCTAGATACACAGTCTAGACCTCCCCGATTGCTTTTAGTCTGTCACGGGTGCGCTTTTGGCCGGGAGTGGTTGGTTGTCTGTTTGCGTCAGTGTACTGTTGAACTGACTTTGCAGAAGCAGGAGGCTGGACGCAGGTTCCTTTTTGAAAAAGCAGAGACTGCTTTAAAGACGCGACTTCTTAGCGAGACGCGATGTTTGGCCTGTTTGAGGGGACGCGGACTTTGGAGAGACGCATCTCTTGAAATGCAGACGCGATTTTCTGGGTGCATTTATGATGATGCTGACGGGGCATGTCCACCGAAGAGCCGCGTACTTTGGGGCGCGCGCCTGTGCCATGTCATGATTACGCCGCCAGCTGGCCTGGGGAAACGGCGAGATTTCGCCTTTTGGCGCGCGGATCCCCCGGTTCATTAAATGAACTGCTCCACGTGTCAACTTCTGACTTGCGGCGGGGTCGCGACGCATGATCTTCCCTGTTCAAACAATGATTTGGCTCCACGCGTCAGGCAGCGATTCGCTGCAGCGTTTATTGGGCCAAACGCTGCGTATCTTCGCGAATCTCTGTGCCTATAAAAGGCAACAGTTAGAGAGATGTATCTTCTTCTCCGAACGAACGCATTCTCTGAGAAAAAGAACTTCCAACTATTCATCTCCTCGCTCGGATTTCTTGATCTTCAATGGCTCCCAAGACAAAACCGACTGCATCGACCTCAAGGGCGACCGTCGCCGAGGCTGAGAGAGATGCTTCCTCTGCGCAGGAGGGTGTTTTCCGAGGTAAAAATGTACCTTCGGTGTGGGTTCCGCCATTAAAACATGTTCATAGAACCCTAAGGACCTTTAACACAAGATCGTGTTTGATTCTCGGACGCTGTCCTTGAGATGATAACCGGGGCGCGGGCCTGATGATCCGACGCTGGTGAACTCTGCACTCTGGGTCCTTCACTTAGAATATTTCTAATTGTGAAGGTCTCTGGACGCGATTTGTAGAACGCGGATTTGATCCATGCGTTCTGTGTCGCGTTTTGTGCCATCAGGCGCTGGCGTCCGAGTCCAAGCACTTTGAAATTTCACAAGTCTTGGTTTGCAGAACGCGGATTTGATCCTTGCGTTCTGTGTCTTCAACCGCCGATTTTGTAGAATCTGGCGTTTGAGTCCAAGTACTTCGAATTTTCATAAGTCTTGGTTTGTAGAACGCAGCTTTGCAGGTCTGGACGCGGATTCGAAAAATTCCTGCGTCCAGTATCTCTTCTGCGTTTTGGTGCAAGTTCGCAGGTCTGGACGCGGATGATAACTCCTGCGTCCAATGTCTCGGCTGCGTTTTGAATTATGAACACTTAGCGTCTTCCCTTATTTTTGGCAAGGTATCTGACCAAGTGTCTTTTTCTTTTGCAGTGCCGCATGTTTCAAGTTCACTTGCCAAGATGCACCATTTTGGCCGCGTGGGTGGTGCCGACCACCGTCTGACTTTTGCACTGCGAAGGACCATACCTGTGACTGCTGACAGGTCGCCAGTTCGCAGGGAATGATTGCCCATGTTAATGAGAGGACTTCTCGGGTGCTTATGACCGATGCAGTCTTCGCAACGGATACCCACATCAAGCTGGAGAAGCCTGCTTTCTTCTTTGGAGATCATGTCAGCGACGGTGGCAACCGGTTCCAATTGTGCACCTGGGATCAGATGCAGTTTCAAGGAGTGAGTACGGCCTCAGAGAGAGAGAGGGACTTCTTTGTACTCCTTAATTGTAACACTCAATCTTATTGTATAAGAGAGCGTTTTGTATCACTTTCATGTGTTTGGATATGAATAAAAGTGACAGTTTTCTTTTGGCCTCTTTCTGTTGTCTTGAATGTTTTGTTTTAGAAGCAAAAAGAATGATTTTGGTGGACCCGCCACTTTATAAAAGAAAGTGACGAGTGGAGCGCGTACCCCCAGAGAAGGTGAACTTTTATCAAGGATTTGGGATTAACTTGATTTAAGATCAGCTGGGGATTTTGATGGAAGCATTGTTTATCGGTGTAATGTTAACCAGCAATGCCTCCAAAATGAATTTGATACTCGGTTGGGGAGAATATCAAATGAAACTAGACTCGTGGGAATCTAGTAAGATTTTTACCGCTAGAGGTGTGATATTAACTTAACGGTTTAGAAGTAGTCTTGTCAGAAGTGTAATATTAACTTGACAAGGACGTGAGTTAGAGGTGTGATATTAACCTAACTCACCAGCATCTCAGTTTTATTTGGGAAAACTGAGGGTGTCACTGTCATAGTGTGATGTTTAACTTAACAGTGATAGTAATGCTAGAGGTGTAATGTTGAACTTGGCATTAGTCGTCTCGGCTTAAAGAAGTCAAGGAAAGGTCATAGCCATAGGTGTATTGTTGAACTTAGCAATGACTCGGATGCTGGAAGTGTAGTGTTAACTTGGCATCGTTCATCTCGGCTTGGACAAGGAAGTCGAGGAAAGGTCATAGCCATAGGTGTATTGTTGAACTTAGCAATGACTCGGATGCTGGAAGTGTAGTGTTAACTTGGCATCGTCCATTTCAGCTTCGATATGGAAGTCTGAAGAAAGGTGACTGTCAGAGGTGTGATATTAACTTGACAGGCACTCGAAGTACCGCTTAGAGGTGTAATGTTAACTTTAAACAGTAGTTTTGTCAGAGGTGTGATATTAACTTGACAAGAATTTGCTTGCGATAGGAGCAATTTGAGGACCTGTCATTCTGTTGATGAGAATTGACAAGTGGAATTTGAGGTGCCAGAGGTATAGTGTTAACTTGGCAAATTTGAGAGTTTGTTACTCTATGCAGAGTTAACAAGCCAGGTTTGTACTCGACAAAGAGTATTCATTACCAGAGGTATAGTGTTAACATGGTAATGATTGCATTTTGTGGTCCTACCATTCTATGGATGAGAATTGGTAAGGGATTTTTGGAGGGAAGAGTGGAATCAAGTCCACTTAGGATTTTTAGCAAACCCTCAGCTATCAACGGATTTGACATGCCTTTACCAACTACCGTTTGAGCTGGGCTAGTCATGCTATTCCCCTCAGCATGATGAGTTGTCGAAGACTTATGTTGGACTTAAAAGCCAACATTTTCTTCTATCCTTAGCCGTCGGAGGCGTCGGATCAAATGGGAACGTGTCCCTTAGGATTTTTAGCAAATCCTCAGCTGTCAACGGGTTTGTCATGCCTTTACCAACTACCGTTTGAGTTGGGCTAGCCATGCTATTCCCCTCAGCATGATGAGTTGTCGAAGACTTATGTTGGACTTAAAAGCCAACATTTTCTTCTATCCTTAGCCGTCAAGGGCGTCGGATGTTTGATCAGAGGTGTATTTTTAACTTGATCGGTAGAAGAATGCCATCTAGGGATAGTATTTCTTCAGGAATTTGCCATTGATTGGCATCATGAGCGTATCGCCATTTGAGGTTATGAGGCGATACGATCCATTTGAGTAGACTGACTCTACTACAAACGGTCCTTCCCATTTGGGTTGGAATTTTCCTTTCGTCTTGTGCGTCATGACCATGGGTCTTCGGACGGCTAAGACGAGGTCGCCCTTCTTGAAAGTTCGCGATTTGACTTTCTTATTGAAGGCTCTGGTGATACGAGCTTGGTAAAGCTCGATTTGTTGTTGGGCCTGCAGACGCTTGTCGTCCAAGGCTTCCAATTCTTGGAGTCGTTGTCGATGCTTCTCCTCTGTCGTCATTTCCGCTGTCAAGGCGACGCGAAGAGATGGAATTTGGATTTCCAGTGGAAGGACGGCTTCGCATCCGTACACCAAGGAAAATGGCGTGGCTTTAGTTGGGGTTCGCACAGTCGTGCGATAGGCCCATAAGCATTCGCCCAACTTATCGTCCCAGTCTCGTTGACTTTTCGAGACGAATTTCTTGAGAAGCTTGCCAATAGTCTTATTGAAAGCTTCTGCGAGGCCGTTAGCGGGCGGATAGTATGCCGTTGATGACACACTCTGGATTCTGAACTTGGCGCAGAATCTCTGAAAAGCCTGGCTGATGAACTGGGGTCCATTGTCATGGACAATCCGCCGAGGCACACCGAAGCGGTAAATAACGTGATGTTTCATGAACTTGATCACGTTAGAAGATTTCACCTCTTTCAAAGGGATAGCTTCGGCCCACTTTGAGAAGTAATCGGTTATCGCTAGGATGAACCGATGTCCCTTTGATGATGGTGGGCTGATAGGACCAACCACGTCCATCCCCCACATTTCGAACGGCCAGGTAGAGGTCGTAGAGTGGAGGTATCCTGGTGCTTGATGGATGAAATCGCCATGTATTTGACAGGCGTGACATCTTTTGGCATAGGCAACAGCATCGGCAACCATCTTGGGCCAGTAGTAACCCAATCTTTGGAGTCGGTTTGCCAGCTTCGGGCCAGGTTGATGAGCTCCACACGTACCATCGTGGGCTTCTTTCAACACTTCGTGGGCTTCTTTTAATGAGAGGCACCGGAGCAGGATCCCATCATGCGATCTACGATACAATGTTCGCGAAATCGCATTGTAGTAGAATTTGGAGGCTTTCCTTCGGATGGCAGCCGCCTCCCTGGTGTCTTCGGGCAAGATGCCGTACAAGACAAAATCAATGTAGGGGAATCGCCAGTCTTTAAGTTCTGGATCGGTCGACACTTCAAGTGTTTCCTTACCGCGACGATCTCCCGTTGACCTCTGGTAGTCTCCGAGGGGACTTTTTGGGCAGTATAGGTCGTGGCTATAGACGAATACCTTCTCCATTGCTCCAGCTGGAAGAGCTAAGGAGGCAGCAAGGATGCAAGTGCATCTGCATGCGCATTTTGCTTGCGCGGTACATGGTCGATGTAGAAGTTTGAAAACCTCTCGGCCATGTGGATTGTCGCGTTGTAGTAGGGTACTAGATCTTCATGCCTGACCTCATACTCTCCGCGAACTTGGCTGACGATGAGTTTAGAATCACCGTATGCCTCGAGATTTTTAACGCCAATCTCATCGGCGAATTGCATCCCAATCAAAAGAGCGTTGTATTCCGCCACATTGTTGGAACAGGGCTCGGTTAACGAGATAGCTCGGGGAATCACGTAATTTTGTGGGGAGACGAGTACTACTCCTACCCCCGCAACTGTATGTCCCTTAGAGCTTGTTCTTGATGCGCCATCGAAGAAAAGTTGCCATACTTGTCCTTCGAACAATGTCTGGGTCAGGCAGGCTTCGGCGACCTCGTCTGGGAGATCCTCGTAGAGTTTGGCTGCCCTGGGATCTGGGTGTTCAGCTAAGAAGTCCGCCACCGCTTGTCCCTTAATAGCCTTTTGTGGCAGAAAATGCATCTCATATTGTGATAGCAATATGGCCCATTTTGCCAGCCGGCCATTTAGTGAAGAAGGCTTTGTCATAAGTAACCTCAGGGGGTTGACTTTGGATATGACATTTATGGTTTGGCCCACCAGATAGTGTCGCATTTTCTGAATGGCGAACACCAGTGCCAAACATTCCTTCTCGATCGGGTTGTACCGATGTTCGGCTCCGATCATCGTTCTACTTAGGTAGTAGATTGCTTGTTCTCGCCCCTGGTCATCATTCTGAGCTAGTAGAGCTCCCAAAGAATGATCCATTGATCGGACGTACACCAGGAAAGGCTTTCCGGATACCGGAGCTGCCAGGACTGGTGGTTGGGTGAGGTAGTGCTTGATCTCCTCAAATGCTTGCTGGCAAGCGTCGTCCCAATGAACGAAACGCCCTTCTTCATCAGCTTAGCGAAGGGTTGGCATCTCCCGGAGAGATTTGAAATGAATCTGCGGATGTATGCCAATCGTCCTTGTAATCCTCTGAGCTCCTTGAGGCTTCTGGGGGGTTGCATCTCTTGGATAGCGCGGACTTTCTCCGGATCCAAATGGATTCCTGTGGAAGTCACGACAAACCCTAGGAATTTGCCACTGGCTACCCCCAGGAAGGACTTGGTGGGGTTCATCTTCAATTGATGAGCCCGCATGATGTCGAAGACCACCCTCAGGTCTGCTATGTGATCACCTTTAGTGCGGCTTTTCACCGCAATGTCGTCGACATAACATTCCACCGTTTTGCGTATCTGCCGATGGAAAATGGCATTCATGGCCCTTTGGTAGGTTGCCCCCGCATTTTTCAGACCGAAGGGCATGACGGTGTAGCAATATACCCCTAGAGGTGTCCTGAAGGAGGTGTGCTTTTCGTCATCGGGATACATCTTGATTTGATTATATCCTGAGAACCCGTCCATAAAGGACATTCGCTCGAATCCACAAGTATTGTCAATCATGACATCTGTGATTGGCAATGGGAATTCGTCTTTGGGGCAGGCCTCGTTTAGATCACGGAAGTCGATGCAGATCCGGATCTTTCCGTTCTTCTTGGCGACGGGGACGACGTTGGCTACCCAGTCGGGATGTTGTTCTTCCCGGATGAAGCCGGAATCAATAAGCTTCCTGACTTCTGATTGGATTGCCTCCATTATCTCTGGACGGAACCGTCGCTGCTGTTGTTTAACAGGCTTCATGTCCGGATTGATGTTGAGGCGATGCATAGCCACTTGAGGATCAAGTCCAGGCATGTCCTCATAATTCCAGGCGAAGACATCTATATACTCTTGTACAAGAGATATTAAATCCTTCTTCTCTGGAGGTGACAGGCCGTCACTTATGAAGATGGGTTTAGGATTGGCTTCATCTCCTAGGTTGACTTGAACAACCTTGTCTTCTGTGGGTGGTTCACGCTGTTCAAAGCGGATATCCCAAGAGCATTCAAATGTTTGATCCAAGGATCTGTATCAGATTGGATCATTTCTTCATCTTCATCCTCCAGATGGCTTGTCGAAACCATGTTTACTGAAAGCCCTTTGAAGATGTTGCCGACACTGACATCTGATTCCCACGACGACGTGTCTGATGAGCAGTCATGACTTGACAGTCTCTCCGAATCAGAGGCTGATGGCACTGGAGTTGATATATAGCCCAACCCCCGGCGCGTCCGATGATAGTAATCAGGGGTTTTCCCTTTCGGTACAAAGGATCGAAGCAGTGTTCTTCTTCCTTTTCCGAAGTTCAACCCAGGCCTGTTGGTTAGATCATACCCCATGCGCTTCATCATCTTGAGCGTTCTTGGTTCATAATGATCGAACTGAGGGGATTCATCCTCACCTTCCGATTCTTCGTGGGGCATTGGTTCAGATGCGATTCGCCCAAAAAGTATTGGTCTTTGGCCTTTTCGTCCGGCTGGAACCATGAATACAGACTCTTGCGCGTCACCATTATCTTGGTATGTCCCGAAGGATGATTTCACCGGTACATGCAAAGATGTCAAGGCATCTATTGCCGACCAGAGGTCATCGTCCACGTCGGTAGTGGTATCCGACGGTATTGAATCGGAAACATACACAGGGAAATACGCAAAGTCTAAATCTTCATTAATGTACCAACCACCCGCATCGTCGGTGGTATCAACATCGAGCTTATTAGTGCTCTTTACAATGGGCTCCAACTCCCACAGGCACTCTTCTTTCTCAGGCTCAACGTCAGCTTCATTACCAGAGTCTGGCTCCTCTGGTTGTGGGGTTTCATTAGTCTCCTCCGGATCCTGATATAAGAGGGAGTCCGTGAAATAATTTTCAACCCCTTTAAACGGATGCCTTTCGGCAATCAACGTTCGGACCTGTCCACTCTCATCAATGTATTTCATGACTTGGTGGAGAGTAGAGGGAACGATGGAATTGCGGTGAATCCATGGTCGTCCCAGCAACAGGTTGTAGGAAGTGTCCGCGTCAATGACGTAACACGTCACTTCTGACTTGAGGCTCCCGATCTGGCATTTGAGCTTGATCTTCCCCATTGGGCGGGAGCTGTTGGCATTGAACCCGTAAATAGTCGTCTGGGTAGGGCTCAGACGATGGGTAGGAATGCCTAGAAACTGCATAACCCGGCGAGGTATGATGCTCAGCGCGGACCCTGGGTCTACCTGGATGCGGTTCACCTCGGATGACCCAATATACCCTGTGAAGTATAGGGGTCGGTCATGCTTCCCTTTAACCTGCATGTCATCTGTTGTGAAGGTGATGCAGGGAGCATTTGGGGAGGTGTGGAGGCAATCCTCTTCATCTTCCTCCCTTGGCACGCGGGTCATAAAGACCTCAGCATTTGCCAGAGCTTCTTGTAGAGCCTCTCTGGTTGACTTTGATAGCCTCAGGAGCTCATACAAGGTAATGCGTGCCGGGATGTTGGCTAGTTGAGCCAAGACGTCGAAGCGGTAAGGTGTCGAGGATCCTTCTGTTACACCTTTCGCAAGAACTCGAGAAAACCGAGTTTCTTTCTGCTTCTCCCCAGGCTGTTTAGAGGAGGGCTTGGCTGGTTTCACGGCTGGTTGCGGAGAAGCCGCTGATGTCTCGCCGTACTGCTTCAAGTATGCCTGTCCTGAACGGGTCCCCGCCGTAGGTTGGCTGGGCTCTGCGGCCAGGACTATTGTTTCCTCTTCTGAGTCAGTCAGCGAGGGAACATCAGTATCCGCTTCTCGGGAGGAAGCGCATATCACATGGCAAGATGAAGCCTTCCCTTTGCCTTTGGACTTCCTGTTGGTCACAGTCGTCCATTGTTGCTCGTCGACGAGGTCAGGGTGGACCCACATGATTTCCCCTCGAGGTGTAGGGACGGGTACCAAGCCTTTCTCCTGCTGCTGATGAGGGTCTGTGTTGACCACCCTCAGTTCTCCTTTCGGGACAGAGATCACCCCCACGGGTGTCGGGGTCGTGTCCCAAACTGGAGAATCGACGTCATGTTGGCCGTCATCTTCTTCTGCTCCGGTCGGAGTTTTAATACCTCCGCGTCAATCAGAGCTTGAAGGATGTCCTTAAAGACGTAGCAGCTTTTGGTAGGATGACCGAGCATCCTGTGGTATAAGCAGTAGGCGGGATTGTCGGTCTTGCCGACTTCCTCCGGGCGCCTAATTTCAGGGAGCTTCAGTCGATTGCTCTTGTTGAGTAGCTTGAAGAGCGAATCGACGTGTTCCTCCTTGAAGGAATACTGCTTGTTGGGGCGTGGCTGGCTTGAAGAGCCACTTGCCCTGCCTGTTTGAGGTTTGGTGGGAGATTTGGTCTCCGTCGCCAAATTATCCTTCCGCTTCGTCTGGAGAGAGGTGTCTGGTGCACGCCTTGTCGACCTCTCTGGCCTGGGCTTGCCTTCTTCCGCTCTGACGCGGGCGACAATCTCCTCAGCCTGTTCACCTTGCTGGACTAATTGTTTCCAGGTGCGGCTTTCAGCAACTCCTATTTGAGCAAGGAGTGAGGTTTGGAGATTATGGCGACATGTTTCCACCAGGGTGGCCTGGGTCATGCCGCTTGGACATCAGAGTGCCATGTTCCGAAATCTTTCTACGAAAGACTTGACGGACTCTCCCTTTCGCTGTTTTGTAGTTAAAAGGGTAGGCATTGTGACCTCCGAATCATCTTCGAAGAAGCGTGTTAGGAACAGCTTCTCCAAGTCGCCCCAGTTCTTGATGGAACCTTCGGGGAGCTTCATGAACCATTCAAAGGCCAACCCTTTCAGGGTGCCGATGAACAGTCGCGCCAGGATGGCATCGTTATCTACCACATTCCCGGTCTGGGATTTGAAGTAGTAGATGTGCTGGTTGGGTGACCCCTTCCCGTCGAATGCTTGGAGAGTTGGAGCCTTGAACTTAGGAGGGTACGGGACTAAGTCCCACTCGGCCGGATAGGGCCGGACTACCCCAGCTTCTTGGAGGCCTTTACGGTTGGTAAGGGCCTCGAGGCGCTGCTCCAGTTGACTCATTCTTTTAGCATGAGCCTTTCCCGGGGTCTGGTCGCTTCTTGCCTGTGACGAGGGCTTGGACACATCTGAGGTAGATCGTCGTGTCTCGTCAGAAGATTCGGAGGGTGGGCTTCCTCCTTTTCTCCCTTTGCCCTTCGGTCGTCTAGGAGGAGACCTCGCTCTTTCTTCAAGCAATTTCTCGAGCATATGCTTGAGGGAGTCAATGGATCTCTGTTGAGAGGCGATTATATCCATCTGGTGCTTCTGCGTCTGTTCTAAACGCCTGGCCGTCTCCTCAGGAGTGTCTGCCATGTAGGCGGAAGCCTCCTTCTCGATGGAAGAGTTTGAAGCTTGCGACCCCACTACAGCAGAGTGAGAATCACCCGTTCTAATGCCGCGGGCTAAGGCATTATAGTCAATTGGGGGAATGGCCCTCGTCCGGGTGCGAGTGTGTTGATACACTCCTTCCGGTACAGAGTCAGACTCGGAGTCATCTGGGCTGACTGCAATTTGTTTCCCCTTACTCCTGCTTGTCATATTTGCAGTGAGCTCCGGGTACTCGATGTCAGAGAAGGTTCTCCTCCTGTGGGAGCGTCTTCTTTTGGCTGACGGGGGAATCAGGGTCAGCTGTCTAATTAAAGACGACTGGTGCACGCCTGACTCGCAATGGCATCCAGAGAGCATCTGGATGAGCTGTTGACAGCAGCATGGAGAAGTGGTCTGATTGGCACTCCTTTTCCTTGTCAAATAATCCCTCAAATCCGTGGGAGAGGGATTAAAGAGACTGGTCTCGCAACGTCGACGACGGGAGACAGTCATGTGCTGTTCAGCCTGGACACAGGTTTCAGAAACGCGGCTGTTGCGTCGCGGCTGCGTCACGCGCGTCTGGCGTCTCTGTTGATATGAGACGCGACTTTCGCGTTGCTGTCTGCTGCGTTGGAGCAGAGAGACTTGGGAGAGAGTGGGCTGCTGGGCCCCACGCCTATGGGCGCGTGCTTCCTGCGTTTGACAAGACGCAGAAGCTTCGCTTCGGCGTTTGGCAAGTTGGTCTTCAGAAGGCTCAACTTGGGGAGTCTCGCGTTTGGGTCGCCAAACGCGGACCTCTCGCACTGGCCGAGGTGCGGGCAAGGCATCGGATCGTACGCTGCGTTCAACCCCGGTCAGAAAACCAACGGTTCCGACCGAGTGTTGACGCGCGCGTCTTCTCTGTCGACGCTCGGCATTCCGATTGCGCCGTGGAGGAAGAGAGAAGCCAACAACTTCCTGGTTTGTAGAACCAGGGGTGTTTGCCACGCGGGTCTCCTGAGAGACGCTGACGCGGGCGTTCTGTGCGACACGGTCGATCGCACTAGTAGATGTGCCAGGGACCACGCGGGCCTTCAGAGAGGAGTTGGCGCGTGTGCTCTGCGCGACGCGGTTGATCGCAGTAGAGGTGTCTGAGGTTACGCGGGCCTTCGGAGAGGCGTTGGCGCGTGAACCAAACTTGGCACAGTGGGCAGCAGGAGCACCCGACAGAGCCTCAGATTGGGCTTCAGGGGGCTGTCCACTTGAGACCCTGCGGCAGACGCGGGTCTTTGGGCTCTTGGAGCCAGAAGAGAGGAACTCTTCATACTTCGCCTGGTCGAACTCGACGACGAGGGATTCGACCATTTTCCCCTTACGGAGAACGTCATCTTGCACCACGGTGCGCTCGTCAGTAACGAAGGTATTCCCCAGCGGAGTCGCCATCTCTTGTAGGGGGCCGGAAAGTTTGGTGGTCGGAGAAAGTGGTTTTAGCTGTAAAAGATTTCCTTGATTCAAGCGAAACGATTACAACCAAAAGAACTACTCTTCCCTCTTTTCCAGTTACAAGGGAGGGAGGATGTCTGAATCTTCCCTTTGTTTAAAGCTGGGTTCTTCGTGTGGCGATGGAGAGTGAATCTTGTTCTCCGTTGACCAGATGACCGTCCTAGACCGTCGGGGTCTTCTCTTCGGTCGGTAGAAAGAGTAACTCAGCTCCGTCTACCAAAACTCTCAAAGAGGAGGTAGGCGAAGAGCGGCTAGTACTCAGTAAGCTCGCTGAAGAGTCGTGCTTCTCTCTTGATGATCCTCCTGCCTGGATTCGATCGATTTTTGATGATGCCTTATCTCAAAGCTCTCTCTCTTCAAAACTCCGATCTTCTGCCCAAGCTTCGATCTTCTCAAGGTTCTCTCCCTTCTCCCCAAAAAACTCCGATCCTCTCTTCATAGCAAACAAGGCTATTTATAGGGATCTCAGGAGGTGAAGGTGCCTCCTGAAAACGCTCCCGAATGAGGGGCCACTACCCGCTACATGCGCGGTGACTGGCCCCGCAATCAGGGCAGTTGCAACTGAGACGCGGGCGTTGGGCCGAACGCGCCTTGAAGTTTGAGACGCGGGCGTCGAGCCAAACGCGCCTTGAGACGCGGGTTTCGGGCCTTCACGTCTGGACGCTGAGGCGAGGGCGTCGGGCCGATGCGCCTGGATGCTGAGGCGCGGGCGTCGGGCCGATGCGCCTTGATGCTGAGACGCGGGCTTCGGGCCGACGCGTCTGAACGTTGTGACGCGGGTGTAGAGCCAACGCGTCTTAATGCTGAGACGCGAGCATCGATTTCTCGCGTCTAGAGCTTGAGACTCTGCTTCCTTAATGGCTGGTCTGTTAGTCATTTTTAGACAGCCTACAGGCGGTAATGCCAATCGGTAAGACACATCTCCCACACGATCCAAGATTTCGAATGGGCCGATGTATCTCGGACTAAGTTTTCCACGAGTACCGAACCGGATTACCCCTTTGGTGGGTGATATCTTTAAAATACATGCTCACCAGTTCTGAATTCCAATGGCCTTCTGTTTGTGTCTGCCCAACTCTTTTGTCGGCTCTGTGCTGCCCGGAGATGATCTCTGATAATTCGGACTTTGTCTGTTGTCTGAACTAGAATGTCTGGTCCCATAAGTCTTCTTTCGCCGACTTCGTCCCAACATATCGGTGACCTGCATTTCCTGCCATACAATGCCTCAAATGGGGCCATTTTGATACTAGCCTGATAGCTGTTATTATAAGAGAATTCTACCAAATGAAGATAGTCTTCCCATGACCCTCTAAATTCTATCATGCAGGCTCGTAACATGTCTTCAAGGATCTGGATAGTCCGTTCAGATTGTCCGTCTGTCTGGGGGTGATATGAAGTACTGAATTTCAGACGAGTTCCTAAATTTTCTTGGAGACTTTCCCAGAAATGTGATCGGAATCTTGTATCTCTATCCGATACAATACTAACCGGAACTCCATGCAGACGAACTATCTCCTTCATATATTTTTCTGCAAGAACTTCTGTTGACTGACCTACTCTGAAAGGTAGAAAGTGAGCTGTTTTTGTGAGGCGGTCAACGATCACCCATACTGCATTGTTACCCTTAGGACTACGAGGTAGAGCCGTAACAAAGTCCATGGTGATGTGTTCCCACTTCCATTCGGGTATCGGCAACGGCTGTAGAAGTCCAGCTGTTCTTTGGTGTTCTGCCTTTATTTGCTGGCAAACTAAGCACTTGGCCACATACTGGGCTATCTCCCTCTTCATGGCATTCCACCAAAATTTCTGCTTCAAGTCCCGATACATTTTAGTTCCTCCCGGGTGAATGGAATAGGCCGAACTATGTGCTTCTGCCAAAATTTTCTGTCGGACTTCTCCTTGGGGAACACAAATTCTGTTACCAAAATATAGTGCATTATCCGAATGAATGCGGATATCCGTCCTCAATCCAGCCTCTATTTGAGCTCTGAATTTCTGTAATCTGGGGTCTTCTTTTTGAGCTTCTTTAATCTCATCCATCAAGGTTGACTGGATCTGAAAGGTCATCAACTGTCCTGTCCTATCGACTCCTTGTACTATCATCAGGTCCAGTTTCATGATGTCCCGAATTAACTCCTTCTGATGCGTAAGTAGTACTAGCATTTTATTCTCTGGCTTCCTGCTCAATGCATCTGGTACTGTGTTGACTCTGCCGGATGATACTGTAAGTCTATATCATAATCTGCCATTAATTCAAGCCACCGTCTCTGTCTCATGTTTAATTCCTTCTGCGTGAAAATATACTTTAGACTCTTGTGATCCGTGTAGATTAACACCTTATCTCCCAGAAGATAATGTCTCCAGATCTTCAATGCGAATATTACCGCCGCCAGCTCTAAGTCATGAGTTGGGTAATTCCTCTCATGTGGTTTCAGTTGCCTGGATGCATAAGCTATGACATGACCATGCTGCATTAATACACACCCTAGGCCTTTCCCGGATGCATCACTGTATATAACCATCCCTCCTCTTCCTGAGGGAGTCCTCAAAACTGGAGCTGTAATGAGTCTTTCCTTTAATTGCTTAAATGCTGCAGCACATTCCTCGGTCCAAATATATTTTTCTCCTTTCCGGGTGAGCTTCGTTAACGGGGCTGCAATTTTAGAAAAATCTTGGACAAAGCGCCTGTAATATCCGGCCAATCCAATAAAACTCTTAATTTCTGTTACTGTCCTTGGAATTGGCCAGTCCTTTACTGCCTGAATTTTACTGGGGTCTACTGAAATTCCTTCTTCTGAAATTATGTATCCAAGGAAGGCCATACTATTTAACCAGAATTCACACTTGCTTTGCTTAGCATGAAGTTGTTCCTGTCGGAGAGTCTGTAACACTATTCTCAAGTGGTCTGCATGCTCTCTGTCGTTCTTCGAATAGATCAAAATGTCATCTATAAAAACAACCACAAACTGATCCAAATATGATGAGAACACTCTGTTCATCAAATCCATGAAAACTGCAGGGGCATTGGTGACTCCGAAGGGCATAACTAGGAACTCATAATGGCCAAAACGGGTCCTGAATGCTGTCTTGGGAATATCTTCTTTCCTTACTTTCAGCTGATGATAACCTGATTGCAAATCCAATTTTGAAAAGACTCGAGCTCCATGAAGCTGATCAAACAGATCATCAATTCTTGGTAAGGGGTACTTGTTCTTGATGGTAACCTTGTTTAACTCTCTGTAGTCTATACACAACCGCTTACCACCGTCTTTTTTGTTTGCCAAGAGCACTGGAGCTCCCCATGGTGAAGCACTTGGTCTAATCAATCCCTTATCCAAGTATTCTTGCAGCTGTTTCTTTAGAATCTCTAACTCAGTGGGTGCCATCCTATATGGAGCTTTGGATATCGGAACTGTACCTGGAAGGGTATCAATAGAGAACTCAATTACCCTATCAGGTGGGAAGTCCTGAGATCTCCTTAAATACTTCTGGAAACTCATTCCAAACTGGCACTCTCTTCTTCTGGATCTCACCAGCAGTCATCTGTGCTTTTCCTTTGGCAGGTTTGCGTTCTCCTTCAAATTGGAACTCAGGCTGAAGCGGTATTCTGAAAATAACTTTCTTGCTTCGGCAATCAATGACCGCATGGTATTTGCTGAGCCAAGTCATGCCTAAGATTATGTCGTACCCTTTAGTATCCAGTACGAGCATATCTATGGCCAAGGTCCTGTTACAGAGTTCTACAGGGCAATCAATACAAACCTTAGTAGATACGACTACTCCATTCCCTGTACTAATCTCCCATTGGTGGTCTAAAGTTCGAACAGGTATATAATGCAAGGCAACAAAACGATCAGATATGTAACAATGAGATGCACCCGAATCAAAGAGGGCAAGAACGGCTTCGAGTGTACCCTGATCTTACCTGTTACCACTTCTCCAGAAGTTTCGGCCTCTTCCGCTGTCAGGTTGTAAGCTCGTCCTCTTCCACGGCCTGCTGCAGCTCTAACTCCCCTCTGGACTGGGCGGATAACTTGCTGTGGGGGAAGGGGAAGGGCTCTCCTAACCATTGGTCCCTGATTCCTCTGTCCATCTGGTCCTGGAAGTGCTGGTAGTGCTTGGTTGGCCATCCCCATTCTCTTGTGGGGGCAGACTTCTACTGAATGATCACGGGAACCACATGCCAGGCATAACCCATTTGCCCTACGGCAATTCTGTCGGGAGTGACCTGGTTTCTGGCAATAACTACAAAAGAAGAATGGTTGGGTTACTGGAAAGGGAGCTGGTCGGAATGGCCGTCTCATGGCTGGGACTCTCGCTGTTCTGAATGGACCTCCTCTCCCTGCTTGTGGAAATGGCCTCTTCATGGCCTGGTTCCTCATCATATTAGATTTCCCTTTCTCCAGACCTCGCTCCACCTCCCGAGCTATGGTGAGGACTTGGGAATACGTTTTCAGCTGTTGGGGCATCAAGAGGATTTGAATGTCTATTCGCAAACCCTGTTGGAACCTACTCGCCCGCTTTTCTTCATCAGCCACCATATATGGAGCGAAGCGGCTCAGCCTCAAGAACTCAGCGGCATACTCATCCACAGACCGGTTCCACTGCTGAAGTCGGATGAACTGTTCTTCCATTTCTTTCTGAGCGGTGGCAGGGAAAAATCTACTATAGAAGCTTTGGGAGAACTGGTCCCACGAGACAGGTTTCTCCAATCTCGCTTCTTCAGCCAGCCACCAGGTCCTGGCTACATCCTTTAGCTGAATCTTGGCGACCTCCACTTGATTTTCTTTTGGACCCGGGCAGCGTTCAACAGATCTGTGGTGTCAATCAGCCATTGCTCAGCATCTAGTGGTTTCTCTTCTCCCGTGAATATCGCCGGTTGTAACCGCCTGAAGTCTGATACATTCCCCGGCCTTTGTTCCTTAGGGGTCGCTAACTCTTGCCGAAGGAGTTCCGTCTGCTGTTGCTGATTCTCCATCATAGTCTGGATAACCCTTAGAATCTCAACATTCTCTCCCGCGGGTCCATTTGATGCTTGCCCGGAGTTGCTACGACCCGTCCTTCTATCCATACTTATGTTGGTAAAAAGGAGACTGGAAACTGGAAAGATGGGAGGATTTTAGGACACAAGGAAAGGAATCAAGAAGGACTAGATAACTTGTACATTGTAGTTGGCAATGGCAAATTACATTAATTTGCTGCTTGATTGTACTATAGGTGTGAGAGCCTAGGCTCTGATACCAACCTGTAACGCCCCGATCTCACGGTACGGGGACGTCACTGCGACGTACATACGCAGGTCAGAAATACCCTTACGTATATACGCTAAGCATCAGTACAAGCAAGGATCAGAGTACGACAAAGCGTAGCGTCCATTCATATGCCAACATAAGACGTACAAAGTACAAGGTTATCACAGATTGTGACATACATTTACATATCACATGCATCATATATCACAGCCAAACACAAAAGTACGATTTACAATAAGATTACAAGATGCTCACGAGCTGGAGGAAGGTCCCGCGAGCCAAAAAGGAAAGTCTGGGACGACAGCAACCGAGACTAATCAGCCTGCTCGGAAAGGAAAGCTTGATCTACCACAGAAGGCTCCACCTCGATCCAAGGTTCGGAACCTGAACATACAAATTCAAGGGAGTCAGGACCTCCCGAACAAGTAGAGCAGGTTACAGCCGAGTGGCAATAGAAACATGAGCATGAGAGTTGGTATAATATCATGAGAAATCAGCCAGCAAGTAAAAGAAGCACCACATATTATAAACGGAAGGGCAATGTATACGCTTAAACTACGGCTTCACGAGACTAGTACCTCGAGGGAATAATCCAAACAAGGAAACCCTCATCTATATACCTTTATCTCATGTCACCGTAATCCAAGTGCATACAACACCCACAATTAACGTCTTTTATTATTATTATTATTATTATTGCTCGTCTTACCCTGATATCTAGCTATGTGAACTAGCGTCCCAGCACACATAGATCCATATCCAAGTAAAGCAAGGTTGTTATTGGAAACCAGCGGGGGTATCAACGAACTATGTTTACAGTGGGTCCCGTGCATACCCGGGACCACGGCCCAGGATTGTTCCGTTGCTTGGTAACGGAACCCGCCGCAAGGCAAACAGGAGGGACTTATTGTATGCCCTTATCATGATGGTACCAGGAATGAGGGAGCCAGCACTCCCCTCGGTCGCCTGGAGGCCCACAGGTCAGACCGGAAGTTCAGTTGCACAACATACCTAATGCCACTGTAAACACGAACACATATTGATAGCCGCATGTTTCCCCCGACCCAATGTAAGTTGTCTCATTTTATGGTATATTAAATAATTATCTGATTTCGGAATGAGCAGGAACATGTCAGGAGTACAGGTATATCAGGAGTACTGGTTCGTACTATCAAGTAATCAAGTTTGTAAATCATGAAGTCCGGTTATCATTCCCGTTATAATGATAATTATAGGAGTCAGGTGTATCATGCCTTGTGTCAATAGATAGCATGATAAGAGGTGATATTCATCAAGTAACATGCCATGAAATAGCAATATCTAATACATGACCCGAGTATAAGATTCATTTCCAAGAAAGTAATTAACCATAGCAAATAGTCAAGATTAGTCGACTAGGGAGAGATAGTAGTCGACTTATGAAGGAATTAGTCGACTATAGATAGGGGACAAGTCGACTGATAGGGCTGCGTCTCAAAGAGTTGCGTTTTTAGGAGAAAAGTTAGTCGACTAGAAGAAGGGGTTAGTCGACTAATAGGCTGCGTTTCACAAGACTGCGTTTCAATATGCCGCGTCTCACAAGTCCGCGTCTTGTCACAAATTCGCGTCTCACAAGTCCGCGTCTTGTCACAAATCCGCGTCTCACAAGTCCGCGTCTCACAAGTCCGCGTCTTATCTCAAGTCCGCGTCTCAGGAGAGAGTTAGTCGACTGTAGAAAAGGGGTAGTCGACTAATGAAAGCTGCGTTTTCAGAAATAAGGTTGCGTTTCAAGGAAGTTAGTCGACTAGTTGTGGGGTCAAGTCGACTAATGGGTGCAAAACAGAGAACAGATCCTGATGCTTGAGGGCTGTGGTTTGTTGATAATATTACAAGTATGAGAACAATGTCCAAGTCTTGGCGAGTAGAATTACTCGCCTAGAATGCGTCCAAAGTCCAGCGAGAGTGCCAAGTGAAGAAGATGAGTCCTTTGCCAAGTTAATCACCAAAACGATCACCGGAACAATCGCGAACGATTACCGGGAAATCTACGGTGATGAAGCTCGGTCCCAAACCAAAAGGAGGGCACCGGCCTAGAATCCTGTCAACGAAGAAGAACACGGCCCCAATCCAAAGGAGTGGCCGGTCTCCACAAGAGAAGGCAAAAGGTTGATGGTGCAAGTCCAACTCAATATGGCAAAACGAGATTTTGCAAATGGCGTTGCGGGGAATGAAGCTATAGTCCGCCGAAAGAGGTTGACGAGGGGGTGAAGATGGTATGCTCGGTGGAGGCTACGGTGGTGCAGGTGGTGGTGGAGATGGTGATGAAGTTTTGTGGAGGTGATGGGTTCTTTTGGTGTCTCTTGGTGAAAGAGGTTGAAGAAGATGGAGTTAGTTGTTTGGAAATGGTGAAGGAGATGGAGGGGAAGAAGGTGGAGGAGTTGGTGGAGTTTGGTGTTGGAATAAAAATGGAGAAGGGGAGGGTTTGTGGTGGCCGGCCAAGAGCTTGGTGGTGGTGTGCTTGCTGTTGGAGCTCACAGGAAACAAAGGAGATGAAGAAAGTGAAAGAGAGAGAAGATGGGGATGCATGTATATATAAAGGGGAAAATAATATAATAATAAGCCATCATCACTTTCCCTCCAAAGATTGCTGCGTCCACAATGTCCCAAGGCTGCGTTTAGGCCATTTAAAGAGCCAAACGCGGGAGCTCAAGGCTGCGTCCAGAGGAAAACGCAAGGAGGCTGCGTTTCAAAGAAAAGGACAAAGGCATGGGTGATTTGGACTTGAGTTGAGTCAGCCCATAAGCATTTAATGCAGCATGGAGAGGGTGGCTGCATTAATGATGAACTCAGCTGGTGAAGCTCGCGTTTGAGGAAGGAGAGAGAAAAATGGAAAAAGAGATAAGTAGAAAACTTGATAAATTCTCGGTATCTGGGAAAATACCGAAAACTCCAGGAATGACCAAAAATTGAAGTATCTCAGAAAGCTATCCAAAAATTCACAAAAATCATAAATATTATGAAATGACTTTTGGTGAAATCGATTTCCAGAAATTCTATCTCATTTTCAAATAAAAATCCTGAAATATACTGGGATCGGTGTTTACATCGGGTAGGCTGAATTTTCGATAGAATCTGAAAATTCCCAGAAAATGCCCAAAGGAAGAAAACATAATTCTAAGAAGGAATGTGAAAGCAGAATCTGGAAATTTGGTTCCAATAGCAAATTAAAATTCCTGGAATCAACCAGTGATACTGGCCGACACCGGTTTTGAAGATCTACAATTTAATTCCGAAAAATTCCAGAAAATCATGAAAAATCTAGAATATTAAAAAATAATATTTGAAACTAAAATTAGTCAAATCTGAATACCAAACAGATCAAATCATGCAGTACTGCTATATGAGTAAATATTTAAATAGCAGAAAATAAAATAAAATAAAATAAAATAAAATAATAATAATAAAATGCACCAAAAATCAGGATACGTAACTGTGCACGTATACTGAGGATGGGGTGTTACACCTTTTTGATGATGACAAAACAAATAGGCTATATCAAAAAGATATAAAGAGAGAGATAAAACTCCCCCCTCAAATTATGCTATATTAAATAAGTAAAAGCAATTTGCATTTGAATTGCAAAAACCATAAAGATCAATAATTTGAAGTTTTAAATAGCATAGTCAGTAAAAACATGATACTAAAAATACTTGCAAAACCATATAAACTCATGTACAATAATACAATAATACAAGAACACAAGAACTCATTTTCTCCCCCTTTTTGTCATACATCAAAAAGGGATAAAGAAACAAGAAAAACATTTTTATTCAATAACACAAATATTAAGTTCACCACATATAAAGGAAAATCTATGAAAATCAAGTGGTTTAGTGAAAATATCTGCAAGTTGCAAATCCGAAGAAACATAATCAATCTCTATATCACCTTTCTCAAAATGATCTCTAAGAAAGTGATATCTAATCTCAATGTGCTTGGTCTTACTATATTGATTTGCATTCTTAGTCATATGGATAGTATTAGTATCATCACAAATATTTTTATATGGTCATAATGCAAATCATAATCAAGGAGAGTATGTTTCATCTAAAGGACTTGTGCACAACAAGCCCCCGCCGCAACATACTCCGCCTCGGCGGTTGAGAGGGCTACCGAATTTTGTTTCTTAGAGGACCATGAAACAAGACAATTACCAAGAAATTGACATGTCTCATTAGTACTCTTTCTATCCACTCTACAACCCGCATAGTCGGCATCCGAATAACTCGTCATTGAAAAATCTCCGGTTTTCGGATACCAAAGACCATTCCAATAGTGCCCTTAATATAACGAATGATGCGTTTTATCGCAATAAGATGAGACTCTTTAGGACATGATTGGAATCTAGCACAAAGACACACACTAAACATAATATCCGGCCTACTTGCCGTTAAATACAACAAACTACCAATCATGCTTCTATATAACTTAATATCAACACATTTACCTTGGTCATCCTTATCAAGCTTGGTTGTAGTTGCCATGGGAGTGTTGCAAACTTTCGAACCTTCAAGTCCAAATTTCTTTATGAGTTCCTTTGCATACTTGGCTTGACATATGAATATCCCATCCCGCATTTGCTTGATTTGGAGTCCAAGAAAGAAGTTTAATTCACCCACTGAAGACATTTCAAATTCACATTGCATACACTTTTCAAATTCCTTGCACAAAAGCTCATTAGTAGAACTAAAAATTATATCATCAACGTAAATTTGTACTATAAGAATGTCATTATCAACATGCTTAATAAATAATGTTGTGTCTACTTTACCTTTAACAAAATCATTTGAAAGAAGAAAACTAGAAAGCCTTTCATACCAAGCTCTAGGAGCTTGCTTCAATCCATACAAAGCTTTATCAAGTTTAAAAACAAAATTAGGATAAACATGATCAATAAAACCGGGAGGTTGTTCAACATAAACTTCTTCATTTATAAAACTATTTAAAAATGCACTTTTTACATTCATTTGAAAAAGTTTAAAATTTTTAAAAGATGTAAAAGCTAGTGTCATCCTTATGGCTTCAAGCCGTGCTACGGGTGCAAAGGTCTCCTCAAAGTCAATTCCTTCAACTTGAGTGTAACCTTGGGCCACTAACCTAACTTTATTCCTAATAACATTTCCTGACTCATCCATCTTATTTCTAAAAATCCACTTAGTACCAATTATTGGTCTATCGTAGGGTCTAGGAACAAGGTGCCAAACTTGGTTGCGCTCAAATTGATTGAGCTCTTCTTGCATAGCTAGCAACCAATATGAGTCACCCTCGGCTTCAAGGATGTTTTTGGGTTCAAAATGAGAAATTAATGTAAAGTTACCACAAAAGTCATGGAGTTTGGAGCGAGTTGTTACCCCTTTAGATACATCACCTATGATGAGATCCTTGGGATGATTTATAGCGAATCTCCAATCTTTCGGAAGTAGTTGAGATTGTTCAACTTCTTCCTTTTGAACTTCACCAATAGGTTCTTACTTTTCTTCTTGAATGGGTGAGTCCTTTAAGGAAATTTTCTCCATGTCCTCACCTAGTGAGTCAAACTCTACAATATTCTCAACAATAACATTATATTCTTCAAATTTAACATGCATGGATTCTTCAATAGCAAAAGAAGATTTATTGAATACTCTATAAGCTTTGCTAGTAGTAGAATATCCAACAAATATTACTTCATAAGCCTTAGCATCAAATTTACCCAAGTTATATTTAGTATTCAAAACAAAACACTTGCATCCAAAAACTTTCAAATATGAAATATTTGGTTTTCTAGAATGATAAATTTCAAAAGATGTTTTGAAAGAATTTTTACACAAATAAATACGGTTTGATATGTAGCATGCGGTATTTACGGCCTCGGCCCATAGATATTGAGGAAGGTCATATTCACTTATCATAGTTCTAACCATCTCTTGAAGGGTTCTATTCTTTCTTTCTACAACTCCATTTTGTTGTGGAGTTTTAGGACATGACATTTCATGCTTGATTCCATTTTCATCCTAATAAGTCACGAAAAGTTGGCTAACAACCACCTCTATCACTTTTTATTTTCAAAATCGAAAAACCTTTTTTCTTTTTCAACCCTTTTTCGAAAAATCTTAAAATGCGAAAAAGTTTGATCTTTGTGTTCCAAAAAGAAAACCCAAGTGAAACGGGAAAATCATCAACTAAAACAAAAGCATATCTATTACCATTTAAGCTTTTAGTTTTAGTTGGTCCAAAAAGATTCATATGAATTAATTCTAATGGCCTAGTTGACATGATATCCTTGATTGGTTTGAAAGAAGACTTGGTTTGTTTCTCAAGTTGGCACGCACTACAAATGCGGTCTTTTTCAAACTTCAATAAGGAATACCCTTCACCAATTCCTTAGAATTAATCCTAGCAAGATGATTAAAAGATGCATGTCCTAATCTTCTATGCCAAAGCCAAGAAGTCTCATCAAAAGCATTCAAGCATTTAGTAGAACAATCCAAATTAAGCATGTCAATGATATAGACATTATTATCACGAAAACCGGTGAGAATACAATCATTGGTTTTACAATCAAAGATTTTGCAAGAGGAATCATCAAAAACAACTTTAAGACCACGATCACAAAGTTGACTTATACTAAGCAAGTTATGTTTAAGTCCATCAACTAAAACAACATTTTCTATAATAGGAGATGCACCAATTTGAATGTTACCAATACCGATGATTGTGCCCTTGGAGTCATCTCCGAAGGTGACGGTGCCACCTTTAACGTACCTTGATAGGCTTGTAAAGTTATTGATATCCCATGTCATATGTCTTGAACAACCACTATCAAGGTACCACCGCTCCTTACGTCTTAGAGCCTTGGTGTGTACCTACATCAAATAATTTAGGACTTGATTTTGTTACCCATATTTTCTTGGGTCCTAAAGGGTTAGCGTCATGAACCCACACAAGATTATTAGATCTATTTATTTGATCATAGCAAAATTTAGCTAAGTGGTCATTTCGACCACAATAAGTACATCTATAAACTCTTCCATATTTAAATGCATAATGAGTGTGTGGCTTACTAGCATGCGACTTGTGTGCATGAGTGTTTTAGCATGTGAAGTGTTGACATGGTGAGCATTTTTAGCATGGGTAGTTTTATCATTCTTAACACGTGGAGTGTGCTTCTTTGAAAACATTTTCTCTAATTTCTTAGTATTAAAAGCACAATCTTTTAAAACATTTTTAAAATCAATAATTCTTGTTTTAACAAAGAAATTCATTTTCATCAACTTTTGAAAATTTAGCTTTACAAGCAACTTTATAAGCATCAAATTCTCTTTTAGTTGAAATAAGATTAGACGAAATTTGAAACAATTGCAAGTTGATTTTTAAGCAACTCAATTTCCTTTTTCAATTTAGAACATTCTACCTTTTTATCATCAAAGCTTTCAGAAAGTTCAACAAAAGCATGTTCTAGCATTTCTCTACTTATTTCATTTTCTTCATCAAGAAGTTGAGTGGTTACCTTGGGTGTGTTTGCCATGAAACACATATTTGCCGTGTCCACCTCATCTTCGGACTCGCTTTCCGAATCCCAAGTAGCTTTGTATGCTTTCTTTTCAACCGGCTTCTTTTGCTTGAAGGAGGAAGTCACCTTTTTCTTGAAATCCGGGCAATCGGTCATAATGTGTCCGGGTTTCCGGCAATTGTAGCATATGATTCTTCTCTCCTCCTTCCCTTTCAATTTCCTTCTAAAGTTGAGTTTATTCTTACGGTACATCCTCTTCACATTTCTTACTAGAAAAGATAGCTCCTCATCATCTTCTTCATCTTCTTCATCGTCGTCAATAGTGGAGGAAGACTTGAGAGCCATGGACTTCTTCTTTTGAGGAACCGCTTCTTCTCTTGCCTTCTCCATCTCATGAGTCTTAAGGTTTCCAATAAGACTTATGAGATCCATTTCATCTTTATCATTCAACTCCTTTAAGGTGGTAGCCTTTATCTCCCATGATGAAGGGAGAGCTCGAATCACTTTGCGCACCTTTTGATCATTGCTTATATCATCACCTAAGGAGGAAAGAGCATTGGTAATTTTAGTAAATCTTGTAATCATAGAATCAATAGATTCATCTTCAAGCATTTTAAAACTTTCATATTAGGACCTTAAGAGATCTATCTTAGCTCTCTTTACTTGTGATGTCCCCTCGTGTGTGACCAACAAGTGTTGCCAAATCTCATAGGCGGATTGGCAATGTATAACCCGTAAGATCATCCTCATTCAAGGTGGTGAGAAGGAAATTTTGGGCCGTAGAGTTAGCCTCATATTCTTTGTAGGTAAGGTCAGACCAAGTGCTCTCCTCACTATCGGGTCTACTATAGGGTTTGGTCAAGGATTTAGCAACTAAACTACCTAGGGATTGTAGAAAGATAGTCATCCTAACCTTCCAAATGGGGAAATTGAGTCCATCAAATTTAGGAGGGGTCTTAATGTTGTCGGCTATTTTTACTAGTGTCTGAATGAAAGAATGCAAGTAGTGATTAGCAAATTTTAGGATATCTCTAAGGATGTGAAGCCAAAAACTAGAGTTCTAGCTCTGATATCAATTGAAATCACCAAGAGGGGGGTGAATAGGTGATAATGCTAATCAATGCACAAATAAAAACTTATGATGCAACAATCACCCAAAACAAGACTAGAAGCCGAATACCCCGTGAAGGGCTCTAAACTCCTTCCTCGTGGTTCCTCTAGATAAAAGTTTAAGGTGCGTATTGTAATCTTGTTGTATGAGTATTTGATTGACAAAATGAATATGAAACAAGTGAATATAGCAATCAATATGTAAAGCAAGTACAATGTAGCAATGAATATGAATAGCAAGTAAATGAAGTAATGAATAAGAAGCAATAAGTATAGGGCAAGGAATTAAAGTAAGAAGCAAGTAAACCAAACGCAAACACCGAGAATTTTTCTGAGGTTCGAGCACCCAGCTCTACGTCCCTGCCTTCACCCAGAAGGATTTCTAACCACTATAACTTCACAAAGAGTTACAATTACACCGGAGTACTCAACTCTACAATCTCAAGTGCAAGTATTCTCTTGGTGATCAAAAGACCACAAACTATCTTTTGAAAAATCCTTTTCCCTTAAAAGAACCCTGTAGAACAATGAGTAGGATTGAAGCTCTAGTATTGTAAGTGGAAAAAGAAAATGAATTTTGAGAGAGTTTTGAAAGAAAACTTCAGAAATGAGAGAGAAATTTTCAGCACAAAAACCAAGAGCCAAAACTCTTTTGAAAGCCTTTAAACTTTGAATATTTTTGCAAATGATTGTTGTAAATCCCATAACTCTAATCACCCCTATTTATAGGATAGAGCTAGGGATTAAAGGGTAAACTAACAAAATGATAATTAGGAAATATTTGACCCAGAAAACAGCCCCTAAACACGTTTAGATACAAAAAGCTCGTTTTAAAATGTGTATAAAAAATAGCCGTTACAGGCTGAAACACAGCCACGGTCGACCGACCGATCGACCGGGTTTTAAATAAAGAGAGCCGTTGCAGCCCATGTCGACCGCTCGGTCGACCGCAACAAACAGAGAGTTGCTTGCTTACAGTCGGCCGAAGGTCGGTCGACCGAAATGGGGTCCGGTCGACTGCTCGGTCGACCGGGAAACGTGCACACATGCACGCACCCAACGGTCAGAATCCCGGTCGACCGGTCGGTCGACCGATCTGACCTGACATAGAGTCGGTCGACCGACTTAGGTCAAAAACTGAAATTTGGAAAGGATTTTGAGGAGATTTTGATGGTTTACAAAATAGTTTTGATCAGAACTATGTATAATACACAAAATTGAGTTTATAAGCAAAAGACTATATTTAAAAATATTTTATACATATATATAGGAGAAATTTTTAGAAATGACATGTGCGCAAAACTAGTGTGTGTAGGAATTTTGAGTTTCAAACCTATTCACTATTCTTTAACAAAACTATAAAACTAAAAACAAATCTAATGAAGTCTTTTGAGCAAAAATGATGTCTTGAGTCATGTAATGCCTTGCTAGAGCCTTCTTTTTTTATGGGCATTCCCTCTTGTGCCATATGTCTTGTTTGCTCCATGAATCTAGAAAATCTTTGCAATAGCTAAGCAATGTCCTTCAAAAATGGTACTAACCTGAAACTTATTATGAACAAACTTATTAGTACCATATAGCTTCTATTTTTTTTATCATCAAAACTTTAAACAAATGGAGAGTGTAACCTCTTGGGCCAACAGATGATTGGTGGTGTTGGGGAGTTAGAGGAGGAAGAGGAGGTGATGATGGGGTGGTTGGAGTGGTGAATTAGGTGGAGGTGGTGGTGAATTTTGGAGGAGGAAGGGAGGTGATGGTGGTGAGTTTTGTTGAAATTGGAGGTGGAGGGGTGGTGGTTGAATGAAAAGGAGTTGGTGGAGTGGAGAGGAGATGTGGTGGAGGGGGTGGCCGGCCTAGGGACAGCCGACGGTGGTGGTGGTGATAGTGGAGGCAGCAGCCATGGATAGGAGTTGGTGTTCGTTTGTTTAGTTAAAGTGGTTTGGAGTTTGAAATTGAATTGGAAGAATGAGAAGGAGAAGGAAAGTGGAAGTGTTTTTAATAGAGAAGGGAGAGGATTTGTGATGATGAAAAGGGATGGAGGGGAGAAGGATGGGCTGCAGCAACAGCCCATCATGCCTCTGTGGCCGCTGCTGCAGCTGTGGAGCAGGAATGCAGGGTATGGGGAGAAGTCAGGGAGAAAGAAAAGAAAGAAAAAGAAAAAGAAAGGAAATAAAAAAATAAGAAAAAGAAAATAAAATAGTATACAAAATTTTATTATTAAATAATTTATTTATTGTAATTTCTAGAAGTACAAAGTAGGGGATTAGAAAAGGAAAAAAGTAAGAAAAGAAATTGTCGGTAAATAATATTATTATTTTAATAGGGTGAAAATTTGACTGTTTCAGAAACGTTCCAAAAATTCTTTAAAATAGAAAATATTATTCTAAGATATTTAGTGAAATCAGATTCAAGAAATTCAGTATAGTTTTCAAATTAAAAATTCTGAAATCTTCCAGCGTTACCGGCTAACACCAGAATCGGTGAAATTTTGATAAATTTAGAAAAATCTCAAAAAATGTATTTAAATAGAAAATAAAATTCTAAGAAGTATTGTAAAAACCATTTTTAAAAATTCAATTCCTCTTGAAAACTAAAAAAACTGAAAATCAGTCAGCGATGCCGACTGACATCAGTTTTGGAGATTTTGCAGAAAAATTCTGAAAGTTCTAAAAAATCACAAAAAATCTAAAATATTAAAAAACAGTGTTTGAAACTAAAATAGGTCAAATCGGACTACCAGAAAGTCAAATCGGGTTACAGGCTGGTATCGGGTTCGCGGTCCGGGTCAGGGCTTACTCTAGATCTGAGAATCCAGATCCGATATACAATAATATAAGCAATCACAACTTAAAAGTAAATACTGGAAGAAAATTGAACAATATGAACGAAAAAAATTCGGGACACACATCTGGGTATGTATCCCGGGAACGGAGTGCTACAAGATCTAAACATGATACCCTAGATTTTCAATCTTAAGTATAGATTATTGTTTAACAATATATAATCTATCAAAGTCTTGATTATTTAAGAATTATCTTATTTTAAACCTAGCATAATCTTATATTTATTTTCATTAAACCACACAATAAAAAGATCTAGATGAGCTAAAAAGTTACTAATCTAGTTCATCTAACCTAAATACGTTTTAAGATTTAGCTACTCATGATGCTCAAGAAAACAAAATAGAATGACGAAGAAGAAATATCAAAAAATAAAAGAACTTTATTGATATTTAACTCTTTTACAAATAATTATCAATCTCCTTGGTTGCAACAACAAACTTTCACTCGGGCTTTTGGAGGATACAAGTGATACCATTAATTTAAGCTTTCCTCTCTTATTTATACTCAGAGAGTGTTATAATTGTTAAAACTTAATTGTTAGAATTTTAACTGCATATCTTGAAGTTATAATTATTTGTAAGATCTTAATTGCATATCTTGTAGGTATAATTGGTTGATTATAAGATCTTGACTGCAAATCTTATAGTTACAACTGTTTGATTGTAAGAATTTGACTACAAATCTTATAGTTTCAGCTACTTGATTTGTTTTCGTATAGATGTGGATTTAAGTTGATTAATTGGGATTTGGGCTATGGACTTGTAAAAAATTCATCTTTTGAGCTTCTTTTCTTTATTCTTTATTCTAAACCTAAATTCTTTAAAAGTACACTAAAAATATCCGAGTAGCATTGTTTATGAATAAAAAACAGATAAATAAGAGTATAAAAGTGTAACTAAATGATGTCAATCAATGTGTGTTCTTTGCTCTAGTGTGTGCGCGCGCGCGCGTGAATGGCCATAACTAGAACTTTGTAAATAACATGATAGTACTGACAGGGATATGGCATAAGATGCATCATAGAACAGAGAAATCATCAGAGTGATAAGATTAGATTAGGATTATGGGTCTATGAATCAATTACTTAGTGATAATTAGCATAATTAACACCCATAAACCATGATAGTGAGGGAGGGGGCAAGTCATGAGGACTAACTAAGGCAAGTTTAGAACATATAGACAAATTATGTAGCCCAAGCAACCCATGATAGTCTTCTTGTCTAAAACGATTGCATGTGCACTGTCCATTGAATGTATTTCTCTTTTGGTCCAAGGTCTCAGATCACTTCAAGGAAGAAACACACAAGGAAACTTGAGATGGAGAAAAGGATTAGACTAGAATGGCACCAGTGTTTTCGACCTCAGAATGTGCAGTGATATCAGTTGAGAAACAATGTGTAAACATGAAAACCCCAATGAAAACGACTTGCAGGTTGAAGGAGACCAGTTTTGATACTTCATATGAGATTTGGAAGTTCACAGGTGTTACACGAGTATGTGTCGAGTGCATTGATGCGCCACGCGCAGACTGAGGCGGTACAGAAAGCGCAAATAATGAAGACTAGTGAGCTGGTATGAAATGAAGTATAATTGTCTCATATGAGTAAAAAGTTCATAAAAAGAGTGACTTGAGTACAAGGACAGCATATTGAAAAGAAGAGAATATAAACACATCACAATACAAGATACAATTAAGATTCCAAACATTTTATCCCCACATTGTCCCTGACTGAGTGAAAGAGAGGGGGAAAGACTCAAATTGATGCATGAAGAGAGATATCAAGTAAATAAAATGTGTTACAATAATTGCACGAAATGATGTCCAAAGTTGGAAGCAAAATGTTGAATCCAAGCTAGATAGGGGGAACTTCTTTTTTCATTCAAATGCCTCACATATGTCCATAAATGGGCATGTACACAAGGAATATCACCTACAATTATTTGGATGTGGGACAGAGAATGCTCAACTAGAGGATCATAAGATGAAATTTTCATTCAGCAATTTAATACAACTCTTTTACTCAAGAAGAAAACGATGCATCATGTACAACACACATCAATATTGGTGTCTAAATAAAGAATTTAAAGAGAGAGAGAGAGAGAGAGAGAGAGAGAGAGAGAGAGAGAGAGAGAGAGAATCAGCAACAAAAATTCCTAGTTAACAGTAAAATGCCACAGTTCTGAGCATTCGGTCCTGAATCCTTGTAACAAATGGATTCGCTCGAACCCAAAGAACACAAAATAAGAATGCAAGAAGAAGTGACCAAATATGACAACTGTTGGGATCCGATTTTGTTGGACCAACAAGCCCTTTAAAAACGGGTAGAGATGTATGATCACCAAAAAGGGGAGACGAATTTAGCAAACAATTTAGCAAACAATGGGTACCAATGCAACTCCACCTCATCTCAAGAATCCCAGCCGCAAATGTCAAGAGGAAGAGAAGCATAAGACTAATCTGCAACAACAAACAAATTTTTCTCATTACATATCTGATATATGCTAACAGTTGGGTTCTAAAAAGTTCCCATGTCAGCCGTTGAAGCTATACCTGTGGAATAATAAAGCACAAGACTTGGTCCTACTACAATCAACTTAAAATTTCTACTTGAATACTAGTTGGTAAACCTTATTGAAAACCTTGACAACTGATGAATGAGCATAGGTTTGAGTTACCAGCTATACATGATACATCTATCATAGGCATTCTACATTATAAATGAAGAATTAAGCAATGAACTGGTGTTGGTATGGTCTAGGGGAAAACGGTAGGAAGGGCATTAAAAAGAAGCATGGATGGAAAATAAACCCTTGATAGATTTGATAAAGTGAATGAGCACAATTCATCATGAAGATATACCAACCATGATATTCAATGATACTGAATAGTTCATAACACCATCAAACAAATGAGCGGAAAAGAACCTTTAAGCCAACCACACTAGAAGCAATATGTCCCTCAAAATCGCATCTAGAGGTGAAATTGGGGGCACGCAGCAGCAGTGACATATATAAAACACAAAACTCGCATACATACATACATACCAAGCTTATAAGGGAACTTCATTCACATAACATACTTACAACTAAGATCTACAAATTGTTATATTTAAAATTCTCGGAAAAATATTACTAAATGTCACAAGTGGTTCAAAAGCTTCATCATACTCAACATAATGGTTTATCATATTAAACTAATGAGGTATTTGTACTTTTTGTATGTTATACTTTGGTTGACTCTTTAATAAAATGGGATGGAACTGACCACCTTTTGCTCCATAAAAAGGGAAAAAAGAAAAGAAAAAAACTATGAGATGCATAAGATGAGGTTCCAAATTATAGCGTCTCTTGAACATACTTTGCTTGCTAGTAGGCTACCTCAAACAGGGACACGAGCTATTTGGTATCTGAAAAGGTTGAAAAAGCACGAGGTGAACTATGCGCTCAACAAGGTTTGATAACTTAGTTTCAGTTTCAGTTGTAGAGTGTTCTTTTATTAAAGGTTTTCATTCCCCTCTTTAGTTTTGATAGGTTTCATTTGAAGTTTTGGTTTCAGTTGCAACATATATAAACATGTAGATATATTTGATACTTTTCATATACAGTATGCAAGCAACACACAATGTAAACATATAGGCTGGGTGGGTATTAAATCAACACAAGTGAACTCCTAATACTCAACCAGTTAACTTAAAGATTAATCCAAATTAACATAAAAACCACCAATTTAAAGTTAAATTAAAGTTATAATTAGAATTAAACTAAAATATCTAAATTATGATCTAATTATGACAAATTAAGATATGCCGGGTTCGGATGGCTATAGAAGCTAAAGGAAGATGAAATTATTAATTTGAACGTTACATTACATTTTGGCTGTTCTCCCTATGTAGGTTTCGATATGTTTCATCCAAAACTGATTGATACCTAATGCTAAAACTTAATGGAACCTTTTTAAACAGAGTAGGAAGGGAATATGTTTTTTTTTCATGGTAAATAAGGAATCAGTTGTATAATATTGCAATAAAAGTGGACAAGATCAGCATCTGAGGCTTGATTATCAATATCAACCTACAACAAAGATTTAATGAAGTTGGATTGGGTCAAGAAGTTCTTCATAACAATGAATATTGTATAATGAATAGTAATTAGTAAAACTCAACAAGTTGATGGGACAGGCTTATTCATAAATTATAGGTGCAAACAACAAAGTTAACTTTCTACAGTCAGGTAATAAACCTGAAAGAGTAAGAACCATGTGAGGTTTAAATGTGTCCATTATTTCAACAATCAACTAAATTGCATGGCAAGCATGAAAACTAAACATGATAGAACAACCTAATCATCTTATAAAGCGCCAACTTTGGAAAGGAATGTAGATCAAGTTTAAAAGATAATGACCGTATCTAAGATGTCTATTGTTGTTTCTCTCTTTTTACATCTCTTCCCCATGCAGTACCATCTTCATAATCACAGCTTATAACATAAACTGCTTCTTTTAGGAGTTCCTCAGGTGAAGCTGATTTTGAGAAGGGATCATCCTTGACAAATACCGATACAATTAGAGTCAATGACTCACCAAAATATTTCTTTAAGCTGAGAAGGCGAGAAGGATTTTTCATTTCCGGACTGCTCAGTCGCACGTTGTCTTCCTATGGAAGATTAGAAATAAAATCAAATCCATCATTGAGATTCTTCTTCCATGGTCTACAAAGCTCAGTCTGGTGCCTTTTGATTCTGCAGATGGGAAATAACCCATATAATGCCTTCCTATTGAAGAAGCATCCGGTTCCAACATAGAAAGGCCCCTGAATTCCATCAGCACCCTTCATGTGTATCTGCAAAAAAAAAAAAAAGTTTATCAGAGATTATGTATACCAGATTACAGAATATTAATGAATGTGACATAGCTCATCTTTCCTAGATCCCAAATGATATAAAAGTCTAAATTAGCTAATCAAAATATCAAATATACCCTAAGTACAACACTTGTGGCCCATGTTCCATGAAACTTTGATGAATGGTGATACTGGACAGGTGAACGAATGTATATAATAAAAAGAACATGTGCATATTAACTTGAACCATGATCACATCAGAAGGGAATAATGTGCAAAAATTAAATGCAAAGGATGCAAGCATCCACATTCAGAAGGTTCACACTGACTGTAATGTACAGTGAAAAGTGAATGCCATGAGCATTTTCACTGTGCAATGCCATGAACATAGAATTCCAACAAAAAAATATCCAGAAAAAGGATTACCATACTCTTCTCTATTTGAGGCCATGGAAGAACGAGGCTGCATTTGGCAAGCGAAAGTAGGGAGTTATAGTTATAAGTTTTTAGAGGTGAATAGTAGAAAAAATAGGAATTAAGTTTCATTTGGTTGTTTGGATAGGAGTAGTTAGAACTAGTGAGAATTAGGATTTGAAATAGAGAGAAAGGAAAGAATAATTCCAAGGTTTTGGTGGACTGGTTTGGAGAAGTGGTTTTGGAGAGTTTCTTGGTAGTCTGGAAAATCATGATTACTTGCTAACTCCTCTTGCCAATTTTTGGTCATTTGGCAAGAGTTAGTGAGGTTAGCATTGCTCCCGAGCTAACTCTCATTGCCAAACAAGGTATGAATCTATCGAGTGAAAGAGTAAGGATTTCTTCAAAAAAAATGATATTCTAGATAGAAATTGATAGTGATATATGATGCTCGTGTTTCTTAAATGATTCTGCAAGTGAAATTAACAATATGTAGCACATGCCAAGAATCTATGAATATTAGCAACTAAGATGTTGTATTTAGAGAAAAAGGGACATAAAAGATGATTTTTGGGAGAAAAATTCATCCTTAAAAAATACCGTAATTTTTTTACCTCTTTTACTTTCTTGACTTAAAAGGGGTCATAATCTCTAGAGTCCTCTTTCCATTATACACTTATGTTCTTCAGTTAATTAAATGTACACATCTACATAGATGAATCTCCTTAATCCAAATTGCACTAGGCTAAGTTTTACTTTGATAGCAAATGATTATTATGTGTATTTGTGTATTGGCATGCTTAAGGAACTATATAGCTCCATAAAAACAAATTATGTGCATGCTTCAAAGGACATTGTAATATCCCTTATTTAATAATATCATATTTTTATTTTTAAATATTTACCTATTCTACCTATTATCTTATTATTATTAATTAACTTGATTTAGTATCATTATTAGTACTATTAATTTCATCCAAGCCAAATAAGCTCAGCTCATTCTCTTTTTCCTTTTATTTTCTTTTTCTTTTTATGCTAAGCCCACATGAGCCAAACCCACTTCTTATTTTCATTCCTTTCCTTCTACTTTTTCTATTTTTCTTTAAGCCAAAAATTAAGCCCGCGAGCCCACTCCCTATTTTCTTATTCTTCCTATTACTTATTTCTTTTAACTAAAGCCTAATAACCTATAACCCATTACCATAAGATCCTTACCTATTAACTCAAAACTCAATCCTAATCAAAATCCCAACTTATCAAATCTTTTTCATTAATCTTAACTAATTTTAATTTAAATCCTAACAAAAATTATATCTAAATCGGATCTCCTTAAGATTTTTAGCAAATCTTCAATTCTAATCCTAACTACTAAAGTAAGCAATCTAAACCTAACTGGAATTCATGTTCCCAAATTATCTAATAACCTATATAAAGACTCAAATCCTTTATTTTTCTTCTACCTCAAGAGAAAACCCTAATCCAAACCCTCCCCACTTCCGTCTTTCCCTTCTCCTCAAACGGATCGTGAACGAAAAAGGGTTTCGAGGTACAGGGATTGAGGAGCAAGCAAGGAGGGACAACTCAAGTAAGTAATTCTAGGTTGTGAATTTAATTTCAGTTTTTATTAGGAAAAAATAATAAATTAAATTAGAACTACAAGAATAAATTATTAATTTTAGCAATCTGCTAAAACTCACCACAATATATTTAATGGCTCCTAAAAATTTACATAATATAATTTTTGTATGATCATTGTTTTAATACTCCACAAAGCCTTGATTTGAACAAATTAACTCCAAGTAAGTAAATTAGTTTTTTTCTTAATTAATATAATACAAATAATTTATTCAATACCATGTTAATACTAGGGCTTTCTATGAATTTTTGTATACATCAAAATCCAATCTAAAATCCAACTAAAATACATGTGAAGATATACTAACTCATAATTTTAATTTATATTTTTTTTCAGAATTTTAACAAAAGATTTTCAAAAAAATTAGAAAAAAAAAATTTGGCCGCTGCTCTCGGCCTGGGCAGTCGGCCTGGCCCGGCCTGGCCCGGCCTGGGCCACAACAGGGCCATTAGGCCCTATTAACAAAAAAAAATAAACGAATTCTGGACCAGGCCTGGGCCTGGCCTGGTCCAGCCTGGGCTGGGCCTGGGCCGCCATATATAGAAAAAGAAAATAGAAAAAAAAGAAGAAAGAAAGAAGAATGCATAAAAAAATAGTTAAAATATCAAAAAATGGAGAAAAATATAAACAATAGTTTACAATAATTCTACTTTTTATGATAAAAATCTTAGTCTAACACCAATATAAATTAATTCAAATCACACACTTTAAAATCATTTCTCCTTAATGGTAAATCTAGACCCGTTAAGTATTTTAATGATTTAAAGCCTATTAAAAATCTAACAAAAATTAGAAATTGGTTTAAATTAAACCTACAAAATTCATTAAACCTAAAGAATCATATTTCTAACTCCCAAACTAATTAATCAAGATTTAAACTCTTTAAAATAACCTTTAAAAATCTAACAATTTCTATTGAAATAATTTATGTAGATTTATCGGGATCCTAAGATTTCAGTGTTTTGGATTGTGATCTAGCTCAGGTGAGTGTTTCTTTTTTTTGTGTAACTTTAGGCCCTGTTAACAAAAAAAAGATAAAAGAATTCTGGACCAGGCCTGGGCCTGGCCTGGTCCAGCCTGGGTTGGGCATGGGCCGCCATATATTAAAAAAAAGAGGAAAAAAAAAGAAGAAAGAAAGAAGAATGCATAAAAAAAATAGTTAAAATATCAAAAAAAATGGACAAAAATATAAACAATAGTCTACAATAATTCTACTTTTTATAATAAAAAGTCTAATACAAATATAAATTAATTCAAATCACCCACTTTAAAATCATTTCTCCTTAATTGTAATCTAGACCCGTTAAGTATTTTAATGATTTAAAGCCTATTAAAAATCTAATAAAAATTAGAAATTAGTTTAAATTAAATCTACTAAATTCATTAAACCTAAAGAATCATATTTCTAACTCACAAACTAATTAATCAAGATTTAAAATCCTTAAAATATCTTTTTAAAAATCTAACAATTTCTATTAAAATAATTTATGTGGATTTATCGGGATCCTAAGATTTCAGTGCTTTAGATTGTGATCTAACTCAGATGAGTGTTTCTTTTCTTTGCGTAACTTCATTTAATTTTATTGTGAGTGTTTTCTTTTCCTTCTATAATTCTATTTTGTGAGTGTTTCCTTTCTTTATATAATTTTATTAATTTTATTTGCGAGTGTTCTTTCCTCCTTCAGTTAAACATGAATTTTGTGATAAATGATTTGATATATATATATATATGTTACTTGCTTTTTTCATGTGACCATCTGCTTTATTTTACCTATATGAGTGTCTGTATCATTTTATGTGATCATCTGACTTATTTTACTTGTGTGATTACATGTATACCTTCATGATACATCGGTGAGTGCTCATCCTATTTAGTTAGTTCATATGAGTATTTATCAATATCATTGCATGTGTGGAGGATAATTACTTTTGATTATAGGCTAGTTGTCGTACACCTTAGACTGTGACTTGGATTGATCTGGAGATTAGCCTGATTCATATTTGCAAACTTATTTGAGATATTTATTGGACATTTAAATAATGATACTTCAGACGAGAATTCATTTAGACAATAAAGGTGGATTAAATAAGATATTACCTTAAGATTGATTTATCTTGATACTTGGATTTATATTTGGACCTAGAGTTCAACTTGAGGTTTACATGGATGCTTTACCTTGATTTTGATCTATCACATAATACTGATTTTGATTATTAGTTGCAAGTATTTTATTTAGATATATTCGCCGATAAATTATCTGAGTAATGATGTTTATACATATCGAGGTTTGAGTACAGAGACTTTCTAGATTTCATGTAGCTTGAGGATATCCCACTTCTTAGTTATGATCTTGATTTGGATTAAAACTATTGGTGATGTAACTTAGAGTATAATCAGATTTAGATCTTAGATTTTACTGATTCATGATGGTAGTTATACGAGTTGATATCTGAGTAACATTATCAGTAGATTTGATTATTCTTATTGATGATAAAACAGGTGAGAGTTTAGTTGGATATTCGTGAGTTGATCTTGACTACTTCAGTTATTGGAGATAGAATTATTATGGGAGTGATTTCATTGATAACGGTGACTATATTACATGCTCGGAGTTTTATGACAGCTATTGATCGATCTAATTTATTAATGACTTAGAGGATGGATATATCGATGACTTTGAGGATATTAGTTGATTATATACATTGCCTAGATTATTCTATTCATGACAGTAGGTCATTACTCATCCTTAATATCTTGATTTACCTGAAAAACTTGACTGATTATACTTGGTATCTACTTGATAACTATCATGTCCATTTTACCATTAATTACTGGGAAAATATTGTTACACGGTAACACCACTTTCATGTTATACTTGTTACATATTCATGTTGTACTGGTATCCTATTCACTGATATTATATATTCTTGTTATACCGGTATCTTGATTACACATGTTGATATTGTTACCGTGACTACCACCGAGTTATCCCAGTGATTCAAGTAACATGCACATTAAGTAATCTTGATAAACTAATAACATAATATTAAACAACTTACACTAGGATTGGGGAGATTGATGGAGGAGACAGCATCTGTATTTTGGGTAGACCTAAGATTTAGGTTGCGTAGCCGAAAGAGGGTTCCACTGTAGGGTTCCCGTGGGGTGACTGGCACCCCGTCCTATTCTTGTTCCTATTATACATGTTCCTAACTACCTTGCGGTAGGTCCTGATTCAGCGCCAGGGTCTGGGCCATGGTCCTGGGTATGTACGGGACTAACCTAAAATGCAGACAATGTCTCCAACCGATCACTTTCAATAACTTAGAACTCTGATTGATATGTGTAATAGCCATAGTATGGGATGCGTCTATTACATGTGGCAATTGGTGTTCGCTGATATAATTAATAATGATAAACTGTTAATGTATTGTGACTGACCGTGATCACCCGACTATACGTATATATAACTATGATTGACATATGATTGTACGCATGACCGGATTGTATACCAGACTAGTGACACATGTTAGGTTACACATCTTGACTTTAGTGGTCAGGATACTAGATATATATCGTTCATAGTTTGCTATTGATATTGATTATTTTGTTATCTTTTATTTTCAGATGATCATGTTATTGCTTACATTATTTTTTATGCACGAGCACCTTCCCTGTTACACACACACGCATTAGGTCGCTTCTGACGACCCTGAATTTACACGTCTAGGGTATTGGACATTTTCTTATATTGTTCAGGTGTTTGTGTGATCGTACGCGTTACGATAATCTGAAGTCTCTCTTTTCTTGATTATAGGTATTCTTTCTCTTTTATTCATGTTATTTCCTGATTCTATCTATATCGCATGCACTTATCATTTTCTTTTCTTTATTCATCTGCTATCATTATGTTAGATATTTATATGTAATATTGCAGTGATATTGATTTATCATAGTAGATTTTATAACTTGTTCAGGTTACTTTAGGCTTAACGCATGAGGTATTTTTCCTGCGTATATGCGTCGCCGACTCTCGTTGCGTCTCCGCTTCAGCGTATTTTAGGAAGCGGGGCGTGACAGGATTTTCTTGGTATCAGAGCCAGGTTCGACATAAAAAGAGAACTTAAATCTTACCAGTAACTTGAAACAAGTTATAGTTATACTGTAATATAACATATACTATCACATGATGAAACTAAGTCCACTTAAGAATCAATCGTCCTTCCCTTCCAAATCTATCTCTTGAATCTCTTGATGTCTCAGATTTCAACGTTCCTTCCGGAGTGATCTATATTTTTCTTGTTGATTCCTATCTTTCATCTCTGTCCTATTCTCTTGATTTTGACTCTTGGACCTGGCTTTTGGACATGATCGATAACAGAAATCAGAGCACGCAGCGGAAGCGTGGTGGGCTTATAACGCATCGAGAAGCGAAGTGGAAGACGAGAAGACAATATCAACATCAGTTATTTTTTTTATTTTCTCGATTTGCTTAATATCTATTCTTAACTTTAATCTTCTATTCATTTTTCCGCTTTATTAAAATTTCGAGAACGAAATTTTTGTTAAGGTGGGTAGAATGTAATATCCCTTATTTAATAATATCATATTCCTATTTTTAAATATTTACCTATTCTACCTATTATCTTATTATTATTAATTAACTTGATCTTATTATTATTAATTAACTTGATTTAGTATTATTATTAATATTATTAATTTCATCCAAGCCCAATAAGCTAAGCCCATTCTCCTTTTCCTTTTATTTTCTTTTCTTTTTATGCTAAGCCCACATGAGTTAAGCCCACTTCTTATTTTCATTCATTTCCTTCTCCTTTTTCTATTTTTCTTTAAGCCAAAAACTAAGCCCGCGAGCCCACTCTCTATTTTCTTATTCTTCCTATTACTTATTTCTTTTAACTAAAGCCCAATAACCTATAATCTATTACCATGAGATCTTTACATATTAACCCAAAATTCAATCCTAATCAAAATCCTATCTTATCAAATCTTTTTCATTAATTTTAACTAATCCTAATTTAAATCCTAAAAAAATCATATCTAAATCGGATCTCCTTGAGATTTTTAGCAAATCTTCAATTCTAATCCTAACTACTAAATTAAGCAATCTAAACCTAACTGAAATTCATGTTTCTAAATTATCTAATAACCTATATAAAGACTCAAATCCTTTATTTCTCTTCTACCTCAAGAGAAAACTCTAATACAAACCCTCCCCACTTCCATCTTTCCCTTCTCCTCAAGCGGATCGTGAACGAAAAAGGGCTTCGAGGTACATGAATTGAGGAGCAAGTAAGGAGGGACAACTAAGTAAGTAAGTCTAGATTGTGAATTTAATTTCAGTTTTTTTAGGAAAAATAATAAATTAGATTAGAAACACAAAAATAAATTATTAATTTCAGCAATCTGTAAAAACTCACCATAATATATTTAATGGTTCCTAAAAATTTACCTAATATAATTTTTGTATGATCATTGTTTTAATCTCCACAATGCCTTAAAAAAATTAAATCCAAGTAAGTAAATTAGTTTTTTTAATTAATATAATACAAATAATTTATTCAATACCATGTCAATACTAGGGTGATCTACGAATTTTTGTATATATCAAAATCTAATCTAAAATCCAACTAAAATACATGTGAAGATATACCAACTCATTATTTTAATTTATTTTTTTCAAAATTTTAACAAAAGATTTTCAAACAAAATAGAAAAAAAATTTGGCTGCTGCTCTCGGCCAGGCCGAAAGCAGCTCGACCTGGGCAGTCCCAGGCCCGGCCTGGCCTGGCCCGGCTGGGCCAGGACGCCCTGGGCCACAGCAACAGGGCCTTTAGGCCCTGTTAAAAAAAAAAAGATAAAAGAATTCTGGACCAGGCCTGGGCTGGGCTGGGCCTGGGCCGCCATATATAAAAAAATGAGAGAGAAAAAAAAGAAGAAAGAAAGAAGAATCCATAAAAAAAAATAGTTAAAATATCAAAAAAAATGGAGAAAAATATAAACAATAGTCTACAATAATTTTACTTTTTATGATAAAAATCTTAGCCTAATACCAATATAAATTAATTCAAATCACTCACTTTAAAACCATTTCTCCTTAATGGTAAATCTAGACCCATTAAGTATTTTAATGATTTAAAACCTATTAAAAATCTAACAAAAATTAGAAATTGGTTTAAATTAAACCTACTAAATTCATTAAACCTAAAGAATCATATTTCTAACTCCCAAACTAATTAATCAAGATTTAAACTCCTTAAAATATCTTTTTAAAAATCTAAAAATTTCTATTAAAATAATTTATGTAGATTTATCGGGATCCTAAGATTTCAGTGCTTTAGATTGTGATCTAACTCAGGTGAGTGTTTCTTTTCTTTGTGTAACTTTATTTAATTTTATTGTGAGTGTTTTCTTTTCCTTCTATAATTCTATTTTGTGAGTGTTTCCTTTCTTTATATAATTTTAATTAATTTTATTTGTGAGTGTTCTTTCCTTCTTCAGTTAAACATGAATTTTGTGATAAATGATTTGATATATATATATATATATATATATATATATATATATATATATATATATATATATGTTACTTGCTTTTTTCATGTGACCATCTGCTTTATTTTACCTATATGAGTGTCTGTATCATTTCATGTGATCATCTGACTTATTTTACTTGTGTGATTACATGTATACCTTCATGAGATATCGGCGAGTGCTCATCCTATTTAGTTAGTTCATATGAGCGTTTATCAACATCATTGCATGTGTGGAGGATAATTACTTTTGATTATAGGCTAGTTGTCGTACACCTTAGACTTTGACTTGGATTGATCTGGAGATTAGCCTGATTCATATTTGCAAACTTATTTGAGATATTTATTGGACATTTAAATAATGATACTTCAGACGAGAATTCATTTAGACAATAAAGGTGGATTAAATAAGATATTACCTTAAGATTGATTTATCTTGATGCTTGGATTTATATTTGGACCTAGAGTTCAACTTGAGGTTTACATGGATGCTTTACCTTGATTTTGATCTATCACATAATACTGATTTTGATTATTTGTTGCAAGTATTTTATTTAGATATATTCGCCGATAAATTATCTGAGTAATGATGTTTATACATATCGAGGTTTGAGTACAGAGACTTTCTAGATTTCATGTAGCTTGAGGATATCCCACTTCTTAGTTATGATCTTGATTTGGATTGGAACTATTGGTGATGTAACTTAGAGTATAATCAGATTTAGATCTTAGATTTTACTTGTTCATGATGGTAGTTATACGAGTTGATATCTGAGTGACATTATCAGTAGATTTGATTATTCTTATTGATGATAAAACAGGTGAGAGTTTAGTTAGATATTCGTGAATTGATCTTGACTACTTCAGTTATTAGAGATAGAGTTATTATAGGAGTGATTTCATTGATATCGGTGACTATATTACATGTTCGGAGTTTTATGACAGCTATTGATCGATCTGATTTATTAATGACTTAGAGGATGGATATATCGAGACTTTGAGGATATGAGTTGATTATATATGTCCGGATTATTCTATTCATGACAGTAGGTCATTACTCATCCTGAATATCTTGATTTATCTGAAAAACTTGACTGATTATGTTTGGTATGTACTTGATAACTATCATGTCCATGTTACCATTAATTGCTTGAAAAATATTGTTACACGGTAACAATACTTTCATGTTATACTTGTTACATATTCATGTTATACTGGTATCTTATTCACTGATATTATATATTCTTGTTATACCGGTATCCTAATTACACATGTTGATATTGTTACCGTGACTACCACCGAGTTATCCCAGTGATTCAAGTAACATGCACATTAAGTAATCTTGATAAACTAATAATATAATATTAAACAACTTACACTGAGATTGGAGAGATTGATGGAGGAGACAGCGTCTGTATTTTGAGTGGACCTAGTATTTTGGATGGACTACCGAAAGAGGGTTCCACTGCAGGGTTCCCGTGGGGTGACTGGCACCCCGTCCTGTTCTTATTCCTATTATACATGTTCCTGACTACCTTGCGGTAGGTCCTGGTTCAGCGCCGTGGTCTGGGCCGTGGTCCCGGGTATACACGGGACCCATCTAAAACACAGACAATATCTTCAGCCGATCACTTTCAATAACTTAGGACTCTGATTGACATGTGTAATAAGTGTAGTATGGGATTCGTCTATTACATGTGACAATTGGTGTTCGCTGACATAATTAATAATAATAAACTGTCAATGTATTGTAACTAACCGTGATCACCTGACTGTACGTATATATAAATATGATTGACATATGATTGTACGCATGACCGGATTGTATACCAGACTAGTGACACATGTTAGGTTACACATCTTGACATTAGTGGTCAGGATACCAGTTATATATCGTTCATAATTTGCTATTGATATTGATTATTCTGTTACATTTTATTTTCAGATTATCATGTTATTGCTTACATTGTTTTTTTTATGCACGAGCACCTTCCATGTTACACATATGCATTAGGTCGCTTCTGACGACCCTGGATTCGCACGTCCAGGGTATTGGACATTTTCTTAAATTGTTCAGGTGTTCGTGAGATCATACGCGTTACGAGAAGCTGGAGTCTCTCTTTTCTTGATTATAGGTATTCTTTCTCTTTATTCATGTTATTTTCTGATTCTATCTATTTCGCATCAAGTTGTCATTTTCTTTTCTTTATTCATCTGCTATCATTGTGTTAGATATTTATATGTAATATTGCAGTGATATTGATTTATCATAGTAGATTTTATATCTTGTTCAGTTTACTTTAGGCATAGCGCGTATACGTGAGATATTTTCCTTGCGTATATGCGTCGCCGACTCTCGTTGCGTCTCCGCTTCAGCGTTTTTTGGGAAGCGGAACGTGACAGGCATTCTACCTACACATATCTACACTAATTTACATGCAACTTAATCACTAAACAAGATACGCTAGAACATGAATTTACAAGCATCTAAAGTATGTGCAAGAAATTACGGTTCCTTATACATCTTTAATGCCCAAGATAGTCTTGAGCTTCTGACTTGTAGAAACTATAGACGATGATAGTAACTAAATCGATGTGGCCACGTTCTTGCAATTACATTATCCAAATACATGTTAAAAGCTTCAAATTTTATGCATGCTATTTCTAGTTGAATAGAAGTTGCTTACTCACATTGTAAAAGACATTATTGTTGATAGCATACCTACCGCTTGAATAAATAAATCTTTTGCGGAAATTGAACATAGCAAGCCCTTTTTGTCATACTTGGATCCATCATGAACCACATTGTTTCAAGGAGCGCTTTGCAGTTGTTTTTATTGATTAAAGTTAATATTCAGAATGTAATCCCCATTTGTAAGAATAGCTGAATAGAAAACGTAGAACCTGTAGCATTGCTGGACTGTTCCTAGTATTATTTCCAGGCCATGGAGTTCCATGACTCTGATGATCCAGCCATCAGCTGGGGTTTCTGAAGTTGGGCCACAGGGCTATTGATTTGGACTTTAAATTCCACATACTACCCTGGAAACAATGGATGAGAATAAGAGTCAACAAGAATTGCTTGAATTTATAGATTGCAAACATGATAAAACACGGCAGGATGACCATTGTTGATTCTCTGGTTCACGACAGGATGACCATTGTTGATTCTCTGGTTCACAACTACTCAATGTGAGCAAAAGATGAAGGACTCGGGCTCCATCCCAAAAGACTAGTCTATTGGGTGGAGTTGCCCAAATACTTATAAGCCCAAGACCATCCCCACGTCTAGCCGATGTGGGACTATTTGTTCGACCTAAACCCAACAATCCCCCCTCGAACAAAGAGTCTCCCTGCAAGCTCTACTATCTTCACACCGGAAGATCAAATGCTCCATCGAGATACCGACTGCTGTCGGTCACTCCTCTGCACCGGTGCCAATTTTCTCGAGAGCCAAATAGTAGCTTTACAGGGGCTTATTGCGCTTTTTTTTTTTTTTTCATTTTTCGCCAGTGGGGTGGGTAGGCAGGCCTAATGTGTCTTTGAGTCATTGGGGTATCTATTATGCCGTCGAACATCACCCACACACACGACTAATTTCGGGGCATGGCTCTGATACCACATTAAGGACTCGGGGCTCCATCCCAAAAGACTAGCCTATTGGGTGGAGTTGCCCAAATACTTATAAGCCCAAGACCATCCCCACGTCTAGCCGATGTGAGACTATTTGTTCGACCCAACCCAACAAAAGAGGTCCGCCATAAAGAATATCACGGAGAAAGAGAAGATAAGATAACATTTTTTTTTTTTTAAAGATAAGATGGCAAATTAGATACGGATGAAGATGATGACCTATGACCAGACAAACTCCTTGCCCAGCTCCTTCCTCTTGCCAATTTACGGCCATGGGGAGAGGATGTAATAAATATGAAACAAAAAGGGATCAATCAGGAGACAAATACTTTGCAGTCAAGGCTAAATAAATGCTGTGAAGTTCTGTCCTTGAAATACATCTAACAATTAATGCGACATGAACTCAGTAGGAGTTTTCGACACATCGGATTGGGCTGAACTCAGCATCGTTATTTAGGTCGTGTAAGTTCTTGAATCTTAAGGGGACACATCTGAAAGTAAGATGGCTTATGTTGGAGTGTTGGAGTTTTTTCTTTTTTCTGGTGGATCAATTCTGTATTTTTACATCTTTGTTTACTCCATTTTTTGAGTTTGTTTTGCTAAGGATTTATTAATGAAACGCCGGGAAATTTTATTAGTCTCACGATCTTTATCTCGAAAAAAATTAATGCGGCATGAATCACCTTGCACGGTGTTATTCTTAGTACTCAAAACCTGTGATTCTAGGAACTCAAAACCAATGAATTATATAAGCATTTCCTCAACATTCCAGCTGCAAAAGCGAAGAAGGCCAGCCAGTCTAAAAGGAAAATAATTTTCATACCCGCATGAGGCTGACCAACTGCATACTCAACACCAAAGCACTGGGACTTCCAGCATGTCACCAGCATCAAGGTGGTATAGGTCTCACTTGCTTTGAGTGTTGGGTATGCCACTGTTCTGGTCAGTGGATAAGAGCACAGGTGGGTATGAAAAATATTACTCGTCCTAAAAAGAAATAAGCACTTTAGACAATGTAATCCATCACAATTTCAAATATGATAAAAACCTGGTAAATGAAAGACTAGAAATAGTTGTTTGATCTCATCAACTTCATATTGGTCAATTGTCCAAAACCAGAACTCTATTCCAGTAGAGCATTTGAGTACAGATATAAATTTTAACAGACCAATTAGAATGCAAACTATGACAGATATTGACAGAACATCTGGAAACAAATGATCAAAAACAACTAAAGGGCTGCACAACCAATTTAAAAAAAAAAAAAAAAAAAAAATCAATTTTCACCTCATAAAGTATAGCCTAATAATAAAAGTGCTAACATGCGAAGCCACTTTGAATAGCTTCTTACCTTCATTGCCCTTCACTCTTTTGCAAATGTTGGAGCTACATGGTCTCTTAAATAATCCACCTTCCGTGAGAAATAACATTTAGGAGATCTGGGCTCAATGCCGAATTTCCTGCAGAATGGCACCCATTTTCTGGCAAAACTCACAGATCTTTACAGAGTTTCGAGGATCAACGTTGTTGCCCCTTCATCTGATACATAACATGTAATCCTATCTGCAGGATAATCTAAGGTAAGGACTGAGAGCACAATGTTTGATATAACAAGAGGGGGCACTTTTTAGAGGGTTTGTGACAGTAACAAGCACATCAATGCAGGAAAGCTGACACACATCTCCTGGATAGTTGTATCTGCAAATATTTGAAATGCATGTTAAAACTTATGAACAAGCTGCAATGCATCATTCTAAAACAGAATAAAGAATGTGTCTTACCTCAAACATAAAGGGTAGGATTTTGATGTGAAACGTGTTTGTATGATAGGAAATCAGTGATAAAGTGCCACAAAAATATGCTTCACCAATAACCTACGATCTTCAGTAGAAAAGATTATACTAATAATATTAACGGATCGAATTAACAAAAAAGAAGCATTTACAGAAGCAATTTCAATCATGAAAAGTAAAGATAATAGTTATGTTATACGGACAAAACTTCTACAATCAATATCAAGAATAATGAATCACAAGTTGTAAATGCACACATTCTCACAAATATGTGAACAACAGTAAAGCAGATAAAATTCTAGAGATTAATTATCAAGACCCTTCAAAAAATGATCATGATTAAAAAACGCACCTACTAAGAATCACATTTGATCTCAGTGTCCTTATCTTATGATGGTGATGCAAAAAGCTGAAAGGTCTGCAAAATGGGATGCACACGTATTTTTGGTTGAACCGGTCCTATAAATCACGTATCCTTAAGCTTCATAAGAGTTGCATCACCAATGGCTGCGCCTTTACGGCTGCCTACGTACCTTTGCCCAAAAGGATCAAGCCAACCGTAGTTCATTAAAATGAGCTTCATCAAACTCCAATAATAGTACCTGTTCCTGCAGCAGTGAACCTGTTAGACTGAGTCATATGAACCTCTTCCCGACCATCATGGAGAGCAACGGCCTTCAACTTGAGCTTGTCGCGTTCACAAGCTTGAGATTCATACTTCTTTAACCACAAGCGTGGTTTCACCTTGGTTCCAATGGCTGCAAATAACTCGACATCCTCAACAATGTCGTCAACCTGTTCAGCATCACCTTTGGTATCATGAACTCCACCCGGTGTCACCTCCGCTGAAGTATCCTTTGATGCCGAATCAACTGGAGATGATGGAGTAGCATCAACCTCCACCCGCTGCAATCCTTCCTTGGTCTCCGTCCTCTCCACCTGCTGAGAGACGGTGAACTTCAACGCTGAAGTTTCTCCAAATGTGACATTCCTGCTCATCACGATCTTCTTGTCTTCGGGATCCCACAGCCTGTAGCTGTTCTTCTTGACGCCCAAATAGACAAACCTCTTTGCCCGCGGATTCACCTTACCATTCTTGGCACTGAAGTAAGCCGGACTTCCAAATTCCCGCAGCAAACCATGATCTTGAGCAGTTTTCCCAGACCAATTTTCTAATGGAGCTTTACCTCCTATCGCAGTCGATCTGTTCCTGAGATGGCTAGCATACTCAGTCGCCTCAGTCCAAAGCGACTTGTCCAATCCTGAATTAGACAATAACTTCCGAACCTCCTCCAGCAAGGAACGGACTATCTCTTTAGCCAACCCATCTGTACCTGTTGAGAAGTGAGTAGCAATCCCTGTGTTCTGGCCAAACTGTAGGAATTGGTCAATGTCTATTCCAACATTACCAATGTAGAGCTCCTTTATCTTCCTACCTATCTGCCTCTCCATTTTTCCTCTCCACTTCCTCAACACATCTAGGGCTTCACCCCTTTGTCTCATTGGATATATCCACAACTGCCTAGATGAACAATCAATGAAAGAGACAAAGTACCTGTGACCTCCAAGCGATGCCGTCTTAGCAGGTCCCCATACACTCACGTGAACACGATCAAGAAGACCTTCATTGTGGTGAGAACTGGTGCTAAAACTCACCTTCTTCTTGTCCAGAACACTGTGTCCACCTTCTGACTTGCAGGTAGCAGCACCTTCTAGTGATTCCATCTTTGCAGGAGCTCGCAAAGATTTTTCTTCTTGTCCGGCCTTTTCCTGCCAGATCCCCGGGCCAGCCTCATCTGATGTACTTGAAGTCTCCACCTGATCTGTAATCATACTACCCTTCAAGTAGTATAGATTTCCTCGGCGGACGCCCTTCATCACAACCATCGAGCCCTTGATCATCTTGAGATCGCCATCTCGAACCGATATCATCATGCCCGATGCTTCCAAAGTTCCCACGGAGATTAGATTTCTCTTCAACTGAGGTACATACCTCACTCCTTTAAGCTCCCTTTCCATCCCATCAAACATCCTGATTCGGATTGTACCTACACCCTCCACGCTACATGGGTGATCGTCGCCCATAACGACCGAACACCCCTCCAGCTGCTCAAAGTTGGAAAACCAGCCCCGATTAGGGCACGCATGGTATGTTGTACCTGTATCCAGAATCCGCTCATCTTTCCATGAGTTACTAATAATGGGAGAACTGACTGAAAATGAGAAACCTGACGAGTCCGAATCTGCTCCATCTTCCTGTGAACTACTCCTCTGAGTCTTCGTCACCTTTGATAGATTTGCTTCAGCATTCGGCTCCTTCTTCTTCCCCTTGAATTTCGGACAGTCCACTTTCCAGTGCCCTATCTCTCGGCAGAAAATGCACTGATCCTTCCTCAGATCCCTATAGCCCGACCTGGACTTCGATCTTCCTATCACCTCCTTGCCCTTCCGCGATGAACTTCTGCTTCTTACTTCCAGTGCCTCCGCCACTGAGCTTGACTGTGAAGGATGCCTCTCATTCTTCCTTGTGTCATAACTCATCAATGCAGACGACACCTCATCATAATCCAAGGTCTGCCTTTCATTAATGAAGGTCAGTGTGAATGTCTCGTACTCCTCTGCAGGAAGTGAATTCAGAAAGATGACCGCCTTATCTTCCTCTTCTACCTTGACATCCAAATTCAGCAGATCTGTAAGAAGCTTCGTATATCGGTTGATGTGCTCATTGACTGTGCTCCCCTTCTGCATCCTGAACTGATACAGCTTAGTCTTAAGCTGCAACCTGGACTCTACACTCTTCTTCAGGTACTTCTTTTCAAGGGTTTGCCACAGTTTCTTCGCTGACGTCTCATGTTGCACAAGGTATTTTATGTCTTGTGACAAGCATGAACGTATCAAGCCACATGCCGATCTGTTCATCTTTGCCCAATCTTCATCAGTGGTAGTGTTCTTCTTCCTCTCCAATAGGAGAGTGTCCTCGAGGTTTGATGCATTCAGTGCATTCATAACCTCACATCTCCACATACCGAAATTGTTAGTCCCATTAAACTTAACAACTTCAATCCTTGGGTGATTGTTCATTGTCTTAATAGATGCAGTTTCTTCTGCCATTGAGATCTTCTTTTGATTCTCTATTTATGCGGAAAAATAACCAAATTGGAATAAATCTCTACTCAGATAAAAATGGGATTTTTACCTGCCTCTTGAAACCCTAGATCGAGTTTCTCACCGGATCTACTCCAAACACAGATTCAACGAGCCCTCCTTGTGTCCTCCTGAGATCGACACACGATCTCCTAGAACACCAATACCTCTGACCTGAGATCGACACACGATCTCCACCTGATCAGATCTGGAACCCTTCGAATCCTCAGAATCCCAAGCGTAACCTGGATGCTCTGATACCACTTGTTGTACGCACCGACAACAACCAACAGAGAATCACACAATCTCCACAACCACAAAGAACACCCAAAATCACAGAAATCACAAGAGAAGAACACACAATCACAAAAACACACGATTTAACGAGGTTCGGCCTGAATGCCTACGTCCTCGGGGCAATCAATGGAGAGATTATTACTTTTGAGGAGGATTACAACTTGCTAGCAACCTCTTTGAATGCAAGAGAGATGCAGCCTTTCTTTTCCCGCAGCCTTTGTGATTGCTTACAAACCCTAGAAACCAAAACAGCCTTAAATACCCAAATCTGCGGAGCAGCAGATTTACGCCCAAACCCGTCTGTCGGTCGACCGGCCGGTCGACTGACTTCCTCTTCCGGTCGACCGGGCGGTCGACCCAGAAAACCCGAGAGTTGGGTTGTTTACAGTCAGGCTTCTCGGTCGACCGGCCGGTCGACCGCTCCCTGGCCTGTGCAAGTCGTGCACTTCGGTCGACCGGGCCGGTCGACCGAACCCTGCCAGATACTGCTGTTGCTGCTGTTTTCTGCTGTTTCTTCCATCGTCTCTTGTCGCCGACTTCCTCGACTATCCCTTGACGGTCCGGGTCAACTCCCTCAGTAAAAATCTCTCTTTCCAACATAACATACTTTGCTTGCTAGTAGGCTACCTCAATCAGGGACACGAGCTATTTGGTATCTGAAAAGGTTGAAAAAGCACGAGGTGAACTATGCGCTCAACAAGGTTTGGTAACTTAGTTTCAGTTTCAGTTGTAGAGTGTTCTTTTATTAAGGTTTTCATTCCCCTCTTTAGTTTTGATAGGTTTCATTTGAAGTTTTGGTTTCAGTTGCAACATATATAAACATGTAGATATATTTGATACTTTTCATATACAGTATGCAAGCAACACACAATGTAAACATATAGGCTGGGTGGGTACAACACAAGTGAACTCCTAATACTCAACCAGTTCCAAATTACATAAAAACCACCAATTTAAAGTTAAATTAAAGTTATAATTAGAATTAAACTAAAATATCTAAACTATGATCTAATTATGACAAATTAAGATATGCCGGGTTCGGATGGCTATAGAAGCTAAAGGAAGATGAAATTATTAATTTGAACGTTACATTACATTTGGCTGTTCTCCCTATGTAGGTTTCGATATGTTTCATCCAAAACTGATTGATACCTAATGCTAAAACTTAATGGAACCTTTTTAAACGGGGTAGGCAGGGAATGTGTTTTTTTTTCATGGTAAATAAGGAATCAGTTGTATAATATTGCAATAAAAGTGAACAAGATCAGCATCTGAGGCTTGATTATCAATATCAACCTACAACAAAGATTTAATGAAGTTGGATTGGGTCAAGAAGTTCTTCATAACAATGAATATTGTCTAATGAATAGTAATTAGTAATACTCAACAAGTTGATGGGACAGGCTTATTCATAAATTATTGGTGCAAACAACAAAGTTCACTTTCTACAGTCAGGTAATAAACCTGAAAGAGTAAGAACCATGTGAGGTTTAAATGTGTCCATTATTTCCAATCAACTAAATTGCAAGGCAAGCATGAAAACTAAACATAATAGAACAACCTAATCATCTTATAAAGCGCCAACTTTGGAAAGGAATGTAGACCAAGTTTAAAAGATAATGACCGTATCTAAGATGTCTATTGTTGTTTCTCTCTTTTTACATCTCTTCCCCATGCAGTACCATCTTCATAATCACAGCTTATAACATGAACTGCTTCTTTTAGGAGTTCCTCTGGTGAAGCTGATTTTGAGAAGGGATCATCCTTGACAAATACCGATACAATTAGAGTCAATGACTCACCAAAATATTTCTTTAAGCTGAGAAGGAGAGAAGGATTTTTCATTTCCGGACTGCTCAGTCGCACGTTGTCTTCCTATGGAAGATTAGAAATAAAATCAAATCCATCATTGAGATTCTTCTTCCATGGTCTACAAAGCTCAGTCTGGTGCCTTTTGATTCTGCAGATGGGAAATAACCATATAATGCCTTCCTATTGAAGAAGCATCCGGTTCCAACATAGAAAGGCCCCTGAATTCCATCAGCACCCTTCATGTGTATCTGCAAAAAAAAAAAAAAAACAGGTTTATCAGAGATTATGTATACCAGATTACAGAATATTAATGAATGTGACATAGCTCATCTTCCTAGATCCCAAATGATATAAAAGTCTAAATTAGCTAATCAAAATATCAAATATACCCTAAGAACAACACTTGTGGCCCATGTTCCATGAAACTTTGATGAATGGTGATACTGGACAGGTGAACGAATGTATATAATAAAAAGAACATGTGCATATTAACTTGAACCATGATCACATCAGAAGGGAATAATGTGCAAAAATTAAATGCAAAGGATGCAAGCATCCACATTCAGAAGGTTCACACTGACTGTAATGTACAGTGAAAAGTGAATGCCATGAGCATTTTCACTGTGCAATGCCATGAACATAGAATTCCAACAAAAAAATATCCAGAAAAAGGATTACCATACTCTTCTCTATTTGAGGCCATGGAAGAACGAGGCTGCATTTGGCAAGCGAAAGTAGGGAGTTATAGTTATAAGTTTTTAGAGGTGAATAGTAGAAAAAATAGGAATTAAGTTTCATTTGGTTGTTTGGATAGGAGTAGTTAGAACTAGTGAGAATTAGGATTTGAAATAGAGAGAAAGGAAAGAATAATTCCAAGGTTTTGGTGGACTGGTTTGGAGAAGTGGTTTTGGAGAGTTTCTTGGTAGTCTGGAAAATCATGATTACTTGCTAACTCCTCTTGCCAATTTTTGGTCATTTGGCAAGAGTTAGTGAGGTTAGCATTGCTCCCGAGCTAACTCTCATTGCCAAACAAGGTATGAATCTATCGAGTGAAAGTGTTAGGATTTCTTCAAAAAAAATGATATTCTAGATAGAAATTGATAGTGATATATGATGCTCGTGTTTCTTAAATGATTCTGCAAGTGAATTAACAATATGTAGCACATGCCAAGAATCTATGAATATTAGCAACTAAGATGTTGTATTTAGAGAAAAAGGGACATAAAAGATGATTTTTGGGAGAAAAATTCATCCTTAAAAAATACCGTAATTTTTTTTACCTCTTTTACTTTCTTGACTTAAAAGGGGTCATAATCTCTAGAGTCCTCTTTCCTTTATACACTTATGTTCTTCAGTTAATTAAATGTACACATCTACATAGATGAATCTCCTTAATCCAAATTGCACTAGGCTAAGTTTTACTTTGATAGCGAATGATTATTATGTGTATTTGTGTATTGGCATGCTTAAGGAACTATATAGCTCCATAAAAACAAATTATGTGCATGCTTCAAAGGACATTGTAATATCCCTTATTTAATAATATCATATCTTATTTTTAAATATTTACCTATTCTACCTATTATCTTATTATTATTAATTAACTTGATTTAGTATCATTATTAGTACTATTAATTTCATCCAAGCCAAATAAGCTCAGCTCATTTTCTTTTTTCTTTTATTTTCTTTTTCTTTTTATGCTAAGCCCACAGAGCCAACCCACTTCTTATTTTCATTCCTTTCCTTCTACTTTTTCTATTTTTCTTTAAGCCAAAAATTAAGCCCGCGAGCCCACTCTCTATTTTCTTATTCTTCCTATTACTTATTTCTTTTAACTAAAGCCTAATAACCTATAACCCATTACCATAAGATCCTTACCTATTAACTCAAAACTCAATCCTAATCAAAATCCCAACTTATCAAATTTTTTCATTAATCTTAACTAATTTTAATTTAAATCCTAACAAAAATTATATCTAAATCGGATCTCCTTAAGATTTTTAGCAAATCTTCAATTCTAATCCTAACTACTAAAGTAAGCAATCTAAACCTAACTGGAATTCATGTTCCCAAATTATCTAATAACCTATATAAAGACTCAAATCCTTTATTTCTCTTCACCTCAACAGAAAACCCTAATCCAAACCCTCCCCACTTCCGTCTTTCCCTTCTCCTCAAGCGGATCGTGAACAAAAAAGGGTTTCGAGGTACAGTGATTGAGGAGCAAGCAAGGAGGGACAACTCAAGTAAGTAATTCTAGGTTGTGAATTTAATTTCAGTTTTTATTAGAAAAAATAATAAATTAAATTAGAACTATAAAAATAAATTATTAATTTTAGCAATCTGCTAAAACTCACCACAATATATTTAATGGCTCCTAAAAATTTACCTAATATAATTTTTGTATGATCATTGTTTTAATACTCCACAAAGCCTTGATTTGAACAAATTAAATCCAAGTAAGTAAATTAGTTTTTTCTTAATTAATATAATACAAATAATTTATTCAATACCATGTTAATACTAGGGCTTTCTATGAATTTTTGTATACATCAAAATCCAATCTAAAATCCAACTAAAATACATGTGAAGATATACCAACTCATAATTTTAATTTATATTTTTTTTCAGAATTTTAACAAAAGATTTTCAAAAAAATTAGAAAAAAATTTTGGCCGCTGCTCTCGGCCTGGGCAGTCCCAGGCCCGGCCAGGGCCACAACAGGGCCATTAGGCCCTATTAATAAAAAAAAAGATAAACGAATTCTGGACCAGGCCTGGGCCTGGCCTGGTCCAACCTGGGCTGGGCCTGGGCTACTATATATAGAAAAAGAAAATAGAAAAAAAGAAGAAAGAAAGAAGAATGCATTAAAAAATAGTTAAAATATCAAAAAAGAAGAAAAATATAAACAATAGTTTACAATAATTCTACATTTTATGATAAAAATCTTAGTCTAATACCAATATAAATTAATTCAAATCACACACTTTAAAATCATTTCTCCTTAATGGTAAATCTAGACCCGTTAAGTATTTTAATGATTTAAAGCCTATTAAAAATCTAACAAAAATTAAAAATTGGTTTAAAATAAACCTACAAAATTCATTAAACTTAAAGAATCATATTTCTAACTCTCAAACTAATTAATCAAGATTTAAACTCTTTAAAATAACCTTTTAAAAATCTAACAATTTCTATTGAAATAATTTATGTAGATTTATCGGGATCCTAAGATTTCAGTGTTTTGGATTGTGATCTAGCTCAGGTGAGTGTTTCTTTTTTTGTATAACTTTAGGCCCTGTTAACAAAAAAAAGATAAAAGAATTCTGGACCAGGCCTGGGCCTGGCATGGTCCAGCCTGGGTTGGGCATGGGCCGCCATATATTAAAAAAAAGAGGGAAAAAAAAAAAGAAGAAAGAAAGAAGAATGCATAAAAAAAATAGTTAAAATATCAAAAAAATGGACAAAAATATAAACAATAGTCTACAATAATTCTACTTTTATAATAAAAAGTCTAATACAAATATAAATTAATTCAAATCACCCACTTTAAAATCATTTCTCCTTAATTTTAATCTAGACCCGTTAAGTATTTTAATGATTTAAAGCCTATTAAAAATCTAATAAAAATTAGAAATTAGTTTAAATTAAATCTACTAAATTCATTAAACCTAAAGAATCATATTTCTAACTCACAAACTAATTAATCAAGATTTAAACTCCTTAAAATATCTTTTTAAAAATCTAACAATTTCTATTAAAATAATTTATGTGGATTTATCGGGATCCTAAGATTTCAGTGCTTTAGATTGTGATCTAACTTAGATGAGTGTTTCTTTTCTTTGTGTAACTTCATTTAATTTTATTGTGAGTGTTTTCTTTTCCTTCTATAATTCTATTTTGTGAGTGTTTCCTTTCTTAATATAATTTAATTAATTTTATTTGTGAGTGTTCTTTCCTCCTTCAGTTAAACATGAATTTTGTGATAAATGATTTGATATATATTACTTGCTTTTTTCATGTGACCATCTGCTTTATTTTACCTATATGAGTGTCTGTATCATTTCATGTGATCATCTCACTTATTTTACTTGTGTGATTACATGTATACCTTCATGAGACATCGGTGAGTGCTCATCCTATTTAGTTAGTTCATATGAGCGTTTATCAATATCATTGCATGTGTGGAGGAAAATTACTTTTGATTATAGGCTAGTTGTCGTACACCTTAGACTGTGACTTGGATTGATCTGGAGATTAGCCTGATTCATATTTACAAACTTATTTGAGATATTTATTGGACATTTAAATAATGATACTTCAGACGAGAATTCATTTAGACAATAAAGGTGGATTAAATAAGATATTACCTTAAGATTGATTTATCTTGATGCTTGGATTTATATTTGGACCTAGAGTTCAACTTGAGGTTTACATGGATGCTTTACCTTGATTTTGATCTATCACATAATACTGATTTTGATTATTAGTTGCAAGTATTTTATTTAGATATATTCGCCGATAAATTATCTGAGTAATGATGTTTATACATATCGAGGTTTGAGCACAGAGACTTTCTAGATTTCATGTAGCTTGAGGATATCCCACTTCTTAGTTATGATCTTGATTTGGATTAAAACTATTGGTGATGTAACTTAGAGTATAATCAGATTTAGATCTTAGATTTTACTGGTTCATGATGGTAGTTATACGAGTTGATATCTGAGTGACATTATCAGTAGATTTGATCATTCTTATTGATGATAAAACAGGTGAGAGTTTAGTTGGATATTACATGCTCGGAGTTTTATGACAGCTATTGATCGATCTGATTTATTAATGACTTAGAGGATGGATATATCGATGACTTTGAGGATATTAGTTGATTGTATACATTGCCCAGATTATTCTATTCATGACAGTAGGTCATTACTCATCCTTAATATCTTGATTTACCTGAAAAACTTGACTGATTATACTTGGTATCTACTTGATAACTATCATGTCCATTTTACCATTAATTACTAAGAAAATATTGTTACACGATAACACCACTTTCATGTTATACTTGTTACATATTCATGTTGTACTGGTATCCTATTTCTTTGATATTATATATTCTTGTTATACCGGTATCTTGATTACATACGTGACTACCACCGAGTTATCCCAGTGATTCAAGTAACATGCACATTAAGTAATCTTGATAAACTAATAACATAATATTAAACAACTTACAATAGGATTGGGGAGATTGATGGAGGAGACAGTATTTGTATTTTGGGTAGACCTAGGATTTAGGTTGCGCAGCCGAAAGAGGGTTCCACTGTAGGGTTCCCGTGGGGTGACCGGCACCCCGTCCTATTCTTGTTTCTATTATACATGTTCCTAACTACCTTGCGGTAGGTCCTGATTCAGCGCCAAGGGTCTGGGCCATGGTCCTGAGTATGTACGGGACCAACCTAAAATACAGACAATTTCTCCAACCGATCACTTTCAATAACTTAGAACTCTGATTGACATGTGTAATAGCCGTAGTATGGGATGCGTCTATTACATGTGGCAATTGGTGTTCGCTGACATAATTAATAATGATAAACTGTTAATATATTGTGACTGACCGTGATCACCCGATTATACGTATATATAACTATGATTGACATATGATTGTACGCATGACCGGATTGTATACCAGACTAGTGACACATGTTAGGTTACACATCTTGACTTTAGTGGTCAGGATACCAGATATATATCGTTCATAGTTTGCTATTGATATTGATTATTTTGTTATCTTTTATTTTCAAATGATCATGTTATTGCTTACATTATTTTTTATGCATGAGCACCTTCCTTGTTACACACACACGCATTAGGTCGCTTCTGACGACCCTGGATTCGCACGTCTAGGGTATTGGACATTTTCTTATATTGTTCAGGTGTTTGTGTGATCGTACGCGTTACGAAAATCTGAAGTCTCTCTTTTCTTGATTATAGGTATTCTTTCTCTTGTATTCATGTTATTTCCTGATTCTATCTATATCGCATCCACTTATCATTTTCTTTTCTTTATTCATCTGCTATCATTGTGTTAGATATTTATATGTAATATTGCTATGATATTGATTTATCATAGTAGATTTTATAACTTGTTCAGGTTACTTTAGGCTTAACGCATGAGGTATTTTTCCTGCGTATATGCGTCGCCGACTCTCGTTGCGTCTCCGCTTCAGCGTATTTTGGGAAGCGGGGCGTGACAGGATTTTCTTGGTATCAAAGCCAGGTTCGACATAAAAAGAGAACTTAGATCTTACCAGTAACTTGAAACAAGTTATAGTTATACTGTAATATAACATATACTATCACATGATGAAACTAAGTCCACTTGAGAATCAATCGTCCTTCCCTTCCAAATCTATCTCTTGAATCTCTTGATGTCTCAGATTTCAACGTTCCTTCCGGAGTGATCTATATTTTTCTTGTTGATTCCTATCTTTCATCTCTGTTCTATTCTCTTGATTTTGACTCTTGGACCTGGCTTTTGGACATGATCGATAACAGAAATCAGAGCGCGCAGCGGAAGCGTGGTGGGCTTATAACGCATCGAGAAGCGAAGTGGAAGACGAGAAGACAATATCAACATCAGTTATTCTTTTTATTTTCTCGATTTTCTTAATATCTATTCTTAACTTTAATCGTCTATTCATTTTTCCGCTTTATTAAAATTTCGAGAACGAAATTTTTGTTAAGGTGGGTAGAATGTAATATCCCTTATTTAATAATATCATATTCCTATTTTTAAATATTTACCTATTCTACCTATTATCTTATTATTATAATTAACTTGATCTTATTATTATTAATTAACTTGATTTAGTATTATTATTATTATTATTAATTTCATCCAAGCCCAATAAGCTAAGCCCATTCTCCTTTTCCTTTTATTTTCTTTTCTTTTTATGCTAAGCCCACATGAGTTAAGCCCACTTCTTATTTTCATTCATTTCCTTCTCCTTTTCTATTTTTCTTTAAGCCAAAAACTAAGCCCGCGAGCCCACTCTCTATTTTCTTATTCTTCCTATTACTTATTTCTTTTAACTAAAGCCCAATAACCTATAACCTATTACCATGAGATCTTTACATATTAACCCAAAATCCAATCCTAATCAAAATCCTATCTTATCAAATCTTTTTCATTAATTTTAACTAATCCTAATTTAAATCCTAAAAAAATCATATCTAAATCGGATCTCCTTGAGATTTTTAGCAAATCTTCAATTCTAATCCTAACTACTAAATTAAGCAATCTAAACCTAACTGAAATTCATGTTTCTAAATTATCTAATAACCTATATAAAGACTCAAATCCTTTATTTCTCTTCTACCTCAAGAGAAAACTCTAATCCAAGCCCTCCCCACTTCCATCTTTCCCTTCTCCTCAAGCGGATCGTGAACGAAAAAGGGCTTCGAGGTACATGAATTGAGGAGCAAGTAAGGAGGGACAACTAAGTAAGTAAGTCTAGATTGTGAATTTAATTTCAGTTTTTTTAGGAAAAAATAATAAATTAGATTAGAAACACAAAAATAAATTATTAATTTCAGCAATCTGTAAAAACTCACCATAATATATTTAATGGTTCCTAGAAATTTACCTAATAAATTTTTGTATGATCATTGTTTTAATACTCCACAATGCCTTAAAAAAATTAAATCCAAGTAAGTAAATTAGTTTTTTTAATTAATATAATACAAATAATTTATTCAATACCATGTCAATACTAGGGTGATCTATGAATTTTTGTATATATCAAAATCTAATCTAAAATCCAACTAAAATACATGTGAAGATATACCAACTCATTATTTTAATTTATTTTTTTTAGAATTTTAACAAAAGATTTTCAAACAAAATAGAAAAAAATTTTGGCTGCTGCTCTCGGCCAGGCTGAAAGCAGCTCGACCTGGGCAGTCCCAGGCCGGCCTGGCCTGGCCGGCTGGGCCAGGACGCCCTGGGCCACAGCAACAGCGCCTTTAGGCCCTGTTAAAAAAAAAAAAAGATAAAAGAATTCTGGACCAGGCCTGGGCCAGGCCTGAGCTGGGCCTGGGCCGCCATATATAAAAAAATGAGAGAGAAAAAAAAGAAGAAAGAAAGAAGAATCCATAAAAAAAATAGTTAAAATATCAAAAAAAATGGAGAAAAATATAAACAATAGTCTACAATAATTTTACTTTTTATGATAAAAATCTTAGTCTAATACCAATATAAATTATTTAAATCACTCACTTTAAAACCATTTCTCCTTAATGGTAAATCTAGACCCATTAAGTATTTTAATGATTTAAAACCTATTAAAAATCCAACAAAAATTAGAAACTGGTTTAAATTAAACCTACTAAATTCATTAAACCTAAAGAATCATATTTCTAACTCCCAAACTAATTAATCAAGATTTAAACTCCTTAAAATATCTTTTTAAAAATCTAAAAATTTCTATTAAAATAATTTATGTAGATTTATCGGGATCCTAAGATTTCAGTGCTTTAGATTGTGATCTAACTTAGATGAGTGTTTCTTTTCTTTGTGTAACTTCATTTAATTTTATTGTGAGTGTTTTCTTTTCCTTCTATAATTCTATTTTGTGAGTGTTTCCTTTCTTTTATATAATATTAATTAATTTTATTTGTGAGTGTTCTTTCCTCCTTCAGTTAAACATGAATTTTGTGATAAATGATTTGATATATATATATATATGTTACTTGCTTTTTTCATGTGACCATCTGCTTTATTTTACCTATATGAGTGTCTGTATCATTTCATGTGATCATCTGACTTATTTTACTTGTGTGATTATATGTATACCTTCATGAGACATCGGTGAGTGCTCATCCTATTTAGTTAGTTCATATGAGCGTTTATCAATATCATTGCATGTGTGGAGGATAATTACTTTTGATTATAGGCTAGTTGTCGTACACCTTAGACTGTGACTTGGATTGATCTGGAGATTAGCCTGATTCATATTTGCAAACTTATTTGAGATATTTATTGGACATTTAAATAATGATACTTCAGACGAGAATTCATTTAGACAATAAAGGTGGATTAAATAAGATATTACCTTAAGATTGATTTATCTTGATGCTTGGATTTATATTTGGACCTAGAGTTCAACTTGAGGTTTACATGGATGCTTTACCTTGATTTTGATCTATCACATAATACTGATTTTGATTATTAGTTACAAGTATTTTATTTAGATATATTCGTCGATAAATTATCTGAGTAATGATATTTATACATATCGAGGTTCGAGTACAGAGACTTTCTAAATTTCATGTAGCTTGAGGATATCCCACTTCTTAGTTATGATCTTGATTTGGATTGGAACTATTGGTGATGTAACTTAGAATATAATCAGATTTAGATCTTAGATTTTACTTATTCATGATGGTAGTTATACGAGTTGATATCTGAGTGACATTATCAGTAGATTTAATTATTCTTATTGATGATAAAAACATGTGAGAGTTTAGTTAGATATTCGTGAATGATCTTGACTACTTCAGTTATTAGAGATAGAGTTATTATAGGAGTGATTTCATTGATATCAGTGACTATATTACATGTTCGGAGTTTTATGACAGCTATTGATCGATCTGATTTATTGATGACTTAGAGGATGGATATATTGATGACTTGAGGATATGAGTTGATTATATACATTGTCCGGATTATTCTATTCATGACAGTAGGTCATTACTCATCCTGAATATCTTGATTTATCTGAAAAACTTGACTGATTATGTTTGGTATGTACTTGATAACTATCATGTCCATGTTACCATTAATTGCTTGGAAAATATTGTTACACGGTAACAACACTTTTATGTTATACTTGTTACATATTCATGTTATACTGGTATCTTGTTCACTGATATTATATATTCTTGTTATACCGGTATCCTAATTACACATGTTGATATTGTTACCGTGACTACCACCGAGTTATCCCAGTGATTCAAGTAACATGCACATTAAGTAATCTTGATAAACTAATAACATAATATTAAACAACTTACACTGAGATTGGAGAGTTTGATGGAGGAGACAGCGTCTGTATTTTGAGTGGACCTAGTATTTGGATGGACTACCGAAAGAGGGTTCCACTGCAGGGTTCCCGTGGGGTGACTGGCACCCCGTCCTATTCTTACTCCTATTATATATGTTCCTGACTACCTTGCGGTAGGTCCTGATTCAGCGCTAGGGGTCTGGGCCGTGGTCCCGGGTATACACGGGACCCATCTAAAACACAGACAATATCTTCAGCCGATCACTTTCAATAACTTAGGACTCTGATTGACATGTGTAATAGGTGTAGTATGGGATTCGTCTATTACATGTGACAATTGGTGTTCGCTGACATAATTAACAATAATAAACTATCAATGTATTGTAACTAACTGTGATCACCTGACTGTACGTATATATAAATATGATTGACATATGATTGTACGCATGACCGGATTGTATACCAGACTAGTGACACATGTTAGGTTACACATCTTGACATTAGTGGTCAGGATACAGTTATATATCGTTCATAATTTGCTATTGATATTGATTATTCTGTTACATTTTATTTTCAGATTATCATGTTATTGCTTACATTGTTTTTTTTATGCACGAGCACCTTCCCTGTTACACACATGCATTTGGTCACTTCTGACGACCCTGGATTCGCACGTCCAGGGTATTGGACATTTTCTTAAATTGTTCAGGCGTTCGTGAGATCGTACGCGTTACGAGAAGCTGGAGTCTCTCTTTTCTTGATTATAGGTATTCTTTCTCTTTATTCATGTTATTTTCTGATTCTATCTATTTCGCATCAAGTTGCCATTTTCTTTTCTTTATTCATCTGCTATCATTGTGTTAAATATTTATATGTAATATTGCAGTGATATGATTTATCATAATAGATTTTATACCTTGTTCAGTTTACTTTAGACATAGCGTGTATACGTAAGGTATTTTCCTTGCGTATATGCGTCGCCGACTCTCGTTGCGTCTCCGCTTCAGCGTATTTTGGGAAGCGGGACGTGACAGGCATTCTTCCTACACATATCTACACTAATTTACATGCAACTTAATCACTAAACAAGATATGCTAGAACATGAATTTACAAGCATCTAAAGTATGTGCAAGAAATTACGGTTCATTATACATCTTTAATGCCCAAGATAGTCTTGAGCTTCTGACTTGTAGAAACTATAGACGATGATAGTGACTAAATCGATGTGGCCACGTTCTTGCAATTACATTATCCAAATACATGTTAAAAGCTTCAAATTTTATGCATGCTATTTCTAGTTGAATAGAAGTTGCTTACTCACATTGTAAAAGACATTATTGTTGATAGAATACCGACCGCTTGAATAAATAAATCTTTTGCGGAAATTGAACATAGCAAGCCCTTTTTGTCATACTTGGATCCATCATGAACCACATTGCTTCAAGGAGCGCTTTGCAGTTGTTTTTATATTGATTAAAGTTAATATTCAGAATGTAATCCCCATTTGTAAGAATAGCTGAATAGAAAACGTAGAACCTGTAGCATTGCTGGACTGTTCTTAGTATTATTTCCAGGCCATGGAGTTCCATGACTCTGATGATCCAGCCATCAGCTGGGGTTTTCTGAAGTTGGGCCACAGGGCTATTGATTTGGACTTTAAATTCCACATCTTGCCTCTGGAAACAATGGATGAGAATAAGAGTCAACAAGAATTTCTTGAATTTATAGATTGCAAACATGATAAAACACGACAGGATGACCATTGTTGATTCTCTGGTTCACAACTACTCAATGTGAGCAAAAGAGGTACGCCATAAAGAATATCACAGAGAAAGAGAAGATAAGATAACAATTTTTTTTTTTTTTTTTAGATAAGATGGCAAATTAGATACGGATGAAGATGATGACCTATGACCAGACAAACTCCTTGCCCAGCTCCTTCCTCTTGCCAATTTACGGCCATGGGGAGAGGATGTAATAAATATGAAACAAAAAGGGATCAATCAGGAGACAAATACTTTGCAGTCAAGGCTAAATAAATGCTGTGAAGTTCTGTCCTTGAAATACATCTAACAATTAATGGAACTCAGCAGGAGTTTTCGACACATCTGGTCGGGCTGAACTCAGCATCGTTATTTAGGTCGTGTAAGTTCTTGAATCTTAAGGGAACACATCTGAAAGTAAGATGGCTTATGTTGGTGTTTTTCTTTTTTTTCTGGTGGATCAATTCTGTATTTTTACATCTTTATTCGCTCTATTTTTTGAGTTTGTTTTGCTAAGGATTTATTAACGAAACGCATGGAAATTTTATTAGTCTCACGATCTTTATCTCAAAAAAAATTAATGCGGCATGAATCACCTTGCACGGTGTTATTCTTAGTACTCAAAACCTGGATTCTAGGAACTCAAAACCAATGAATTATATAAGCATTTCCTCAACATTCCAGCTGCAAAAGCGAAGAAGGCCAGCCAGTCTAAAAGGAAAATAATTTTCATACCCGCATGAGGCTTACCAACTGCATACTCAACACCAAAGCATGGGACTTCCAGCATGTCACCAGCATCAAGGTGGTATAGGTCTCACTTGCTTTGAGTGTTGGGTATGCCACTGTTCTGGTCAGTGGGTAAGAGCACAGGTGGGTATGAAAAATATTACTCGTCCTAAAAAAAATAAGCACTTTAGACAATGTAATCCATCACAATTTCAAATATGATAAAAACCCAGTAAATGAAAGACTAGAAATGGTTGTTTGATCTCATCAACTTCATATTGGTCAATTGTCCCAAACCAGCACTCTATTCCAGTAGAGCATTTGAGTACAGATATAAATTTTAACAGACCAACTAGAATGCAAACTATGACAGATATTGACAGAACATCTGGAAACAAATGATCAAAAACAACTAAAGGGCTGCACAACCAATAAAAAAAATTAAAAAAAAAAAAAAATCAATTTTCACCTCATAAAGTATAACCTAGTAATAAAAGTGCTTACATGCAAAGCCACTTTGACTAGCTTCTTACCTTCATTGCCCTTCACTCTTTTGCAAATGTTGGAGCTACATGGTCTCTTAAATAATCCACCTTCCGTGAGAAATAACATTTAGGAGATCTGGGCTCAATGCCGAATTTCCTACAGAATGGCACCATTTTCTGGCAAAACTCACAGGTCTTTACAGAGTTTCGAGGGTCAACGTTGTTGCCCCTTCATCTGATACATAACATGTAATCCTATCTGCAGGATAATCTGAGGTAAGGACTGAGAGCACAATGTTTGATATAACAAGAGGGGGCACTTTTTAGAGGGTTTGTGACAGTAACAAGCACATCAATGCAGGAAAGCTGACACACATCTCCTGGATAGTTGTATCTGCAAATATTTGAAATGCATGTTAAAACTTGTGAACAAGCTGCAATGCATCATTCTAAAACAGAATAAAGAATGTGTCTTACCTCAAACATAAAGGGTAGGATTTTGATGTGAAACGTGTTTGTATGATAGGAAATCAGTGATAAAGTGCCACAAAAAATATGCTTCACCAATAACCTACGATCTTCAGTAGAAAAGATTATACTAATAATATTAACGGATCGAATTAACAAAAAAGAAGCATTTACAGAAGCAATTTCAATCATGAAAAGTAAAGATAATAGTTATGTTATACGGGCAAAACTTCTACAATCAATATTAAGAATAATGAATCACAAGTTGTAAATGCACACATTCTCACAAATATGTGAACAACAGTAAAGCAGATAAAATTTTAGAGATTAATTATCAAGACCCTTCAAAAAATGATTATGATTAAAAAACGCACCTACTAAGAATCACATTTGATCTCAGTGTCCTTATCCTATGATGGTGGTGCAAAAAGCTGAAAGGTCTGCAAATTGGGATGCACACGTATTTTTGGTTGAACCGGTCCTATAAATCACGTATCCTTAAACGAAGCGCCATGTCCTCTGCAGCAATGAACGCGATCTGATTCACGTACTCCTTAACGCTCTCCTCTGGATTAGCTGAAAATCGAAGAATAGTGATTCAATTCTCAAGAACTCTTGATTGTCTTCAACAATACCGTGATCTACATCTAGGTCTGTCACGAGTCCATTAATCACTCAAATAATATAGATCTAGAAATTTGTTGAATAAGATCAATGAATCAAACGAGTGGGCTTGTGGTGGAGGCGTAAGGATTTAGGAGAAAGGGTTAAGGTTTGAAGGGGATGAAGAGGGCAGCGTTAAGTGGTTAGAGAGGGCGACGGGAAAGGAAGGCCGTAGAGCGGAGTCTACAGGAGAGGGGAGGTGAGGAGAGGGGAGGACGCGCCCAAGGAAAGAGGGAGAGGGCGCAAGAGAGCGAGAGTGAAGGGGCAACGATTGCGGATCGACGGCGGGCGTAGGGTGGGAGAGGGAAAACTCATGGAGGAAAAGAGAGGCGGCAAGGGTTAGAGGTTCGGGAGAGGAGAGGAGGGGAACAGTAAGAGATAGTAAATGATGGTAGGATAGGGCTAATTAGAGGTTTACCTTCCTAAATTAGGATTTTACACACCTGAAGAAATTTTTGAGAGAGAAGAGAATCACTCACAAGTGTTTTTTTCAAAATAATTATGTATTCATTACTTTATTAATAGAGAATGGCTTTTTAAATAGGCTTTACAAAAATAAAGAAAGTCCCCACAACCAATATGGGACTAAAAGTTTATTAAACAAAAGAAAGAAAAGTCAATTCAAATTAAAAAAAAAAGTATATCAAGACTCAAATCAACTAATTGAACCACATGGATGTGATGCATCTCCTCTTATGCTGATATACGCGCAAGGGAACAACTGGATTTCCACATCATTCTCTCTGGATAGGAGAGAACTCGACCGTTTAGAGTCAGGTGCAGAATACTCTCATAACGCTCCAAAACATCCGAGTCAATCTATTGTAAGTCACTTCGATCAATCATATATCATCAGTCGGTATTTTTTCTTTCCAACGGATCAAATATCTTCGAGTCCAACCTTCTTTGGTGGTGATAATCTCAGCATCTATAATTTATCAACCTCCTCTGCTGTGTTGACTAAAATATTTGGGAGTGGATGAAGTGAGGGGCTTTCAAAAACACATTCGAATTTAGGTTCACCAACCAATAGGTTATTTGGGTTAAAATTATGACCCTTGTAATCCATTGGGTGTTAGACATTGAATGTAAAGCTGATGTCAAAGTCTATAACTTAAGTATTATCTTTCAATTTCTTCAGGATTTTAAATAGATCAGCACTACGAACATACAACTTTTTAATGGTTCCTGGAGAAAACCGTTCAGAACGAATCCGAATCATCACACAAAAACACCAACATTAAAAGTTTTTTATTTATTTCTAACACCAGCTCATAGTTTATAGTTGGTGTTGTGTTCAATTCTATCACTGATCTCCTTATGTAGCTCGTGTGTGGGATGCAAATATAGATGCAGACTCAGATGCTCTATCATAATCAGCTATGGGGATAAGATCAATAGTTGTCTAGGTCTAAAATCATAAACGATGTCATGAAGGCTTCTACATGTTGTCCAACTAGCAGATGTTGTGTTGTAGGCAACTTTAGCAATGGACAACTTAAGATCTTAACATCTCACATGTAATGATCCCAGTCTTAATATTTTCCATTATCACTATCATCACTGGTTATCCTTAATCAAGTATGGGACCCATCAAGATACAATACTTCGATTTCGGCTAGCGCCCGCCTACTTATGGCTTAACAACATTTCCGCTCAAAATCATATATAACCTCGACATGATTTATATCAATATTTTCAACATTGTTCCAAACCCGGTATGGAAATCCATAAGCCTACGCAATTCTACTCCATAAGCTCCATATCATTAACAAGATTCAAAGTCAAGTACCTAATAATGCAAATATTATAATATATTACAAGTGTTCATGGCAAGCATCAACATAGAAAGTTTTTGTTGGCCCAAAGGCCCATCACTCTAGTTTTGATGATGATCAACTCATGTAGTTATAGTACTAATGATCTTGTGTTTAATTAGTCTCAGATTTGTGATCAAGATCTTAGTTAGTGTTTAGCTTCAACAAAGGATTTAAAGTCAAGTTTTGGAACTAGCACGGTTTGATTCAAGAGCTTATGCATCAAGATCACATCAAGTACTCAAAAGGAGTCTAGCTTTTTGGATCAAGTTTGGACCAAGTCAAGAAGGAGGAGAAGTATTTGAGTATATATGCATGTTTTCTTTGCTTTAGACAAAAAGGAGGAGAATATTATTTTCTTTGACCCCTTTGTTGATGATTGACAAAAAGGGGGAGAAGTATTTGAGTTTATATGCATATTTATTGTTTAATATGCATGTTTATTGTTTATTTGTAAGGTTGTTTCATATTGATATTTTTTATTGTTAGTATCAAAAGCTTTTAGTGATTATCTTTCCAATTGGTATCAAGGATTTTGTTTTATTGATTGGTATCAAGAGCTTAAGTTTTTTTCATTGAAATTTTATTGGTATCAAAAATAATTATTTAAGAACATGTTTATTTTAAAAAGGAAAAGGAATTTATTTAAAAGTTTGGTATCAAGAGCATGTTTATTTCATGTTTGGTATCAAGCACATGTTCATTTCATTATTTTATGCATGTTGATGCATATTCATGTTTAGTATTTATTGCATATATTTATTATTATTGCTATGCATGAGTTAAGGGGAACTTCTTTGAAGCTTAACTTTAATCCATGCATATATAACTCCATGAGTTTTGTCATCATCAAAAAAGGGGAGATTGTTGGCCCGGAGGCCTTCCACTCTAGTTTTGATGATGATTAACTCATGTAGTTATGTTTACTAATAATCTTGTGATATTTAGTTTCAGATACTTAACCAAGATATTAGTAGGTGATTAGCTTCAACAAAGGTGTTTTGGAGCCTTTCACATGGTGATTCAAGAGCCCGAGCGTCAAAGTTCATATCTAGCACTCGTTGGAGTCAAGCTCGATGGATCACGTTTGGATCGAGTCGACTTGGAGACGGCGCTCTACAAGAAGACTTCGGTACATAGTTTAGTTTTTGTTTAGATCCATTTGTTAAAGATTAGATAGTGTAATATGCTCAAGTTCACAACACACATACATTTCATTTTTGGTTTTGGTTTTCAGTTTTTGGTTTAACCGATCTTGGTTCTCATGAATAGATAGAATCAAAACAAGTTTACATGGTTTAATGTATATTAGATTTGTTCTATATACATGTATGTCTTAACTATTTAAACAAACTTAGTTTGATAGTCTATTCATGAGTTTGGAGTTTTGGTATTTTAACAAAACTTATTTTTGGTTTTTAAAGTCAAACATTGATATATATCTTTATATGTATATTGGATTATATCCATATACTATATGCTTCAAGTTGTTTTAAATATCATATTTTTGTATTTGGATGAGTTTTGGACAAAATTTTCAATTCAAAAATTCAAGTTTTGGAAAATACAGATTTTGGTTTTCGGCAAAATTTTCATAACACAAAAATGGTTCAAATAGTATGAAATATGTGTCAAAGTTTTTCACACATGTTTGTATATCAAAGTATTATACTGAAACTATTTTTGTGGATTTTTAGAGAATTTATGGGATTTATTTGATGATTAAAAACCAAGTTTTTCAAGTCCCTAAATCTGTCTGCAGGCTCTGATGGTCGACCGAACCAGGAGCCGGTCGACCGGACCGGTCGACCGGACGTGCACACAAACGTGCACGCAGCCAGCCCCTTGGGCCGGTCGACCGACTGAAGGCAACCCACTATCGGGTTGTCCGGTCGACCGGGCGATCGACCGGTCAGAGAGCCGTTGCTCTCTGATTCAAGGCCCGGTCGACCGGCAGGCTCAACGGTCAAAATTTTGACCGTTGGCCGGTCGACCGGAAGGCCATTCTGGGCCTAGTCAGCTGCCAACGGGCAGATTCCAAGTGGGGGCTATTTATACCCCATTTGAAGTCGGTTTTGATTAAGATTTTCAAGAGCAAAATTTCTCCTATTCTCTAGTGTTTTAAAAGCAAGTTTTCAAAAGAGTTTATTGGTTTTTAAAGATCATTCTTTATTTGTTTTCAAGAGTTGAAAAAATCAAAAAAAATATAGATTTGGGATATTTGCCTAGTTCTTCATTTCTATCAAATACTAAGTTGTTTTCTCAAGTATTTTTCCTTATGATTTGTTTTCCAACATCTTGATTTCTCACACTTGAGCCATATCATTCTATCCTATCTATTAGGATCCTTTTGTTTTGTGAGAAAAGAAGTTGTTTGTGGTTGCGATAGACCACCAAGTTGTAACCCTCCTTATTTGTGATATCCCTCTTGTGTAGAGGTTGATTTTGGAGTGGTGGCTGACTCCCTCTAATGAGAGGTGGAGATTGTTGGTTGGCTCCCTCTAGTGAGAGGTGGAGTTTGTGGTTGAATCTCTCAAGTATGAGGTGATTGTTTTGTATTGGCTAAGTGCCTACCCCTCTTGTGTGAGGTGGTATTTGTATTTGTTGTGCATTGCCTCTGTGAGAGGTTGTATTTGATTGAGAGAAGAATTGTGTACTCTCGGTTGTATTGCCCCAAATTCTCAGTGGAGGTTCCCTGTGTGGAAGTCCTGTGTGGACAAGTTAGTGGATTGAAAATCCTTCTGTGTGAAGGCGGAGACGTAGAACTGTGTGCTCGAACCTCGAAACATATCCGTGTGTTAGCGATTGATCCACTTTCTCTAACTCTCTCTTATACTATTGTGCCTTGCATCATTCATATTATCATATCACTCTTATATGCTTGGTTGTGTTTGTTTGTGTGCCTCACTTGTGTTTAATCACGAGAGCTTCATATAGCACCTCAACTCTTATTCAGAGGAATCAAGAGGAGTTAGTTCAGAGCCCTTCACCGGGAATTCGGCTACACTCGTTGGTTACATTAAGTGTGTTGCAATTAAGTTTTAATTTTCGCATTTTGTTCACTAGATTAGCCGTACACCTATTCACCCCCCTCTAGGTGTACTTTCAGTTTTACATAGTGTTTCTTAAACAATATATATACATAAGATGGAACATGCAAAAAGGTGAAAATGATCTCCCGCTGCCACCTATCCCGTAGTTTGCCATTAAGCTGGTCATTTGCCTTTATCCAAACCTGAAGGTGATTAATATAACAGAGTGAACTCAACAGCTTAGTGAGTAAAACAACAAATATATGCATAACCATTATGTATGCCTATTGGAATTTATTATAAAGGTAGCAATTGTAATTTGTACAATTTTTGTATATTTTTAAATATTTGTTGAAAGTCTTGACCGTACACAGTGATGGTCTTATTAGTCGACTTACCATTCTTATAGTCGACTAATACTATTACTAGTCGACTTATCTTAAAACTATAGTCGACTAAGCCCTGCCCAAAAAGATATCCACTCTCTGTTGGCTACCTGTAACTCAACTAGTCGACTACCCTATCTTATATAGTCGACTACTCTGGGTACTAGTCGACTTATCACCCCTCTATAGTCAACTATGTCCTGACCAAAAAGGATGTCTACTCTCCATTTGTTGCCTGTAACTAAAGCTAGTCGACTAACCTTTGTACTAGTCGACTTATCACCATCTATAGTCGACTAATCCTGACCAAAAGAATATGTCTACTCTCTGTTTATTGACTGAGATCAATATTAGTCGACTATCCTATCTTATATAGTCGACTAAGGGTCGTTTTCAGAGACTTGCGTAACAGAATCTCACATCTATAGTCAACTTGGCCCATCGACTAGTCGACTACTCTAATTAGAATTTGCCTATACTAGTCGACTCATCACAGAGTCTGATTATTAATAAATTCTTATAGTTTAACATGCATTTTTCATCTTAACCATATTAACACACTTGTTAAACATGTAGTTGGACTCCCCCTTCGGTCACCTCCAGTTAAACTCGGTCCTTTCCTCTAAATACGTAATAATAATAATAATATAACTTTCATGCAATTTCATCTTAACTTTACGTTATTCAATGTAATATTCTCCCCTTCGGTCACATCCGGTTCAAACCAGTCCCTTCCTCCTATATATTATTCAATGTAATATTCCCCCCTTCAGTCACCTCCGGTTCAATCCGGTCCCTTCCTCTAAATACGTAATAATAATATAACTTTCATGTAATAACAACATGCAAGGATTCATAAAGTAATGTCAACATAAATGATTTTCATGATTTCTACTTTACATTATGCCGACATTATGAAAGTCATTAACATGTATAAGTAACAACTTGCTAAGTTAACAACATGCGAGCCTTTTCAAGGTAAGCACACTTTATATCATCTTAATTTATGCCTAGCCGTATTTATGCATAAAATCAAGTATTACGTTTATTCAGAAAACTATTTCTTCATCGGAGGCATGTATATGACTACTGTGTATACACACAATAAAGTCATCAATCATGCACAATGGTAAGCATACATAGAAATAGTTATAACGTATTTACCATAAGATTGTTTATAATGCATACTTAAAATATAGAAGCTATATACATGTATTATCATTCATATCCGCATCCACTTATAATTTAACAATTCTACTTTACTTCAAACTTAACAACCACCTATTATTATTTTGGAGTTTGGATGTTATACTCGCCCTTGAAGAGAATATTCCCGATTATCAAGCTTGGTTACTGGTTATAATAGAATCTACAAGACCATAACAACATCATAAATAGTTTATAGTTGAAAGAGTATAAGAGGGTGTAGTAGGCTTAAGGATTGCTTACCTTTTTCACCAAAATTACCCTCCTATCTTGTTAACCTAGGCCAACCTTGTCTTCAAGAATTATCCCTCTAATGTGATGTTAGATCACCACTACTCCATGTTCTAATAGGTTTTTAGAGGAGATAATATAGGTAAAGGAAGGCTTTTAGCAATTAGAAAGAAAAGGAAGAAGAGTGGGTGAATGAGTGAGAGAGAATGAGTGAGTGAGTGAGTGAGTGAGTGAATGACTTGAGGGGAGAAAAAACACAGCTCCTGCTGCTCCTCCTTGGCCGGCAGCAAAAAGGGAAGAGAGAGAATAGTTTTGAAGTTAGAATGAAGAGAGAGAGAGAGAGAGAGAGAGAGAGAGAGAGAGAGAGAGAGTGTGTGTGTGTGTGTGTGTGTGTGTGTGTGTGTGTGTGTTGTCAAATGAGAGTTTTCTCTCCATTTTCCTCTTTTATACTTCACTTCTCTCAATGAGGTCTTGCCAAGTGCCCCCCTAACATCAGCTCTCTACACCTCTACCTTACTCGTATAAGTAAGATCTACATACCTCCCCCTTCATGATGCATGGTACTAACAAGTATGGTGGGGAGAGTGGGGGGGGAGAAAAAAGTCAACATACATGTGTGTATTAAACCCATATACATATATACTAGAATATGCGTGGTATAAAATTTAATATAAATATCCTATATGAATTCTTGTCTTCTCATTATCTCCCTAAGGCCTCAAGTGTGTTAAATAGGTGATTTAATTAAGGTAAGTGTTACATCACATGTTCACCAACGAGGGTCCTTAAAGATTACTCAAACTCTTATTAACAATTTCTGTTTGTCCATCGATTTGAAAATGGAAAACAGTGGAAAACTTCAACTTGATACCTAACATGTATCATGAGATTTTCCCAAAGTAACTGGTAAATTTGACTTTGGTCAGGCACTATACTTTTAGATAAATCATGCAGCTTAACGACACAATTAAAAATATCTTGACCTCTCTGAAGGTGTCAGAGGTTCGAGAGTAGGTAATCTAAGCCCAATACTCTAAATTTTATATTTCTGCTTTAAAATGACAAAAGGAAGAAATATTTTTGCTCGTTTCCATTTTAACTAATAACAAGTATATCCCCATCCCCCAAGCCATAATTCAATTTCAAATGCATTGAGCTCCAACTAGATTTACTCATATCTCAATATTTTGTTGTAATGCAACTTCAACTACAAATATTCAGAAACAAGGGCTAAATTGTTCCCATTTTCATTGACATGTTTAACATATCTTCTCTTATAAGTACTATCACACACAATTATAGCCGATTCATAGTTCAAACATCTGATTTGTTATCTTATGCTATCTATTGCCACTAACCAAGCTCTTCTTTCTTCGACTGGTCCCTTCACGAAAAAAGAAACAGGAAAAGAGACCTTCTGTTATTCACTCTATTTTATTCGATTTTATATGCAAGAGACAAGCAGACGGAGCACCAGTGATAACATCAAAATCAAGGTGATATGAGGTCCATCTGCTTCGAAATATGTTCGAAGAAATTTAACTATAATTCAACATATCTAGCTTACAGAAATAGTATTCCCCTTCAGTGTCTCAATCAAGACCTGTCACTTGAGACAAACCAAGAAAGCAAATCATGGAGCTCAGGTGAAACCTTTGTTGGCCCTGTTTTTTGGAGGGTTATTGGCTGAAATTGAGACAACCCAAAAGATTCATGGGGATCTCTCTGTAGCCTCATGTTTAAGGTTGCCCCCCATGTCCACAATCACAAAATGCAAAATTTTGGATAGTGATTTTCCTCTGTTTCCCTTTCTTTTTCTTTTTCTTTTTCCTGTTCTTTTCTGGTTAAAATTTTGATAGATATGGTCATCTCTGTTGGGATTTATGCGAATAATAGTCCCACGTCGGCTAGACATGAAGAGGGTCTTGAGTATACAAAAAATTTAGACTGCTCTACCTGAAAAGTTAGTTTTTTGAGATGATGACACAAGTCCTTACAATCTCTTAATCCATTGACCTAGAAAATAACTTGTTATGCTTTAACGAAGCAGTGATAAGTTTGAATCTATCGGCTCATGTATTGAATGGCAACCAAACAAATTACGAGCAATTAGAAAGGAAAAAAAAAAAATTTCGATTCACTTCATTTCTCTTGACAAACTGTATAGGGTTTTAGACCGCGATCAAGTTAGCATCTATCATTCTAGCTAACTCTATGATTATAGCTCAAATCGTTGTCACTTTTTAAGAGAGCTACTTAGTTGATGAGACATGTGATTCATGAAAAAAAGGTTATAAATTCAAAATATGTCAAGAACATTAAGATTAAGAGAGAATTGGAAAGTCCAAAAAACCCATACAATCTATCGCTTGTGGTCAAGAAATGGTCCCACTATATTATTATCTTAACACAAAAGTGAGTGAAGGAGGCTTACACAAAATGGGAAAAATGCACAAATATACCCTCAGCTATGGGGTTGTTTCAACTGTATATCTTGAACTTTTCTCCCTTCCTAAGTTTCAAATCTCTTATTTTTTTTAATATTTATTTTGTAGACGGTGTTAATAGCATGAGAGAAAATGACCCATATATCTTTTGAGCAATTTACCTGCCCCCAACCCCTCAAAGAAGTCAGAGTGACTTCTCTCTCACTCAAAACTTGAAGTAGAACTCTAGAATCAATTCTTCTCCAAAATTGTCAAAATCCTAAATCCACAGAATTAAGTGATTACATTTAGGGCCTGTTTGTTTCGTTACAAAACGTCGCAAGTCGTAAGTCGTAAAATGAGAATGGAAAAAATGAACTGTAGCAGAGAAAATATATTGTGTTTTATGGTGTTTGGTTGATAAAGTGAAGTGTAAATGGAAAAGTATATTGTGTTTACGGTGTTTGATTGTTAAAGTGAAAGTGTAAATAGTAAAGTATATTGTGTTTTACGGTGTTTGGTTGGTAATGTAAAAGTGTAAGTGGAAAAGTTGACCACAAAATTAACTGTAGCAGTGATTTAAATATTATAAATATTATTAAATTAAATCTACTATTGCAAATTAAATTGTATTAATAAATTTGAGATAAAAAATTAATAATCTTAATATTTTATTTATAACAATAATATTAATAAAATATTAGTATAAATAGTAAAATATTACTAAAATATTAACTAAATAAATAATATAAAATTTTAAGAAAATCTAAAGAACATTAATAAAATATAAATATTAAAAAATTTTACAACAATAATAAAATATAGTTATAATATTATAATATTAAAGATACTTGAAAATTATTATAATATAAATTTTATTATAATATTATTGTAATATTATAGAAATATAAAATTAACAAAGTAAAATATAATTATAATTTAATAATAAATTATCATTATAGTATTATTATACTGAATTATTATTACAATATTAACATAATAAAATATTAATATAATAATAAAATATATTATGATATTAATAAAGTAATTTTTTATATTAAAAAATAAATAATTAAATAAATAGTAATTTTATATTAAAATATAATATTTTTATATTAATAAAATATTAACTCTAAATAAAATAATAAAAAATGGAATAAGTATTAATAAAATAATAAAGTATTAAATAAAATATTAAATTAAAATAGTAAAATATTAAATACTAAACACAATAAAAAAATAAAGATTAAAAATATAAAATAATTAAATAATTAAATAAGAAATTGAACACTTTTTAAAATATTAAATATTTAATAATATTAAATTATATATTGATTATCAAGTAACTGTTTTGAACTGTAAGTGTACTACAAGTGAGAGTTACATGACCACAAAATTAACTGTAGCAACTGCAAGTGGGAAAATATGAGTGTAAAAGTGAGATTTACATGACCACAAATTTAACTGTAGCAACTGCAAGTGGGAAAAGAAGAGTTGCATTTTGCAACTTGTTTTTCAGCGAAACAAACAACGGAAAACGGAAAAAAAAGTTTTACGACTTGCGTTTTGCGGCGTTTTGCGGCGAAACAAACACGCCCTTAATGTGAGCTCTTAGGTGTAGGACCTGAGGGGATTGAGGTGTGGGAAAAGCCTGAGGATGTATGACGCGATGCTTGGTAGCGGCTACCGTTGCGGTGGTGGCTTCTGTTGCAAGGTAGCATTATATCTAACCAAATTATTGGTAAGTCCATGTAATTATATACACATGAGACTTGTGATATTTGTAGGGAGAGAGGAGATAAAAGAGATAGAGGAAGATAGCTGTTGACTGAGTTTTCCTGCACACAAAATATGAATATTAGATCTGAGAATTAAAGGTGTGCGAGGTGCTCAATACTAATCCGCGGTAGCAAGGCTATGCGGGTCGTGATCCTCAGGGAGGGACTGCGATGGAAGCGTTAAGTAAGTTTCTCTAAAGTTTTTATTTTTATTAGTTAAATTAGAAAGGAAGTGGTATTTACAATGGGTCGGAAGAAAAGAATTTAGGAAGATGTGGATCTATATTAAAGGAAGAAAAGAAAGAAAACACGTACAAACCTCTTCAGCCTGCTTACCTTTGATCCGTGCGATGATGTACCTGTTCTCAGAAGACTTGCAAGTATGGCGTATAGGAAGTTAATCGCCATAAGCCATCAAGGGATCTTCGTTGGCTAGGCAGTCTCGAAGCAGTTGGGTCTCATTGTTCACAAGGCATTAGAGAACAAAATAAAAGAAAGAAAAATAGAAACAGAGAAACACAAGAATAAACAAAAGATGAAAAACATAAAATAATAACAAAAACGAACCTTAAACGGATTTCATTAACAATGGAAGATAAGCGGGCTTATACCGCTGTCACCTCAGTACAAGCGAAGACTCCATCCTCCATGAAAGTTTCCTCCACTCAAAGTTTACAAAATAAAAACGAAAATAAAATCTAACCTAGAAACTAAACCCTAGCTTTTGGCCCTTGGCTCGCCTCTGGACGCTCTGTACGTTGCACTGCAGGGGGTATTTATAGGTGCAGAAGGCCGAGGAGTCCTGGATGAACTTGCCCACGAAATCTGGGATTCGAACTCATCCACTTTTCCTTTTAATCTTGGATTTTGCCGCGGATTTGCGGCATTTTTGTGGAATCTGGCCACGCGCTTTGGCGCGTGGCCTCACCTGGTCCATCCATGTGAGCGCCTGCTTTTGGAAGTATGATCCTGGCTCTTCATATTGGGATTTCGAGATAACTTGATAATCAAGTACCTAGATTTTGAATTCTCCCAATCTTTTATCACGAATTTCCTTCTTATCTTTGGCTTTTATGCTCATCCTGCAAGAGTTTAGGGTTGGGTAGAATTCTATCCTTCCCTCATCTTTAATAATTGCAACTTTAGCCCTTGTATATTTGCACTTTGACAATCTGATATTTGCACTTTGACTCTTGGGCTTCAAATATGGGCTTGGATCTGGGCTTTTAGGCTCTTTAAGCTTTATTTATTGTTAAAATAATAATTCGAGGCCTGCACACAATAAATTACAAATTATTAATAAATGTGCAGAATTAAATGAATAAATATGAAAATGTGATGGTAAATATGATGATAAAAATGCACTTTTGACTACCAATCACACCCCCACACTTATCTTTTTGCTCGTCCTCGAGTAAAAACAAAGAAAAAGAAAAAGAAATGAAAAGTTAATCTAACCTAACTCACTTTCGTAGGAATCACGATTGCACTTAGCACGTGCAACAAGCCGTTAAACCTCTAGGTTACCCTAGAGGACGAGTGTTGTCTCGTGAGGGTTTTCAGCGGATTGCACCCACAAAATCCATAAAAAGGAAAATATTTGAATTATTATTGAAGAGACTAAGTAGTCTATAAGTTTTAGGATCCTCATTTTTATTCATTCTTTAAACTTAGTCCTAATAAAGTCAATTGTTATTTTATTTTAGGTAAGGACTAAAATTGAATGTTTGTATAGTCTTTTCGTTACCAAAAGTCATACGCACCCTTGTGAATCTAGGAATTCCTTAACTTGGACTCTCATGCCTCTTTATTATTTTTATAACATCATCTAATTTTCTTTCGTATAAGTATCAAGGCTTCTTGAGGCCCTCATACCTAACTAATTGACTATTAGATGTGTTAATATATTTTTTTTTTTGGCATGTATAACTCATCTAATTTTCTTTCGTATAAGTATCAAGGCTTCTTGAGGCCCTCATACCCAACTAATTGACTAATAGATGTGTTAATACATGTATAATATTTCTCAGTTTTCTTAGGCTTTCTAATCCACCCATGTAGCGAACTTAAAGTCGGTGGCTCCCAAACCGATCGGCTTTAGGGCACCAGGTGAGAAAACACCCCGCGGACTCAAATTCGAATGAACTAGGCCACAAAACTAAGGACTTTATTTTTATTTAGAACTCACCTTTAGGCGTGAATACTTATGCTTCTTGAGGCACATGTATCCAGCTTAATTGGTGATATTTTTTATTTTTTTTATTTTATTTTTTTTTATGAGGCACAAGGTCTTTGTCTTAGAATCCTAGATATGTACTAGGAATGCACATTTCATTAAGATAAAAATTAAGACTAACTAATTATTCAATTTCTCCTCCTATACCTAAAATTTAAACAATTTATTTATTTTGACCAAGTTTTTAGAAATCCTAATCATGATTTTCCTAATCCTTAAAACTAACTTAGATTTCTTTCAAAAAATAAGTCAAAGTATTATCCTTTTTATAAGTTTTTTTTTATTAAATTTTTTTTTTAATTTTTTTTAATTTTTTTTTGAAATGTTAGAACAAATAAAGAGAAAAATATTTTTTTTAATTTTATTAATTAATCTTTTCTATGCTAGTAAACCCTCCCCCACACTTATCTCATGCATTGTCCTCAATGTATGAATGAATGCATATATGCATGAAACAGAACAAGGGAAGGCGGAAGTTACCTTAGGGTGGTGGTTCCGGAGGTGGTCTAATTGGTCCACGAAATGCGGCCCAATCAAGATAACAGATAATTTGGTGGAACCCACCAGAAACTTTCCTTACATAACCCACTAAAATATATGTATAATCAATTTTTAGTATTTCCACCCCATCAAATTTCCAAATTTCATAATAAATTTCAGAGTTAATTGTCTCAACCTCCTTGTCCCAAAATGGAGTATGAAAATATGGAATTATTGACTTGGACAATATAGGTGCGGGAACGAATACCGACTCAGGGAAAATGCTCAAATCAAGTAAGGGCTCAGGAGTCGGGCTAGGTTCAAGAATTGGGTCCAAGTTAAGAAATTGAAACTCAAGTCCACAATCTTCTTCCCACAATGGAATGTGACCTAATATGGGTGATATCTCTTTACTTCCAATATTAAGGAATCAGCTCATCGCCATACAATTCTTCAAAACTAAGGTCAACATCTTCCGTCAGAATTGTACAATCAGTTTCAGAAGTAAAGAGATTGTGAGAATCTAGGTCAAGTTCAATATGATCATCTAAAATGGGTGATTCAATTTCATAATGAATTGGAATAGGATCCAATGTTGACTCGGGAGAAGTGAAATCAGGTGGAGACACTGGAGTCATTATTGGATCAGGAAATAAAATTGAATCATCAAGTGGGAGATCATGATCATATTCATGCTCAAGTTCTATTTCAGGAAAGGAAAAACTTGCCAAATTATCAAGAATTGGAGTTTCGGCAAGTTCAGATGATGGAACTGAAATAGAATCTTGTTGTCCAAAGCAACTTGGTTCGTCGGCTCTAAGAGAGTGGTCAGCGATATCAGAATTTGCCGAACTGTAAGAACGCAAAGATTGAACCATCATATCTAAATCATGCTCGCGAGCTAATCTAGCCTGAGTCATGGCTTCAAGCCTCTTTTGGAATTGGATTTGGAAAGAGGAAGTGAGATCGTGATCGGTGGACTCACGCATCATCATGTCTAAGATTGATGGTGGTTGTTGCTTGGACTCGTGCATACTCATCATTTCCCCGATAGATGGTTTTCTATTCTGAATGGGGGGATCTGAGTATGAATCATTGAAAGAATGTGGACTGGATGGATATGAAGGACAATTTGGTTGAGAATTAAACTCGGGGGAATCGAAACCCCATGAACTCTGTGACGAGTTGAAATTATTATGGACATTATAGTCATAAGATGGAGGGTGTGGGTTATATTCATTCGGATAAGACCATTCCGGCACACTAGATTGGTCAAAGTTATGATATGCCGGGTTGGTAATATCCGAAAAAGAGTTTGGTGTGTAATATGGATTAAAATTGGAATTATTATTATATGCCATATCACACCAACACAAACAAAACAAACAAATAAACAAACAAAAAGAAAAAAAATTCTATCCTAAGTTAGGGTAGACCTATGACCTAGACGACTCCTAACTGGTTAGACTGTCCACGGGAGGTCGGGTGCAGACTTTGACCACAAGTTAATCAGCCAGGTCAGGGCAAGAGTGGTGGGAGGTTTTCCGTCAAAGACTGAGATTTCCTGCACACAAAATATAATATTTAGTTTTAAGAATATGATGTGCAAGTCTCAATTCTAATCCGCGGTAGCAGGGCTATGCGGGTCGTGATCCTCAATGTATGAAATGCATGAATGCATGAAGAAAAATGTAAAGAGAGGCAAAGAATAATAGTATACCATAATATGTACAACACATGTATCACTCTCACCTAGAGCTGCTTAGGATTCATCCCTCTAGCTCGTTTCCCATCATTCCAATGGGTTCTCTTTATAAGGCACAATGGGGAGACCAACATTTTTGTTTTAACTTTCTCTCCCCCCAGTTTCATCTTCTTTAGGCTCTTCCTCATCATATGTCCACCTCCATTATTCAAAAATTCATCACACCTTTCAGTTGGAACTTCCTTGCCGAGAAATTCTAGCTCAGTTCCGTACATCTCCTCAAAACTTAAATCAACACTTTTCCCTGAAAGTGAATAATTAACCAACATCTCCTTAATCGGTGTATCTAAACATAGGAGTTCTTCTTCAAAGAGACTTTCGAAAGTTAAGTCAATCGGAGTTTCTTGAACTATATTCTCATGCGATATTTCAGTGCTTGGCTCTTTGAAGATACTTAGATCAAATCTTCGTTTTTTAAAGGGAACTTTAAAATTATAATCCTCAACATGTGTCATCTTATCACTAAAATCGCACTTATCCTCAAATAACTTGTCAAGAAATAGAGACTCATTTTCACTTTCTTTTTCACAAATGTTCTCGATGAAGTTCACCTCAAATGTTTGGTCTTTTATCTTACGAGATTGGTTTTCCAGGTTGAAGACATTGACCTCTTTAGTCATGTTTCCAAAGGTCAATCTCATGGATCCATTCCTACAATTTATGATCGCATTTGCAGTTGCAAGGAACGGACGCCCTAGGATAACGGGAGTTTGAGACCGAAGAGTGGATACAGGTTCGGTCTCCAGAACAACAAAATCTACTGGGTAGATAAACTCCCCAACTCGAATGAGCACATCGGTAATTTCTCCTTTGGGAATTTTTATGGATCGGTCAGCTAATTGGATTGTAATCTTAGTCGGACTAAGTTCGCCCAACCCAAGTTGTTGGTAGACTGAGAAGGGGAGTAAGTTGATACTTGCTCCCAAATCAAGAAGTGCATGCTTAATTGCAGTTTGACCTATTGTGCAAGAGATGGTGGGGCAACCAGGGTCCTTATACTTGACAGGGATCTGGTTGGACAAAAGCTCACTAATGTTAGTGGCTAGAAAAACCTTCTTGGGCACATTAGTCTTTCTCTTCTTTGTGCACATGTCCTTAATAAACTTGGCATACTTAGGGACTTGTTGAATTGCATTAAGAAGAGGTATATTGATCTTGACTTGATTAAAAATCTCACGTACCTTATCCATTTGTGCACATTGCTTATCTTTAAGCCTATTTGGGTAGGGTGCGATGGGCTTGTGCATATCTTCAGCTGACTTGTCTTTTTTCGTGTTGTTGGCATCAAGTTGAGATGGAGTGGGATCAGGCAAGCTGAATGCTTGTTTAGAACTTGATGGTGTTGATACTTGGTTATCAACTTGTTTTCCCGACCGCAATGTATGAATTGCATTGCACTGACTCATATGATTCTCTTCAGCCAAGTGAGCTTGACTAGAGTTCCTAGGGTTTGGGAATGGTTGACTAGGTAGAGTACCCTTTTGCCTTTCTTGCTGATTCATTTGCATCTCTATCCTAGTCAAAACTTGAGCCAGCGTGTCATTGCTTTTAACGAGAGTGTCCACCTTTCTTTCCATATTGGAGAGCCTTGATTCCATTTGTGAATATTGGAAAGAGGGTGGAGGATTTTGATAGGGCGGATTTTGGAAATTGTTGGAGAATTTGGGCCTAGTTTGATCATTGTTACTTTGGCCCCATGACAAATTGGGATGGTTTCTCCAACCGGGATTGTAGGTGGGCGAATATGGATTGTTGGCGGGCGGATTGTTGGCGGGCCTTGTGAAGGCCGCACTCATATGTTCGGGCAAGCTTTGATGCGCGATAAAAAACAGGACATTCCTCGAACACATGGTTCATATCTTGACAATAAGTACAGCCCGCCGAAGTTGTTGGGCTGACTTGGTTCACAGAGACTGGCTCTTTAGTTTCAAGAGCCTCAAGTCTTCGCATAACAGCAACTAACTTAGCATCGGTTGCTATGTTGGCCTTAATGGAATGGATACCTCCTTTGAAGAAGTAGGGTCATTAGTCCTAGATTTTCAGGAGTAGGTTCCCATTGGATGGTATTTTCAGCTAATTCCTCATACAATTGCCATCCATCAGTTTCGTCCTTTTTCAGAAATCCTCCTTGGCACATGGATTCTAACAACGTTTTAGTTTGATATTCTAATCCATCATATAGAACTTGGCATAATCGCCATTTCTCTATCCCATGGTGAGGGCATTGGGCAAGGAGGTCCTTGAAACGTTCAAAGTATTTTCAAAAGGGCTCATTGGCTGTCTGCTTAAACTGTAGGATATTCTTCCTAATCAATATAGTCTTGTGAACAGGATAAAATTTCTTTAAGAATGCCTTAACAAAATTATCCCAAGAAGATATAGAACCGGCCTCTAGACTGTAGAGCCATTTCTTTGCTAAATCCTTCAAAGCAAAGGGGACAAACCTAAGTTTGATGTCATCTTTTCCTAACTTAGGAATATTCATCATGAGACATACTTCCTCAAATTCCCTTATGAAGAAGTATGCATCCTCGGAGTCAAGTCCATGAAATTTCGGAAGGGTGTTGATGTATTGTGGCTTAAGCTCAAATGGGTCAACACCTTCATCGTTAAGCTTGATGTAAGAAGGAAGAGAGGTCCTAATAGGATAGAACCTATCTTGGAGTGATATTGGTTGTGCCATGTGTGGGTCGGGCTTGAGCTCGGGTGGTGAACTAGTTCTAGTTAGCCTGGATGTAAGTGGGTCTCTCGACCAAGCGGGCATGCACAATCAGCAAACAAGTTCACCCAATCAATCAAAAGAAAAACAATCAAAAATCTTAATCTAGGGTAAGCCTTGACCTAGACGACTCCTAACTTTAGACTGTCCTTAGGAGGTCTACTGTCGACGTTAACCACAAGCTAATCGGCCAGGTAGGTGGCAAGACCGGTGGGAGGTTTTCCGTCAGAGACGTTCCTTAATTAAATAACCACCGTTCTTCGGGCTTTCGGCCCTCAATCCCCTGCCTAGACACCGATTTGACAAGAGTTAATTTCGAACAATTTTCCTCCTTCGGTCAATCTCCTATTGAGTCCGAGTTAACCTAGGGCCAACGTCTAGTCAAATTTTACTTAAGGTTAGGGTTGTGAGTGTGACGGATATGATTTGTGGGCCAAGGAAGGGTGATGAAATCCCCTGTAACGCCCCAAATCCCGCAGGTACGGGGACGTTATGGCGACGTACATACGCAGGGCGGAAAACCCTCACGTACGTACGCTAAGCCTCAGTACAATAAATAACCTCCATATAGACATGGGTCCCAGCATGAAATAAGTACAAGAATACCTGCAGAAATAGGTCAGCGATCATAACAGATATGAAAAATAGGGACAAATGAGATAACAGAAATAAATGTCCAAGATACCTATGAATAGGCCAGATGAGGAATTTCCTATGTCACGCCAAGACACTCTCTGCTACTCCGAGAACTCGGATCTCCAATCTGGGCATGCAAACCCAGGGTCGTCAGAAAGCGACCTAGTGAGTGGTAAAATGAAGGAGGCAGTAATATATACATAATAATACAAGCACGATTCTAATATATAATACATGATGTGGTACAAGTGATATTATATCATAAGCATATAGGAAGCAGTGGAAATATATAAACATGTCATCTTTTGGTACCATCACTACCTAGCTGGTTATCATCAGGTCATGACTCTAATCATATCTAGTTTATATCATAAATAATGTTATCTAGTGGTGACGTAAAAGTAGTGAACATAATAGTGATGTAAATGAACATGCAGGTGGGCATATGCAATATGAACATGCTACTGTGTTGTGTCTAAATAGCATATAAGCAATGCAAAACAGAATATATGTGATGCAAGGTGTACATGTGCATGAGTAGTATGCCACCATAGGTATTAGGTAGTGTAGCAAAGTCTACAGGTAACATGATAGCGGATACGATAACATGAACAGGAACAGTCACAAGTAAGCAAGATCACAGTGAACATGTTAGCAGACAAAAGAACAGGAACAGTAACAAGTTAGTATACATGTATCAGGCAAGTCATGTGATTGACACAATAGTAGAAATCAGTACCACCTGATATTTTAATCAATCTCTTCCAGTGTCCCATACCACTGGCAGTTCATACTGGAGCCCGCACTCCAGTCGAACCCATCCGGACATGGCCTACGGGTACCATTATCCAGACGAGAGAGTAACCAAATAACAAGTGTTCCCGATGTCACTACTATGTATACTGTTTGATTATGTTAATTGGAAACCCGTGGTCGAGGAGTTCTTATCGGGTGGATGTATCCCGTGCATACCCGGGATCACGGCCTTAAACAAGCCCCTGGCTGCCAGGACCAGGGCCCTCCGCTAAGAGGGGAGTATGAATCAAGTAACAAGAGCTCATGGAGCAATTGGTAGGCAGCCCTCCTACCGTCCCCTGCAGTGGGAAAACAATATGGATCCAGTACATCACCCGATAAGATCTAGTTAACCGTCAAGTCTCCCCCATACCCAAGTTATCATTATGATCTGATATGTCAAGTATACGATGTAACAAGAACAGATACAGTACATGATACGGGTAACATGATAACTGGACCAGAGTTCTGTTGATAGCATAGAACAATATAACGAGAAACGGGAACCATATAACATGAACAATATAACGGGAAACATGAACAATAGATGTGGAAGCCCACATATAGCATATCAACAGCTCTCATGTCCAGTATCGAAAATATCCATATCATTGTAACAGGAATCAATCATATAACATGAATACGGGAATATGGAATAATGATACATGTAATAAGCACGGTGATCCATATGACAAGAAGATAGAAACAACACAGACATGTGTAACTGTAATATGTAAGCATGACATATATGTGTATGATGATCATGCTAATATGAAATGCAGTAGCCCGTGCAGTGATATGCCGTGAATCCATGTAACGAGGATAACAATACATTACATAACGGTATTTCGTAAAGTGGTACCGCTACGTATCGGTGTGCCTACGAAATAACAGGTGTGCCGTGTCATAGTATCTGTGTAACATGCACCGGTAATAACTGTAGTCGGTGTCTACTATCCTGTCCAGTGAACTACAGTATCCGTGTAGCCATAAGCCTGTGTAGCACTAATATATGTAGGAACAGTAGTCGATAGTGTCTTATAGTAACGGTATCTAGTATGCATGTCTAGTACCAGTGAAATGTCATAGTGTATCTGTGGATCAGTATGCATGTAACGTGACTGTGATACAAGCCATGTCATAATGGTGTACACGAATATGGTGACATGGTGGCCCGAGTGTTAGTGGTCCATGAACATGACCTAATAAGCATCTAGTGTCACATTCTACGTCTACTAGGTATCAGACATCTTCTACGTACGGTGTTGATTACATTGTTTTAATATTATCTACAATTTAGTTTACCGGTATCATGTTTTATATAAATAAAGCAACCAAGAGTAATAAATATAGTAAAAAGACAATTGATAAATAAAAAACACTCACAAACTGGCTACAGGACTGTAGCTCTCGTTCTCACGATCGCAACGGATCCAGAATCGCCCGAATCGGAGTCCAGATGCTCCAGATATCGCCCGAATACTAAACATAAGAACAGGGTTAATTATAATAAAAATATTTAAATGCAAATACTAAAATGTACCGGGGGGTTTTCTCTAAATATACCTCTATTGGGTTTCGGATGCGGGTTTGGCTCATAACGGGTCGGGTCCAGATCCACAACCCAAACCCGTTACCTTAAGTCAAATGGATATTGGGTTTCTATTGAACCCAAGAGACTTATTGGGTTTGGGTTCTACCCAAACCAATAAGGAACTAACGCAGCAGCAGCAGAGTAGAAAAAGAAATACTGAGTACAAAATCACTTCAATTTGTGATAACTACACAGTGTGTGTGAATGAGAGTAACAGAATAGAATAATGTATGTAGAAACCTAGTTATGAAGCTATTCTTTCTTTTTGCATTTATTTCTCTCTTTCTTTCTTTTTCAGCTTCAAACCCCCCTCCAAAACAGTGGCTGTAGCATCAAGCTACCACGCCACGACTTAAGAATGAGGGCTTAAGTTCCCGGGATCCCAATTGACCAAAACCAAGCAAAATCTTAGAGAAGAATCCTCAAAAAGGCACAAGAAAACCCACTTTGGACAAGGACAATACCAGATCACAGATAACCAAGCAAAGCTAATCCCATTTCACCACTAATTGGTCCCAGATTACCTAACTTGAGAGGTCACAAATCAAAGCTAAAACCCAATAACATTGGGACTAATTGGGGGCTCAAAGGACAGTGACGTTGAGAGAGGTGAGAAGGTGAAAACACAAGGCAATGAGAGAATCAAATCCCTGGTTTCATTAGAAGCAAATCCAACCAGTGGTCAGAAATCCTTTACACTGTCCTCTATCAGGGACAGAGGACTGAGAGCAGGAGGAGCACAGCCAAGACCCAGAAAGAGAACAAGAAATAAAGAGAGAACACAGTGAAAAGTGAGAAGCATACCCAGATGAGCTTCCAGCCTCTTTTGATCACCGGAGGCTCCCCGCTTTTTGTTGGGTGTCTGCACACATTGGGGGGAGAGAGAGTAAGGGTTTAGAGAGAGAAAAGAGAGAGAGAGAAGGGGCGAGAGAGAGATTAGAGAGAGGTTTGTGAGAGAGAGGGAAAATAGAGAGAGTGGGGGGTTTTTATTAAGAGGGGAGAGAGAAAGAGTCGGTTGGGGGATTTGACAGAGGCGGTGAAAGAGGAGGCTTGTGGAAGAAGGGAGAAGAAAAGAAAATGAAAAGAGAAATGAAAATAATATTTTAATATTATTATATTGGCCCGATATTCGACTAGCTCCGAACTGTACCCAAAAATTACAGAAAATAGAAAATAATATCCTGAGACGTAATATGAAAACGGTTCGTCGAAACTCAATCCGGTTTTCACATTAAAAATCCCGGAGTGTCTCGCCGATACCGGCGCACCGGTTTGGCCGGATTTTTGATAAATTCTGAAAAATCTCCAAAATTACCCCAACGTAGATAACACGATTCTAAGACACACGGTGAAAGCGGATTCTCAAAATTATACTCCGTTTGTGAAATAAAAATCAGAAGGCCGGTTATCGGTATCGGTCAACACCGACAACGGAGATTTTCTAAAATAATTCTGAAAAATTCCAGAAAATCCTGAAAAATCTACAATATTAGGAAATAATTTTTGAAACTGAAATCAGGTCAATCGGAATACTACAGAAGTCAAATCAAATTTGTACGTCGTATTGCGTACCGATACAGTGACACGTACACCGGGAAGCAGGGGGTTACATCCCCACCTTATCTTTTTTATGGGTTATGCCCTTAAGATGAATTAGTGTACGTGTAAAGCTGTAGAAAAGTAATCACTCAAGAAAGCAGTAAACAATCAAGAGTGTTTCCTAATCTATATGCTTATGCAAACGTACCTTGTCGCCAGCACTCTTCAACAGAATTAAAAAATTAAAATAGACACGTGCCCTAAAATGCAAGAGTCTAAAAATATTTTTTTTTTATTTTCAACAAATAGGTTAATGTTTTTTATTAGCAGTTGCAGAGTGATCACAGAGAAATAATATCACAGCAGAAATTAGAATTTTGCAATGCAGAGCAACCTGCAGAAAAGCAGGTTAGTAGTTCACTACTACTGCCGCAGATCTGCGGCTTTTGCCGCGTTTCTGCGGCAAATTAGTAGGTCCAGGTGCTCTGCCTTCGAGGGCAGAGGCACTGGATTGCTGTATGTCCTTGCTGCTGCTCTGTTTTTGTTTCCTGTTCTCTGTACCTGCAACAGAAAGAATAAAGAATGATTAGAACGAGGAAATCGTGCCGGTCCTTCCCCGGCAACGGCGCCAAATTGTTGACTGAGTTTTCCTGCACACAAAATATGAATATTAGATCTGAGAATTAAAGGTGTGCGAGGTGCTCAATACTAATCCGCGGTAGCAAGGCTATGCGGGTCGTGATCCTCAGGGAGGGACTGCGATGGAAGCGTTAAGCAAGTTTCTCTAAAGTTTTTATTTTTTATTAGTTAAATTAGAAAGGAAGTGGTATTTACAATGGGTCGGAAGAAAAGAATTTAGGAAGATGTGGATCTATATTAAAGGAAGAAAAGAAAGAAAACACGTACAAACCTCTTCAGCCTGCTTACCTTTGATCCGTGCGATGATGTACCTGTTCTCAGAAGACTTGCAAGTATGGCGTATAGGAAGTTAATCGCCATAAGCCATCAAGGGATCTTCGTTGGCTAGGCAGTCTCGAAGCAGTTGGGTCTCATTGTTCACAAGGCATTAGAGAACAAAATAAAAGAAAGAAAAATAGAAACAGAGAAACACAAGAATAAACAAAAGATGAAAAACATAAAATAATAACAAAAACGAACCTTAAACGGATTTCATTAACAATGGAAGATAAGCGGGCTTATACCGCTGTCACCTCAGTACAAGCGAAGACTCCATCCTCCATGAAAGTTTCCTCCACTCAAAGTTTACAAAATAAAAACGAAAATAAAATCTAACCTAGAAACTAAACCCTAGCTTTTGGCCCTTGGCTCGCCTCTGGACGCTCTGTACGTTGCACTGCAGGGGGTATTTATAGGTGCAGAAGGCCGAGGAGTCCTAGATGAACTTGCCCACGAAATCTGGGATTCGAACTCATCCACTTTGCCGCGGAATCTTGGATTTTGCCGCGGATTTGCGGCATTTTTGTGGAATCTAGCCACGCGCTTTGGCGCGTGGCCTCACCTGGTCCGTCCATGTGGGCGCCTGCTTCTGGAAGTATGATCCTGGCTCTTCATATTGGGATTTCGAGATAACTTGATAATCAAGTTACCTAGATTTTGAATTCTCCCAATCTTTTATCACGAATTTCCTTCTTATCTTTGGCTTTTATGCTCATCCTGTAAGAGTTTAGGGTTGGGTAGAATTCTATCCTTCCCTCATCTTTAATAATTGCAACTTTAGCTCTTGTATATTTGCACTTTGACAATCTGATATTTGCACTTTGACTCTTGGGCTTCAAATATGGGCTTGGATCTGGGCTTTTGGGCTCTTTAAGCTTTATTTATTGTTAAAATAATAATTCGAGGTCTGCACACAATAAATTACAAATTATTAATAAATGTGCAGAATTAAATGAATAAATATGAAAATGTGATGGTAAATATGATGATAAAAATGCACTTTTGACTACCAATCAATAGCACAGAGACCGGAAGACAAAGGGAGCAAAAATGGCACATGCAGCAGGCCAAGACAGGTCCCGGTCGACTGGTGAAGAGAGCCCGGTCGATCGCTCGGTGTGCACGACGTGCACAGACATGGTCAGGTCGACCGCCCGGTCGACCGTGGCAAGTAACGGTCGACCGCCCGGCCGACCGACAATGCAGCTGCTCTTAGTTGGTCTCGGTCGACCGGGCCGGCCCGGTCGACCGAGGACAAGGTCGACCGGCCAGTCGACCAAAAGACGCGTTTTGTCTCCTTTCTAGATTTGGACACCATTTCTGTAACGGTCCCAGTATAATAAATCCTCAATTTACATAACATCCACTTAATCCGACCAATTATAAAAAAAATCATTTCCAATTTCTTAAAAATTTTAGCAGCACCTCCTTTGTAATTACTGGTCGGATATGATATCTAATACAAATATGATAATTTTGGCTAACATCAGCCTACTTATTCTCAATCCAACCATATAACTGAATTCAAAATCATCCAGACAATCATGAAGATATTTCAACTTGACATCGCCTACTTATGGAGAAACATAACAACATAAGCTCTAGAGTTTCCCTCTCGGCATTCATAGAATTTCAGAAATGATAAATTTCAACTTCTCATGGTCATTATATTGATAATACACTTCTTGTTACCACAACCCAATAAAAGGTATCTCAAATGTCAAGTTGAAATGAAACTACTAAAACGGTTCTCCACACACACACACACACACACACACACACACATATATACAAGATTAATCATCTATCCCATGACCCACATGCATCATCCACAAACACAAATGTTCCAAAGTATAAGGATTGGATTGATTCAGAACGAACCCTGCGCTGCATAACCCTGATCTCTGCCTCCAAGCAACCTGCAATATACCAGTCTGTGGGAGGGTGAGCTCGACAGCTCAGTGAGTAAGGTAGGGATAAATAAAGAAATGATAATATATCAATGAGAGTATGAATATTCACGCAATAAGAGAAATCTGAAACAATAAGAAGACAAAAAATCAGAGGCATCCCATAGTTTAATAATCAAGACCCCGATCTCTAAAATTTCTGAGGACGATCAGACTCTTATGATCGTACTCCCCAATTTCTTTCTTAGATTTTTATCTTTCTGTGTGATAAGGTCTATGAGTTACCTAAACAAACTTTCTCGTCATATGTGTACATAGTGTGTATTACTCACGTGTCTTGTATTCCCCGCTATAATGCACCATCCACTATAGTTATGCCATAAACCTAGTTATGCATTCAGATAACACATCTATTACAAGCCACACTTGTATAACATGTAATCATATCATGTTTCTCATAATACGATATCGCATCACACTTCAAGTTAATGCATGAATTCACATGTACACTTTCACACAATATATGGTATTCATTTCAATCAGCTAAATTTGTATTCTGATATTTTCATTATCATATACGATAACACATCCAACATACCCTAGTGTCACACTCACACACGCATTTGTATCACACATAACCATTCATTCTCAATCATTTGTAAGGATGCAATTATATGTATATCATAGCACCGTCTTCGCACTCCGCCCGTGCAATACGGGTCCATTCCTCCCAATATGATATATAGCACCGTCTTCACACTCCACCCGTGCCATACGAGTCCCTTCCTCCAGATATATGTATATATAGCACTGTCTTCGCACTCCGCTCGTACAATACGGGTCCCTTCCTCCGTAACACAATGTGTATATATATATAACAGCACAATATCAGCGCATCCAATTCCATAAGATTCATACATCATGCACGTCATTTCTTATATAAAAGCAATCATACTCTCACTTAATGTTTATCTGTTAGATTGTATTCTCATAGGAATATTTACACAAATTTCTTAATCAGAACATGCCACCCATGTATATTATGTACATAAATCAAGTGATTTACACCCATCATATTCATATCAATCATAATGATTTCTATTTAGTAATGTACATGTCAATGCCTTTGTACACCATATTCCAAAATTTTATATTAAATGCAACACTTATTACACAAGATTGTATTCAGTTCTAAGCCTGCCTTACTATCCTTTTCATGGTGAACATGAATTAAATATTGGTTCAGTGTTCAATACTCGCAAGACTTTCCCCGTTTAGTGTAAGTACCAATTTACCACAATAGACACTCTTTCGATCATAAGATAGTGAAGCTATCCCTTTTTCCTTATAACATTGTATATGTGTGTATATATATAACATGGGTACTATCTATGTGATGCTCTAAATAGATTTGAATAGAAGAACGACCATATTCACAAGGTTTTACATATACATAACGATCATAGGTAGGAACATATGTATATATGTCGAATATTCATATTTCCCACTTTCAAATCTTCTTTTACGGGATTTCTAAACATCCATTATTACGCCCACTTAATTTGATCATCATCTCAGATAATCGGTTTATCCCCTTTAACTAGAATAATTAGAAACATCACAATTACTATTTAACCCACGGCATGTCGCAAGACATTGTACTCAATAAAAGAAAGGGGACTCAATAAGAATTGATAAAATATAATACATATGATTGAAAGTAATCATTCCAAGTATGTCTTAAGTTTAGTTACATTATGAGACATACGCTATCTGTATGCAAAAGTATTACTTGCTTAAAGATTATGGCTAGACGGATGGGTAAGTTGTGACTATAGGAAGGAGAAAAAGTCTCATACATACTTGTTAATTGAAATACCACTTTCTTGATTTAACATACCATTTAATAAGGCCTAACAATCCTTTATTACTAATTCCTTCGACACGATGAAAATCCTGTGGTCGTAATCAAGATTATATATATCTATAACAGCTATTCTCACTTATTCCTGGATTGAGTTGAAACTGTTTGGATCCCGTCAGTACTGATCTTCATACTACCAATCGTATCACTCTGATTTCCCAATTTGATATTACAATAAGAAAATCTTTCCTTTCAATTAGTATCCATGTTCACCTACCTATTAGTTTATTGCAAATATAATTTAATGTTGACCGTTAACTTGTCTTCTTATCAGTTAATTATAATTGATAGGACTATCATCTTCACCAATAATTTTCGGCGTCTCAGAAATTTTCACTGACTATATGCCAATAAATACTCTATTCATAGTCCAGTTTACTAGGCCACCGAAGGGATTATGTGTTAGGGTGAAGTATATGTAAAATAACCTAGAGGGGGGTGAATAGGTGATGGCTAATATAATGGTCACTAAATGCTAAATAATGCGGAATTAAAAACTATTATGACCTAAACAAACTATTTAAACTAAACGCCACGTATAACACAAGAGTGTAGCCGAATTCCCTGTGAAAGGCTCTGGACTAACTCCTCTAGATTCCCCTAGATAAGGGCTGAGGTGCCGCGTTGGCTCTCTTGGTTAAATACAAGTGTTAGCAAACAATCCCCAAGCATATATCAATAAAGCACACAAGGTATATCAAGCATATAAAGATGAACACAATTTAAGCATGCAAGATATAAACAAGTAAGGGAGAGAGAGAAAGAGCAATCGCAAACACAAGGAATTTGTTTCGAGGTTCGAGCACCCTTGCTCTACATCCCCGCCTTTGACACACGAACGATTTCCACTATAATCGATCCCCCGGATCACTCGGTGCCGCAACACCTACAAGCCCTCGGACTCCCTAGTCCCGCACACACCGCAAGCTCTCTAGCTCGCCGAGGCCGCACCTCAAACACGGAGTTCACACACAAACTCGAAACAACGCGAACACACTTGTCCGCCTCCTCAAAGTACAAGAAAAGATCTCTTGGTGATCAAAACACTTTGATCACCAATAAACACTCTCACAACAAAACCCTATAGGTAGATATAGCAATGGATAGCTCAAGTGTTTGTGTGAGAAAACTAGGATGGAAATGGTGGAGGAAAACTCAAAGAAATCACTTTTACACTCTTGATAAAACTTTCCTTTTGATTGGAAATATTTGCTCTCAATTTTGTGGAGAAAAACCTCTTGTAAGGGTAGGAAAAACTGACCCAAAACTCTCCTTAAATCTTATCTAAAACAGCCCCCAAATGCCCTAATTTATAGAGTTAGAAAAACTAGTCGTTGGGGTCTGACAGAGCTGTCGGTCGACCGGCCGGTCGACCGCCATCGGTCAGAAATCTGACCGTTGGGGCTTCGGTCGACCGGCCCGGTCGACCGAGCCTCTGGAACAGAGAACAGATTCTCTGTCGGTCGACCGCTCGGTCAACCGGGGTTTTCCAGAGAGCAGAGCTCTCTGGACGGTCGACCGGGTCGGTCGACCGGCCCTCCAGTGCACAAAGGCGTGCACGTCTGTGCACGTCGGTCGACCGCCCGATCGACCGACTTCAGACTTCGGTCGACCGAGTCGGTCGACCGGCTGAAGACTGGAAACAGAAAACTGGGATTTAAAACTTGGTCTTTTTGGCTCACATAAAATCCCATAAAATCACAGAAAATCTACAAAAATAGTTTTGCCAATATACTTTGATAAACAAACATGCTTGCACAAAATCAAGGCATGTTACAAATGATTTGGACTATTTTTATAACTTGAAAATTTTGGTCAAAAACAAAAACGGTATTTTTCCAAAATGATTTTTCCAAAACTTCTCCAAATACAAAAACAAGATATTTTAAACACTTTTAAAGCATAGAGTGTATGGATATGATCCACTACACAAACATGGTGAAATATCTATGTTTTTGACATTAAACTCTAAATATGGTTTGTATAGTCTTTAACCAAAACCGTATTTTTTCAAAATAAAAAGTCTTTTCTAAAACTGAAAATTCTTTTATAAAAACTTATCTAAATCAAGAGTGTGTGTGTATATATGTACTTGAGCAATCCACCAACTATTCTATCTTTACATTTTAACTAAAAATAAAATCTTAAACAAACCTAGACACAAGCCTTCATCTTCTTGAAGTCTTCACTTGAAGCCTTCTTGACTTGGTCCAAACACCGTGCAAGCTCCAAAACTTTACTTTAAATCCTTTGTTGAAGCTATGCACATACTAAGATCTTGATCATAAATCTGTCACTAATTAAACACAAGATCATTAGTACTATAACTACATGAGTTGATCATCATCAAAACTAGAGTGATGGGCCTTTGGGCCAACAATCTCCCCCTTTTTGATGATGACAAAACTCATGAAGTTATATATGCATGGATTAAAATAAAGCTTCAAAGAAGCTCCCCCTTAACTCATGCATAACACATAAACAAATAGATATGCAATAACGCTCATAAACATGTATGCAAATGTATGGAGATAAAACATGCTAACAAGCATAAAACACATCAAATTCTTTTTCTCCTATTTGCAAAACAAAACATATATGTGTCATGCTCCGCTTCTCAAAAAAACGCTGGAGCGGAGACGCGACACGAGTCGGCGACGCATATACGCAAGGAAAATCCCTCACGTATACACGCTAAGCCTTAAGTAACCTGAAACAAGCTATAATAAATCCCAACTATAATGAATACTGAATACTGCAATACCACATATGAACAACCACGCATGATATCATATGAATCAAGAATGGAATAACAACTGAACTGATATAACAAGAAACAGGAAATGATACGAAGGCTAGAAAGATAAAAGTACCGGAATAGAATAGGAAGAAGCTCTAGCTATTCGCGAAGCGTACAGCCTCAACGAAAACCTGCACATTAGAAACAAACCGTCCAATATCTGGACGTGCAAATCCAGGGTCGTCAGAACGCGACCATGGTGAGTGTGCGTGTAAAGGGAAAATAGCTCGTGCATAAGAACATGTGCATAAATAACAATAAGAGCAACTGCAAATATAACATAACTGAATAACAGATAAACAACTGCGGATATAAGATAAATAAATATCATGAGATAAACATCTGAACTGAAGCATATCCGACATCAATATCAACAAAGATATAAGACAACTATCTCATCTGTAAACTAACAACCGATATCAAAGTTGAAAAACACCTAGAGGGGGGTGAATAGGTGTAAGTGCTAATCTAATAAACTAAATGCAAACTAAGTGCGCTAAATGCGGAAGCTAATGCAAATAATGCACAAACTAATACAATACAACAAGTGTAGCCGAATTCCCCTTGCGAGACTCTGAACTAACTCCCCTTGATTCCCCTTAAAATGGGTTGAGGTGCTATGTGAAGCTCTTGTTGGATGAGTATAAGTTAGGCACACACACACACAAGCAATCCAAGCAATATAAAATGCACACAATCAAGCCAAGCATATAATAGATATGACAATAAGAAATGCAAGGCACAACACAAGCAATATATGATATGAATGAATCAATGCTCAACACAAGCAAGTATGATATGATGATGAGTATGATGCTTTGCACAATTATAAGAGAGAGAGTTAGAGAGACAATGGATCAAAACGCAAACACCAAGATTTGTTTCGAGGTTCGAGCACCTTGCTCTACATCCCCGCCTACACCACCGTGTAGGATTTCCACTATCTCAACTCCCACCGAGGGAACCTCTACCAAAGAGGATTTCTTACAACTCTAGGAGTACCTAACTCCTCTCTCAATACAACCTCCACCGAGGCCAACAACAACCAACAACAACACCTCTACCAAAGAGGCTCACAACCAATCTCAATCACCTCACACTTGAGGGATACAAACCAATCACCCGATCACCTCTACCTAAGAGGGATACAACAAGAATAAGGGTGTACAACTTAGAGGTTACAAACAACAACCTCAAAACTCTCTCTTTCTTTTTCCACAAAAAAACAAGATCCTAATAGTTTAGGATAGAAGATATGGCTCAAGTGTGGAAACTAAGTGTTTTTGAAAACAAGCAACAAAGAAAAACTACTTGGAAATCTCTTGTATATGATAGAAATAAAAGATCAAATCAAAATCCCAAAACCTAGTTTTCTTTGATTTTCCAAAAACCCAAAAACAAATAAGATGAAATCTTTTTGGCTTAAAACCTTTTCAAAAACTCTTTTAAACACTAGAGAAAGTCTGGAATTTTTAGCTCTAAAAATCTTAGCCAAAACAATGGAGAAATGGGGTATATATAGCCCCTAGGAAAAACTAGCCGTTAGGCTGATGTGGCAGCCTGACAGACTGCCGGTCGACCGGTCCGGTCGACCGCCAACGGTCAAAAATGTGACCGTTGGGCAAAGGCGGTCGACCGGCCCGGTTGACCGAAATAAACCGAGAGCAGAGCTCTCAGACCCGGTCGACCGGCTCGGTCGACCGTCCACTGTGCCTAACAGACGTGCACGTCTGTGCACATCGGTCGACCAGAACGGTCGACCGGCCCTTGGTGCGGTCGACCGTCACGGTCGACCGACCAGCCTGTCAGCACAGTCCTCAGTTCTGCACAGATACGGGATTTGAAAATAGGTCTTTTCACTCAATAAAAATCCCATAAATTCACAGTAAATCTAAAAAATAGTTTTAATCACAATAAAAACTGTTTTCTAAAAATATGTTTTTCTAAAACTTGTTTTATCATTTTACTTTGATAACCAAACTTGTGATAAAAATTTCAAGACATATATCAATTCATTTTTGTGTCTTGCCAATTTTATCAAAAACAAAACCTTGTATTTTGTCAAACTTGATTTTTCCAAAACATGAATAGGGATATCAAAATAAGTTTGTTTACCAAGTTAAAGCATGTATGTATAAATAGAAAACATCTACTATACATATAACATATGTAAACTTGTTTTGATCAACTATTCATAAAACCAAATATCAAATCATAAAACGTGTGTGTTTTGTGCACTTAAGCATATCAACTAAACTAAGCTTTACAAATGGATCTAAAACTCTATCTAAACTAGGATACCTAAGTCTTCTTGACGATCATCATCTTCAAGTAGACTCGATCCCAAACGCGTGATCCTCCAAGTGCAAAGGTATGATCTTTAAGCTTTGGCACCGGAATCAACAAGAAAAGCTTCTAAACACCTTGTTGAAGCTAATCACCAACTAATATCCTGTTAATGATCTGAAACTTAGAAACACAAGAATATTAGTAAACATAACTACATGAGTTGATCATCATCAAAACTAGAGTGGAAGGCCATTGGGCCAACAATCTCCCCCTTTTTGATGATGACAAAACTCATGGAGTTATATATGCATGGATTAAAGATAAGCTTCAAGGAAGCTCCCCCTTAACTCATGCATAGGGATAAACAATAAATATATGCAATGAATGTTAAACATGAAACATGCGTATGCATAAACAATAAATGGTTCTAGATATCAAATGGAATATTCAAAATAAAATAAGCTCTAGATACCAATTACAAAGCAAACTCTATATATCAATTAAACTTAATATTCTTGAGATTAAAACATAATATATGCATATAAAACATAAGTATGCATATAAAACTCAAATACTTCTCCCTCTTTTTGTCAATCATCAACAAAGGGGTAAACAATCAAAACCATAGATAAAATGAGGGGAAAAAATCTTTCTCCCCCTTTTTGTCAATCAAAACAATGCAAACAATGTTCTCCCCCTTTTGTCTAAAACAAAAGAAAATCAATAAGGGGTGACTACAAACATGATATCACTTAAAAAATATGTCAATGAAGCATCTTGATACCAATAAACAAGGATCAATATATGTTATATGCTATATACATTCATGAAGAGGAAGACGCTAAGTTAGCTTCCCTACACATATACATTACATGAAGAAGGGATGACAAGCCCCAATTCACATAACACATATTATGTAATGCATAAGAGGAGATGTGAAGCTCCCCCTACACACGTATATCATATAAAGAAGAGTTGTCAAGCTCCTCAATTTATAATATACTCAACATGAATCTATATGTAAGAGAGATGTTAAGCTCTCCTTGCATATAGGAAATACAAATCAAGGCTTTGAATATTTTCTTTAAACAAAATTTTGTAAATACCAATTGTAATTAAACATAAATCTTGACTTCCTAAAACATGAATCTTGATACTAAATGTATTCAAAATTTGTTATGTTTAACCAATTGAAAAGATTTTACATAGAAACATTGATACCAATAGTAAGAATTATTCATTTTAAAACATATAAACAACTTTTAATCATAAAGTGTGGGAGTACAAATACCAATTGAAATACAAAATCATATTTTCTCCCCCTTTATGAAATACAAACTAAAGTCATGCATAGTCTTGATAACAATTTAAAAGTAATCAATTTAAACAAAATTTAAACTCAAGCACTAGCATAAACACAAACATATATATGTATGAAAGATAGATACCAATAGAAATTGATATACTTGGAATTTAAAGCATACATACATACAAAACATATATGAGTATACAAGAAGATCAAAATGATACCAATTGAAAGAGTTCAATGATACCAATTGACATAACAATAAGTTCAAGTGTATACATCATATTATCTACCACCCAATCATAATTCAAGTTTTAAAGATTTTCAATTTAGGGCATACATGAACATGATCTCCCATCCTACCGCCCTTGGATGGTAGGGGTTTTCAAAGATAGATTTGAAAATGTAGTTTTGTTTGAAAATCTCTACCATATGAAGAATACCGCAACTAGTTAAATGGAAAACTTGTTAACTAGCACGAAATCCTTCAAGCAAGGAACAAAACAAAAATGAAATTCACATGATAATCATCACTCTAACCAATAAAGCATAACTCATGAGAAACAAAACATGAGCAATAGATATGAGTGTACAAATAATATGTGAAGATCATAATCATGAAAAATATTTCATTAAGCTCAATTATTCCTTAAAACATAATTCCATCAAAACTATCTAATCTTCAAGGCATATGTATGTCTAATACAAACTATAGTATACATACATATCCAAAATATAACGAGTCCACAAAATATATGCATTAAGGCACGTGGCTCAAAAAGGATACTCATGTATAGTCAATAGTTTGGATAAGATGGACATATACATGAAGTTAAATATTGACACAATAAACATGACAATCATGAAAACATGAAAAGCATGAAAAGTATGAAAATTTAGCTTTTCATTAAAACAATTTGATACCAATTCTTTTCAAGGTATATGTATGATTTGTCAACACAAGAAGTATACATACATATCCCTTAAACACACTTTGAGTCCATAATAGATATTTGCATGAAAGGCAAATGACTCAAGGGGTATACATGTATATCTTCAAGTTTGGCAATACAAACATATACATGAAGTGAAAAACTCATAAAACAAATCCAAAAATGGAATACAAGTTTGAAATGTATGAATCATCAAAACTAGACTATACTAGCACATCTAATGGGTTCAAATAAGCAATCAAGCTCAACATATATAGATTTATTTGTAGCCCACTCTATGTACAAGTATATAACTAGTCTTAATGAAAACAAACATCTAAACATATATTCAAAACATGAAGCATCAAAACAAATATAAAAGTCATCATGATAAAACTAAAACATGATTACTATGTAAATTCACATGTATTAGATTCATGATGTACATTATAGCTTAAACAAAAGTGAGAACACTAAATATGGGTTCATATAAGCATATGTGTCTCAAATACTATACATGTATGTCAAGGATCTAATAAATATGGAATGAACATACTAATCCATAGACATCAAAAACATGCTATAAACATTAAAACATGGAAAGCATGTAAACAATAAATGGGAGTAAAGGATTGTTACCAAAACCGAAGAAGCAACTCTCCTTGTCTCCAAAACATGGTGGTCATCTCCACCAAATCTTCCCTTGAAAGTGATGCATCCAATTTGATTTCCATGAAGTCCGGAACGCATCCACTCCAAGGTGTCATCACTCTCACGTCATGTGAGAGCCCACACCTACATTAAACAAAGGAGGGGTGGTCTTTGGTACCCACATCTTGTTGGGTCCATGGGGGTTAGTACCTTCTCTAACCCAAACAAACTTCTTGGCTAAATTTTCAACATGTAAACGATCATAGCAAAATTTAGCAAGATGGCCTTTTCGGCCACAATGTGTACATGTGTACACATGAGCATACTTGTGTTGATGGTGTCCGTGTGAAGCATGTGTATGCCGTGATGGGTGAGCATGCATAAAGGATGGAACTTGTTTCTTTCGAACCAAGGTTTCCAACCGTGAGTGGTTCATGGCACATTGGCTCATAGTGGAGCCCAAACAATCTACTCTCTTCTTTAACATACAAATATCATCAATAATTTTAGAAGAAGTGGAGCATGCAAGGGGTGATCTAGGTGAAACTACCCTAGCATGGCAAACATGTTCATCAATCTTATTTTCAAAACAATATTTTTCTCTAAGCAAACATTTAAATCATTGGAAATAGAAATGATTTTGTTTTCAAAACAACATTCTCTTTTAAAACAAAATCAACTCTAGAAGACAAGTTTTCATTTTTCTTTAAAATAGCATGGCAATCATTTTTAGACTTTAAAAATTCATTTTCTTTAAGTGCAAGTTCCAATTGAGATCTCAATGAATCCCTTTCATTATAGACCTCAACCTTCTCTTGCAAAACATTGTCAAGTCTAGCATGCAAACACTTATTTTCTTTTTCAATTTCTAGACTTTTCTTTTCAAAATCTTATATTTTTCAATTAACTTTTCACATACTATTGAAAGTTCTTCATTTAGAGCATGGGGATCAACAATATCATTACTAGAAGAACTAGCATCATCATCACTATCTAAGTGGGGTTCCGAATGTACCTCAAGGGAGTCATTCCCTTGGACCATATAGCATTGTTGTGGCTCGGATTCTCCACTAGATTCCTCTTCTTGTTGGATTTGGACTTGAAGCTTGGAGGTGTTGGTGGTTGTTGTCAACTTGTTCCACACTGCAAAAGCGGAATCAAGATTAGAAACACGTAAAAGATATTCTTTAGGTAAAGTGCTTCTAATGACCTCTAGGGCTTGTGCATTGGCCCCTATATGATTGCAATCACCAAGATAACATCTCTTGGTGGCGGCAAGAAAGACATGCAAACCTAGGGTTTTTAGGTACATGGACATCCTATACTTCCAAATATCAATGTTGGAAGGATCATAGCTAGGTGGGGTCATGAAGTCCATGGTAAACTATGAATGTGCAAACAAACAAATGCAAATGAGATTAGCAAGCAAATGGATCACTCCTAGGATGTTAAGCCTAAGTATCAGGAGCACTAGCTCTGATACCAATTGAAAAACACCTAGAGGGGGGGTGAATAGGTGTAAGTGCTAATCTAATAAACTAAATGCAAACTAAGTGCGCTAAATGCGGAAGCTAATGCAAATAATGCACAAACTAATACAATACAACAAGTGTAGCCGAATTCCCCTTGCGAGGCTCTGGACTAACTCCCCTTGATTCCCCTTAAAATGGGTTGAGGTGCTATGTGAAGCTCTTGTTGGATGAGTATAAGTTAGGCACACACACACAAGCAATCCAAGCAATATAAAATGCACACAATCAAGCCAAGCATATAATAGATATGACAATAAGAAATGTAAGGCACAACACAAGCAATATATGATATGAATGAATCAATGCTCAACACAAGCAAGTATGATATGATGATGAGTATGATGCTTTGCACAATTATAAGAGAGAGAGTTAGAGAGACAATGGATCAAAACGCAAACACCAAGATTTGTTTCGAGGTTCGAGCACCTTGCTCTACATCCCCGCCTACACCACCGTGTAGGATTTCCACTATCTCAACTCCCACCGAGGGAACCTCTACCAAAGAGGATTTCTTACAACTCTAGGAGTACCTAACTCCTCTCTCAATACAACCTCCACCGAGGCCAACAACAACCAACAACAACACCTCTACCAAAGAGGCTCACAACCAATCTCAATCACCTCACACTTGAGGGATACAAACCAATCACCCGATCACCTCTACCTAAGAGGGATACAACAAGAATAAGGGTGTACAACTTAGAGGTTACAAACAACAACCTCAAAACTCTCTCTTTCTTTTTCCACAAAAAAACAAGATCCCAATAGTTTAGGATAGAAGATATGGCTCAAGTGTGGAAACTAAGTGTTTTTGGAAACAAGCAACAAAGAAAAACTACTTGGGAAATCTCTTGTATATGATAGAAATAAAAGATCAAATCAAAATCCCAAAACCTAGTTTTCTTTGATTTTCCAAAAACCCAAAAACAAATAAGATGAAATCTTTTTGGCTTAAAACCCTTTCAAAAACTCTTTTAAACACTAGAGAAAGTCTGGAATTTTTAGCTCTAAAAATCTTAGCCAAAACAATGGAGAAATGGGGTATATATAGCCCCTAGGAAAAACTAGCCGTTAGGCTGATGTGGCAGCCTGACAGACTGCCGGTCGACCGGTCCGGTCGACCGCCAACGGTCAAAAATGTGACCGTTGGGCAAAGGCGGTCGACCGGCCCGGTCGACCGAAATAAACCGAGAGCAGAGCTCTCAGACCCGGTCGACCGGCTCGGTCGACCGTCCACTGTGCCTAACAGACGTGCACGTCTGTGCACATCGGTCGACCGGCCCTTGGTGCGGTCGACCGTCACGGTCGACCGACCAGCCTGTCAGCACAGTCCTCAGTTCTGCACAGATACGGGATTTGAAAATAGGTCTTTTCACTCAATAAAAATCCCATAAATTCACAGTAAATCTAAAAAATAGTTTTAATCACAATAAAAACTGTTTTTCTAAAAATATGTTTTTCTAAAACTTGTTTTATCATTTTACTTTGATAACCAAACTTGTGATAAAAATTTCAAGACATATATCAATTCATTTTTGTGTCTTGCCAATTTTATCAAAAACAAAACCTTGTATTTTGTCAAACTTGATTTTTCCAAAACATGAATAGGGATATCAAAATAAGTTTGTTTACCAAGTTAAAGCATGTATGTATAAATAGAAAACATCTACTATACATATAACATATGTAAACTTGTTTTGATCAACTATTCATAAAAACCAAATATCAAATCATAAAACGTGTGTGTTTTGTGCACTTGAGCATATCAACTAAACTAAACTTTACAAATGGATCTAAAACTCTATCTAAATTAGGATACCTAAGTCTTCTTGACGATCATCATCTTCAAGTAGACTCGATCCCAAACGCGTGATCCTCCAAGTGCAAAGGTATGATCTTTAAGCTTTGGCACCGGAATCAACAAGAAAAGCTTCTAAACACCTTGTTGAAGCTAATCACCAACTAATATCCTGTTAATGATCTGAAACTTAGAAACACAAGAATATTAGTAAACATAACTATATGAGTTGATCATCATCAAAACTAGAGTGGAAGGCCATTGGGCCAACAAAAGTCATCTATCACAAATGTAGACTAATAACAGATGTCAAGATGTGTAACCTATATGTCACTAGTCTGGTTGATTATTATTAACCTAACTAATGTAGTACTTAGCTGTGTCCCATACCACAGCCGTTTTCCCACATATCAAACAATGTTATCGTTGTTGTAACTGCCTGCCAATGTAGTGCATGTGTTTTGGAAGAGTACCGTGCATGCCCGGTACCACGGTCTAACACCCCTGGTACTGAATCAGGACAAGCCGCAAGGCTCTGACAACTGAAGACCACAACCCCACACGAAAAGACAATTAGTGTGGCGCCGTAATCCGGGCATAGCCCTGACAACTGACAACTGAATAGGTAGCCAGTACTACCTTGGTTCCCCATGGTTGGAACCCACAACTCGGTACCATAAGAATCCTCCCAAAATACACGACATGCATCATCAGGCAATTACCCCTGTTCCTCGGATTATGGTGTCTTTTATTAAGAAGCAATCAATGTTATTTAATATGTAATAGTAACTGATATCTTCAACAACTGCTGATGTCAATATTAGCTGATAATCTGACAACTGATAACTGATAACTGATATCTGACAACTGTGATATCTCACAACTATGATATCTGACAACTCTGATATCCGACAACTGTGATATCTGACAACTAATATCTGACATCTGAAATAAGCCACTGGAGATATAGCCACTAACACAATAGTGCCACTAACAACTAGTGACTGATGCAGGTATCTACCAACTCCTATAAACTCTGAACACATCTGTGATCACCAACAAATGATCTCACCAACATCTAATAAACTGATAACTGGTATCTGATAACTCTGAAATATAAGATCACCGATATCGAATAGATCACCATCATAATAACGAAATCCCAATCAACTGGAACAATTAATAATTAACCATGAAACACATGGTATGTCCTCGAGACCAACAAGTCAACACATACTGAAATCATGTCTACATATGAAACATCCTCAAAGAACTGCAATATAGAATAGTTCACTTCTAAGTCAATACCAACAAGTCATCCATACTCAATGATATAATCAGTTGGTACATTCAGGAACCCTTACTTCTAATAATCCAAAACTAATATGATATCACATATCGAAGTCAAAGGTAAGATATCCACACATCTGGTCACAATCCAACAAATCAGTAACATCTGAATACTGAACGATATTCAATGTAAATAACATAAATCCCAGATCAATCCAAACTCCAACTAAGTCCATATACTGATCCAAACATCAAGTAATCTAGTCTCTAACATCATAACAAGTCCATCATCAATATCTGAATGAATCATCACCTAAGTTATTACCACATGAAGGAATAACAAGTCTGGAAAGCACTCTGTATGAAATATATCAATCTCATTTTAATGTAGATCAGGATATTATAAAGAACGTAAATCCAATGTCATCTATAATTCAAGTTCAGTCCAAATCACAGTCCAACTCTGAATAAGTCCATGTACTGATCCAATCGTCATAATCTTTTAGTAAAGTAAGATCATATCTGATATCTCCTCAAATACCCAAATACATTCTTAACTGATTTATCACCAAGTAAGGAATATCAAGTTTGATAATTGTTCAGATAAAATATAGATTGTAAACCACAATCACGAACCAATCCAACATAAGATCAATCTAGTGTATAGTCTAAGTTCCTCCACATTTAGTTCCAATCCGAAATAGTAATCATCTATTCATGAAATGATATAACTCTGATATCTCAATGTCCAATACAAGATCCATACATATATCTAATACTCAACTATGTACTTAATTTATCCAATCAATAGATCAAGTCAAATCTCAGTCTAAAGGTATATCAAACTAGGCCTAAGCCAACAGAGACAAACTACCAACACATGGAATACCGCTAATACAAGCAAATGTCAACTACATGAATAAAGTGGACAATCATATATGTCTCATGAACTGGTACAAGTCATCAAACCGATAAAATATAACGGAATGTCACATAAAATGATAAAGGCAACATGTAAAGCATACCAATAGCGGTAAATACATGAGAATGAACACTCACCTGAAATGACGCGGTTTCGGAACCGAATCGTCGTCTAGTCTTCACTGCACGAACCGGTACTGGTCTACGGATCATCCCACGGATCGGTCTTCGAATCGCTTATGTATCGGATCCACGACAAAATTAGTCAGTTGATTGATTCTCTCAAAACCTTGTGCAGCACTTGACTTCACTGGCTAGTAAACTGTGTTCAGACTCCACAAGGAAACAAATTAATAATCAAGCCTAAATTAATCCAAGTCACTTGACTATTGCCTGAAAAACTAATACTTCAGCTTTCAATCCTTTTAGTTTCTTCCCAGTCACCTACTCTATCAGTAAACAAACAATAATAGTCTCCACTACTTATTTAAATATTATCTAATATGTAAAGGGGGAAATAAATAGAAAGAGGGAGAATTACTCAAGCAACGAGGTGTTTTGCGGCGCACCGATGGAGGCTCCGACGGAGGCGTCCGGGGTCGCGGAGGGTGTCGCTGGATAGAGCAACTCGCCGTGAAGGGCGTGGGGTGTGCTCACGCTCGCCGACGTCGATCAACGGCATCCCGCGGAGAGCCCGAAAATGGTTCAGAGTAAGGATTTGCCGCACATGAAATAAAACACACATGCATTAAAGTGCACATTCACTAATCTAAAACACATCTTCACTATTTTATGCAACATGTTTAACGATGAAAGTCAAGCATGGATCCAAAATGTATTGTTAAATCCAAACATATAATCAAACTTGGATCAGAAGGGAGAGGGCAATCATTTATTACCCAAATTCTTATCCAAAGCCTTGGTGAATTGGTTCAAGGCTGTCGGCCTCTGGATGCGGAACACCTTCGGCCAATGGAAGGGTTGGTAGATCAGCCATGGGCGCTGCCAAAGACTTGGGGCGGCCAAGAAAGGATTGCGGCAGGAGGGTGCGCATCAAGGGAGGATGTTGCCGCTGCTGGATGGGGGTGCGGCAGTCAAAGGGGCGCGCTGGGGAGGAGATCCGGCCGTCGGAGGGATCGCGGCTGATGGCTGGGCGGCCTGAAAGAGGGGTTGCTGCGGATGAAGAGAGGGGGAAAGGAGGTGCGGCTGCAGGTGTTGGGGAATTGGGGAGATTAGTTTAGGGATTTATTTAGGATAGGGTTTAAGAATAGGAGTTAGTAATGGGTTTCGGGTCTAATTGGGTTTCGGGTAGATAATAGGTATAGGTATATGATAACGAGTATTGGGTTTTAGGATAAAGGGTATAGGATCCAATGGGTAAATGACTATGGATTAGATAATGGGTTATTGGGTTGGAACAAGGATAGAAAAGAATAAGGCATGAATAGAAATCAAGGGAAAGGAAAGGTACTACAAATAATAATAATAAATACAAACCATAAAATATTAATGTTAATAAAAATAAGAATCATAATTAGTAATATTAATAGTAGTTAGTAACACTAATAATAAATAATTACACTAACAATATTAATAATAATAACATTAATAGTAATAACAGTAAATTATAATAATAATTAAAGAATATTAATGATGAAACTAACTACTTCTAATATTAACAACTATTAGAAATAAAAATAATAATAATTAGTAAGAAGAAATGTTAATGAAAATAAAATAATTCTAAATATAAAGTCAAGTTAACATCTACCATCTTAAAATAATTTCCATATTTAATAATAGAAATAATCACAAGGAAGAAAATAATAAATCAAGTTGATGAAATAAAAATAATCAGTAATTCAAAATAAATACTTTTAGAAAAATGAAAATACTGTATTACTAGCTAGGGATCTTACAATATGCATAAACATAAATACTACTCCCCCTTTATGAATAAAGAAAGGAAAACATGCATATATACCAAAATACTTCTCCCCCTTTTTGTCAATCATCAACAAAGGGGTTAAAGTAAAAAACAAATCTTCAAATTTTTCTCCCCCTTTTTGTCATAAACAAAGAGATCAATAAGGAGTGAACACAAATCAATCTATAAAGGATATATGCGATATACATTCATGAAGAGGAAGACGCTAAGTTAACTTCCCTACACATATGCATTACATGAAGAAGGGATGACAAGCCCCAATTCACATAACACATATTATGTAATGCATAAGAAGAGATGTGAAGCTCCACCTACACACGTGTATCACATAAAGAAGAGTTGTCAAGCTCCTCAATACAAGATACACTCAACATGAATCTATATGTAGAAGAGATGTTAAGCTCTCCTTGCATAAAGGCAATACATATTGATACCAATTGTAAATGTATAACAAATTTGAAATAGAAACATATTGATATCAATTGAAAAGCCATGCATAAGCTTTATTAAAATGTCAATTGAGATACCAATTGAAAAATAAAATTTTAACTTAAGCTTAGCATAAACTTTGTGCTTTAAATATGTAAATCAATTGTAAGCAAGCACACGAAAATCATATATATATATGAAAAGAGAATACCAATAGCAATTAATATTATGGAAATAATGAAGCATACATATATAGAAAATAAAATATGAGTATATACAAAATTATCAATTTAGATACCAATTGAAGAGATCATATGATACCAATTGAAAATAACAATGTAAATCAAGTATATAACTCATAACCTTCCACCCTTTATATGCTCAAGATAAAAGATTGTCCAATAAAGCTTACAAGGCATACTCGCCCAGCCATCCGCCCATAACGGTGTAGGAAGGGGTTTTCGAAAATAGGGTTTAAAAATATTTTATAGTGAAAACCACTACCCAATGAAGAATAATTAACTAGTTAAAGATAATTTTTGAAAAACTAGTTAAAGATCCTTCAAAACATGAAATCAAATCATATGTTTTTCATGAATCACACCAAATACACAAGAATTGTTACTCAAAACGATAAAGCTCAAAAATATGTTCATGAAACTAGGTCATGACAAAACAAAAGAAGTGTGAGTGTTCAATAATTATGTAAATTGCATTTTCCCTGAAAATAATCAATGAAGCTCAAAACACAAGTCATTTTATCAAAAATGAAAATTTATTTTTCATTTATAAACTAAACTTCTAGGTATATGTATGTTTTTATTCAATCCTAACAATATGCATACATATCCCAAACATAAAAATAGTCCATAATGTAAATTGCATGAAGGCAAATAACTCATGGGGTATACATGTATATTTATTAGATTTGAATACAAAATACATATACATGAAGTAAAACCATGAAAATAGGCAAAACAAGTGTAAATTGGGAAATCATCAAAACTACGCTATACATGTGCATATAGTGAGTACAAATGAACAATGAAGTGCAAACGTATATGAATCAAATGTTGCTCACTACTTGTACATGTATAAATTCAAGTTTTGATAAAAGCTACATTTAAACTAGTATTTACCACATGAAACACAAAAACAAATAAAACATGAACATGCTAAATAATCATCAAATGAAAGAAGCATGTAAACTTAACTAAGAGTTTTAGAGATAGTTACCAACACATGAAATATACTCCAAAGCTCCAAAACATGGTGGTTGTCCCACCAAACCTCCTTGATAGCGGTGCATCAAATATGTGTCCATCTAGTCCATGTGCATTCACCATCAAGGCACCATCCCTCTCACGTTTTGTGAGAGCCCTCACCTACATTAAAAACACAAGGTGAGAATTTTGGTACCCATTTTTTCTTGAGTCCTTGGGGGTTAGCTTTGTAAGGAACCCAACCATTTTTATTAGCAAAATTTAAAACATTTAACTTATCATAACAAAATTTTGCTAAATGGCCTTTGCGGCCACAATGTGTACATTTGTACACCTTAAGATGCTTATGAGTGTGAGTGTGATCATGGCGTGCAACATAAGCAAATGCATGATGATGATGTGCATGAATATGTGGAGTTTGTTTCTTAGAAAACAAAGACTCCAATTTCTTATGGTTGAATGCATATGAGCTCAAAGTGGAGCTCAAGCAACTAATCCTATTTTTCAAAATATTAATCTCACTATTATCAATGGTGGCATGTAAAGCATGGTGAGATTGTGAAACATTTTTCTTATTCTTTTTCGAAACATTTTCTTTTTCATTATCAAAAATTTTTCTTTTTAAAGAAGTGTTTTCTTGAAAAGCAATTTCTTTTTATTTTTCCACCAAAATAACTTTATTTTTCAAAATAGTGTTTCCTTCACATAAATCATTTAATTTAGACATCAAGGAAACATTTTCATTTTTCAAAAATTCTTTTTCTTTTTCAATGCATGCAACTTTATTTCTAAATGAATCATTTTCTTTTAGCATACAGTCAAAATTCTTTTTCAAATTTTTATTATCTTTCTTAAGCATGTCATATTTTTCAAGTAATTGTTGACAAAAATATGTAAGTTCATCATATGACATGTCATTCTCTTCTACCTCGGATTCGGTAGTTACCTCAAGGGGATTATCCCCTTGGACCATATAGCACATGTTGGAGGTGTCGCTTCCAACATCTGAATCGCTCCCCGCATAATATAGATCTTTTTCGCTAAGGAAGATGAGGGTGTTCCATGCTACAAAAGCCGAATCAATATTAGAAACCCTAGATAAATAATCATCATTTAGGGTTGATTTTATAGCATGAAGGGCTTTTATATTAGCCTCAAAATTATTGCCATTTAAACAATATGAATTATTAGTGATGGCAAGATAAACATGAATGCCTAGGGATTTGAGGAATAAAGACATCTTAACCTTCCAAATTTGGATGTTAAGAATGTCAAAAGTGGGTCGTGACATGAAGTCCATGGTGTGTGTACAAATATTGCGATTAGCCTAAAAATGAGGATCTTTAACTCTAGGTTGTTAGACCCAAATCAAGAGCACTTGGCTCTGATACCAATTGTAAAATCACCTAGAGGGGGGTGAATAAGTGATGGCTAATCTAATGGTCACTAAATGCCAAATAATGCGGAATTAAAAACTATTATGACCTAAACAAACTATTTAAACTAAACACCACGTATAACACAAGAGTGTGGCCGAATTCCCCGTGAAGGGCTTTAGACTAACTCCTCTAGATTCCCCTAGATAAGGGTTGAGGTGCCGCGTTGGCTCTCTTGGTTAAATACAAGTGTTAGCAAACAATCTCCAAGCATATATCAATAAAGCACACAAGGTATATCAAGCATATAAAGATGAATACAATTTAAGCATGCAAGATATAAACAAGTAAGGGAGAGAGAGAAAGAGCAATCGCAAATATAAGGGATTTGTTTCGAGATTCGAGCACCCTTGCTCTACATCCCCGCCTTTGACACACGAACGATTTCCACTATAATCGATCCCCCGGATCACTCGGTGCTGCAACACCTACAAGCCCTCGGACTCTCTAGTCCCGTACACACCGCAAGCTCTCAGCTCGCCGAGGCCGCACCTCAAACACGGAGTTCACACACAAACTCGAAACAACGCGACACACTTGTCCGCCTCCTCAAAGTACAAGAAAAGATCTCTTGGTGATCTAAACACTTTGATCACCAATAAACACTCTCACAATAAAACCCTATAGGTAGATATAGTAATGGATAGCTCAAGTGTTTGTGTGAGAAAACTAGGATGGAAATGGTGGAGGAAAACTCAAAGAAATCACTTTTACACTCTTGATAAAACTTTCCTTTTGATTGGAAATATTTGCTCTCAATTTTGTGGAGAAAATCCTCTTGTAAGGGTAGGAAAAACTGGCCCAAAAACTCTCCTTAAATCTTATCTAAAACAGCCCCCAAATGCCTCAATTTATAGAGATAGAAAAACTAGCCGTTGGGGTCTGACAGAGCTGTCGGTCGACCGGCCGGTCGACCACCAACGGTCAGAAATCCGACCGTTGGGACTTCGATCGACCGGCCCGGTCGACTGAGCCTCTGGAACAGAGAACAGATTCTCTGTCGGTCGACCACTCGGTCGACCGGGGTTTTCCAGAGAGCAGAGCTCTCTGGACGGTCGACCGGGTCGGTCGACCGGCCCTCAGTGCACAAAGGCGTGCACGTCTGTGCACGTCGGTCGACCGCCCGATCGACCGACTTCAAACTTCGGTCGACCGAGTCGGTCGACCGGCTGAAGCCTGGAAACAGAAAACTGGGATTTAAAACTTGGTCTTTTGGCTCACATAAAATCCCATAAAATCACAGAAAATCTACAAAAATAGTTTTACCAATATACTTTGATAAACAAACATGGTTGCACAAAATCAAGGCATATTACAAATGATTTGGACTATTTTTGTAACTTAGAAATTTTGGTCAAAAACAAAAACGGTATTTTTAACAGTTTTGTATTATAAAGGAAACTCCAAGTTTCAGGTTTCAGATTCCGGACAGACTTTTAACAGTTTTGTATTACTATTTCAAAAGTGCTTTGAACTAAACAAGTTCTCAACTTTTCCTTTTATTTCTTCATCTAAATTAGATCATGAGTAAGTCATGAACTTAAGTATTTAGACTTTTGATCCCGAGCAATTTTTTTATAAGAACATTCATAATTCTCATAATTCTTTCACTACTTAATTTATCATTATTCTCTCTTTAAACCACCTCCAACTTCATAGTTTAAATCATATCATAAAAATTTTCTTTTTATCTCACTAACATCACCAAGATCAAATTTTGATTTGATTTCATAGTTATTATGTAAGAATGGCAAGAGGCTCAACCATCACAAGTGTAAGAAGCTTCAAGAATCTCCATCTACACTAATGGTTATGAGAGATTTATAACTTGATCTCACCCTCTACAATGATCCCCGAATTTATTATACTAATTTGAATCTTAGGATTAATCTTGTCTTCTAATAATACTTTGATCGTTACTTGAACTTTTATTATAATAACACTCAAAATTTCGGCTTAACCTTACTTACTTAAAGATAACCAATACCAACCCTAAATTTCACAAGACATAATCATATACATATCACAAGAGAGTATGCTTCTTGATAAAAATTGAACCAACTCAAAATCATAACCCTTCTTTGAACACTATGCTTTCACATAGGGTTATTAGTTTGTCGCCAAGAGGCTAAGTTGCATATTAGTATAAGAGAGTTACATAACCACAAGAAAAGTTCTACTATAAGACAAGAATTAGCAACACCTAGCAAGTTCATCATGCATTAGTCCAATGATTCTTTTAAGAATTTCATCCAATTTAAGAAAGAACAATATTGCTCAAAAATTAGTCTCACATATCTCTCAATAAAAGCTTCATCACCATCAAAGTAAAATGTGAGGTTGAAATTTCAAGGTTTGAGATATAAATCAAATCTGAAAATTTATGGACTTCATCACTACATGATATACCCTATCATGCAACCTCCTTACCCATCATTTATATACAATTGGATTAACTCAATAATCTCAACATCAAATTTAGACCACTACATACTTTAAAAGTCATGAAATTTCAAGGAATATTTGCATGAATAGCTCAAGGGAAAAATTTCACCCAAATTAAGAGATCAAGATCTAGGGATTTCAAAAAATAAAATTTGAGAAATGAAAAAAAGGGGGGAAACTCACTCACCAACATCCGACCAGACCCCCGCCTGGCCGGCCGCCGCCCGCCCGCCGCTTGGCCCGCCGCCGGCCGGCCGCCGCCTAGCCGGCCGTCGCGCGGCCTGCACGCGCGCGCGAGTCCAAAAACTAGGGGAGAGGGGGAGAGAAGGAGAAGAGAGGAAAAGAAAGGGAAAGAAATAGAGATGAGGTTTCATTTGAGTTCTAGGGTTTCTTTCTCCATGGAGGAATCCTCTCTAGGATGAGGATGAAGAGATGAAAATTCTCTTGACTCTTTTAAGATCCCTACTCCACAATTTTACAAGTTTGTCACCCTTTTCATCCAAGTGTCCAATTCCTCAAAACAAGAAGATCTAGGCCATTGATCTCACATCTCATGCACACCTACTCCCTCCACTAACCAAATATATATATAAATTTGTCATGGTTGTATTTTCTTGGTAAATATATGTATTTCAAATATAATACTAGTATATCTTCACATTGAAGTACTAGTTACATAATAACTATGGTGTAGGTATATTCATACATACCACTTGACATTCCCAAAATTAAATTGAAATTCATTACACACTCAATTAACATAATAACTCGAGGTTTATATTATTAAATCAGGGTTTAATAATTCGGGGTGTTACATTTTCTGTTTTGGGGTCGAATTCAAACTAGAATTTCCTAAATCCCTGAGACTCTGTGGCTATAAATAAGGGCTAAAGCCCTCATGTATTAGATCTCTGAAATCCCTGAAAGTATCCCTCTGTATTGGCTTGTTTTGATTGTTGAATCAATAAAATCTCTCTCACCCTTGCCCCGAGGACGTAGGCAAATTGCCAAACATCGTTAAATACTGTGTCGATTTGTTTTCTCTATTATTTCTCTGTTCTTGCCGTGTTAGGTACATCTCCGGCTGCATCTATCTATGTTTGGTGTGAATTCCTCAAGTGGTTATTGCTCCGCGCGCGCAACAAGTGGTATCAGAGCATCCCAAGTTCGTCTTGGGATCGTGTGTTGATTCCAAAGGCCTTAGTTGCTGTTAGGCGGAGATCGTATGTTGATGTCGAAACAGCATTAGGACTGTTTGTTGGATCGTGTGTCAATTTAAAAACAGCATGTGGATTGCTCGAGGAATCAATTCAGAGGAGTAGATTTCTTCAGAAACTCTTCGAGGGTTTCGCGTAAAGGTAAAGATCCTATCTTTATCTAGTTTGTTTTATCTAACTCCATTTGCTTCTGCATTGCTTTGAGGAATTAGTTGAGAAGATGGCTGGAGATAGTACTTCTACAGTGAAATCCGTGAATCCACATCCGTTGAGAATTGATGTGGTGAAGTTCGACAGCATGAAAAACTTCAGTGTAACGCCCCGATCTCGCGGGTACGGAGACGTTACTGTGACGTAAATACGCAGGGCGAAAATACCCTCACATATATACGATAAGCTTCAGTACAAGAAAGAATCAAAGTAGGAAAGCATAATGGTAATATACATTCCAGTAATAATAACACAAGTACACAGTTATCACAGAGCATGATATAATAACTCAAGAATATAATATCACTAAGAAGCGCAAAAGTAGGATGTATAATATGAAATATGGGAAAGTACTCACGAGTAACAAGATGAGAATCTCGCGAGCCGAACAAGGGAAAGCTGGAAGAAAGAGGGTGTTCGGGCAAGCAACTGCTAATCCACACTTCCACTGCGCACTATGATCAGTTACAGTAAGGCACCGCGGTCCAGACTCTAGAATCTGGACATGCGGATCCAGGGTTGTCAGAAAACAACCCAGCGAGTACGTATGATAAAGCCAGTTGGCATGCTCAGGCAGTCACATGTGTACATGATCAAGTGATGTGGTTCAGGCATACAGGCATAGGCAATGACAAGTAACATAAAAGAAATTAAAAGAACGATAGTAAATCTGAAATCAAGTAAATACACACACACACACACACACACACACACACACATATATATATATATATATAATATATATATATCAATAAATCTGAATCGAAAAACATGCATAGAAAACGGTATGGAAACCTAAAAATAAGCAAGTCAGGTAATTCAACACAATAGCACAGGTATCACGTGTAAGTGGTGAGCAGGATAATGTATTGTGTCACAGATCTCACAAGTATAGTTCAAGTATGACACTAGTCAAAAGTCAAAGAAAGAAGTAGAAGAAAAGAAAGAAAGAAAAAGGAGAAATACTAATATAAATATATTATTATAATAGGATAAAATTTGACTGTTTCAGAAAAGCTCAAAAATAAAAAATATTCTTTTAAGATGCTTAATGAAATCGGATTTGAGAAATTTAATCTGGTTTTCAAATTAAAAATCCTGGAATCTTCTGACGGTACCGGTCACACCAAAACCGGTAGATTTTTGATAAATTCAGAAAAATCTCCAAATATGCATGTAGAGAGAAAATGAGATTTTAAGAAGTAATGTGAAAGTCGTTTCTAAAAATTCAATTTCATTAGAAAACTAAAAATCAGGGAACCGGTCAGCGATACCGATTGAAACCGGTTTTGAAGATTTAGCAAATTAATTCTATAAACTCAAAAAAATCATAAAAAATATAAAATATTAGAAAATGATATTTGAAACTGAAATCGATCAAATCTGACTATCAAAAAGACCAAATTGAGCAATATATTAGGATCGGGTCCCCGGTTCAGACTAGAACTGACTCCGGCTCCAATACAAAACAATCCACAAATAATCATAAAACAAAATAAATACAAAATTAAATCAAAACATACAATCAAAAAAATAGAATACGTATCTAAGTACGTATTCCAGGAACGGGGTGTTACAATCGGTATGTGGAGATGTGAGGTGATGAATGCACTGACGGTATTAAACCTCAAAGACACTCTACGGTTGGAGAAGAAGCGCAATTCAACTACTGAAGAAGATTGAGATAAGATGAATCGAATGGCGTGTAGCTTGATTAGGTCTTGTTTGACTGAAGACATCACATATCATGTGTTGCATGTAACATCTACGAGGCAGCTGTGGGAGATTCTACAGAAAAAATATCTGACGAAAAGCGTCGAATCGCGGTTGCAGTTGAAGAGTAAGTTTTATCATTTTTAGATGAAGAGAGGATGCTCAATTTATTGAACATATGAATAGCTACACAATGCTTCTTACAGACCTAGTTAATGTGGATATAGAGATCGATGAAGAAGATAAGGCGGTAATTCTATTGAATTCCCTTCCTGAAGAAGAGTATGAGACATTTACTCTTACATTGATCAATGAAAGAAAATCCTTTAACTACAATGAGGTGATTAATGCTTTTGTGAATTATGAAGTAAGAAGGCATGACAGACTACTCTCTTCTGGAGCACAACAGTAGAGGTGTTGGCGGTAAGAGATAAGAGTTCCAATCAGAAGAGAAGAGGTGATCAGGAAAGATCGAAGTCCAGTTCAAGTTTCAGAGATCTGAAGAGGAACCAGTACGCCTTATGCAAGGTGCTAGGGCACTGGAAGGATGATTGTCCGAAGGCCAAAGGTTAGAAGGAGTCAATGACCGAGGTAAATCTCACACATGTGGGCAGTACTCATGCTAGTACTTTACAGGCGGATGGATCAGACTCAGACTCATCGATATTTCTTTCTCTGTTACTACTCCTACTGTTGGTTACTCAGATAATGCTGAGTGAATCTTAGATACAGGAGCTACCTATCATGTGTGCTCGAACAGGGACTGATTTTCTAGGTTTGAGAAGCTATATGAATATTTTGCTGTCATGGGTGATGATCATCCATGTAATGTAGAAGGGATGGGCACAGTCCGTATCAAGATGGATGATGGGATAGTACAAAAATTGAAGGTAGTGAGGTATATACCTCAACTCAAAAGAAATCTTATCTCTGTTGGTGCTTTGAAAACATTAGGTCTTGTGGTATCTATACGAGATGGTGTTCTGAAGATGACCAAAGGCTCAATGGTAGTTATGAAGGGCGTCCGTCAGAGAAATCTCTACTACTTGAAGGGTAGTACAGTTACAAGTCAGGTGGAGACTTCTGTTTCTTCATATGATATTTGCACGTATATCTGACAGATGAAGGTCGGACATGGAGGTGAAAAATCTTTACAAGCTCTAGGAAAGAAGGGATCATTGGAAGATGCATCTACCTGCAACTTGAAATTGGGTGAACACGGCGTTCTGGACAAGAAGAAGGTGAAATTTAGTACCACAACTCACTACTTAAAAGGTCTTCTGATTGTATTCACGTAAGTATTTGGAGACCTGTTAAGACTGCATCGCTTGAAAGTCATAGATATTTTATCTCTTTTATTAATAATTTATCTAAGCATTGTTGGATATATCGCATGAGATAAAGCTGTGAAGCCCTAAATATGTTGGTGAAGTGGAAGGATATAATGGAGAAGCAGACTGGTGGGAAGATCAAGAAGCTACAAATTAGTAATGTTAAAAGATACAAAAATCAATTCCTATAATTTGGCCAGAACACTGGTATTGGTACTCACTTCACAGATGGAATACATGTATTAGTTAAGGAGATAAACTGTTTCTTGTTGGAGAAGGCTCGGTGTTTGTTTTCTAATGCGCGATTAGACAAATTATTTTGGGCTGAGGCGATTGTGTATGCTATGTTGGCTCAAAGAACCATCACTCTAGTTTTGATGATGATTAACTCATGTAGTTATAGTACTAATGATCTTGTGTTTAATTAGTCTCAGATATTTGATCAAGATCTTAGTAGGTGTTTAGCTTCAACAAAAGATTCAACGTCAAGTTTTGGAGCTACCACGTGTTGATTCAAGAACTCGCACATCAAGATTGCATCAAGTACTCAAGAGGAGTCTAGCTCATTGGATTAAGATTTGGACAAGTCAAGAAGGAGAAGAAGATTTCCAAGAGAAGACTTTCAAGAAGACTTGTGTCGGGTTTTGTAAGCATTAAGATTTGTCTTTAGATAAAATGTAAATGATAGATTAGTTGGTGGATTGCTTAAGTTCATTTACACACTCACAAAATTTATATGTGTTTTAGAAAATACCGTTTTGATTTTTAAGATTCAAAATATACATGTGTTTTATCAAAATTGTTTTAGAGTTTATTGTCAAAAACATAGATATTTCATCTCATATGTTCAGTAGATCATATCCATACACACTAAGCTTCAAAAGTGTTTAAAATATCTTGTTTTTGTATTTGGAGAAGTTTTAAAAAATCATTTTTCAATTTGGAGATTGTTTTTGAAAAATACGGTTTTTGTTTAAGACCAAAATTTTATATCACAAAAATAGTTCAAAATATTTGTAATATGTTTTCATTTTTAATCAAACATGTTTGTATATCAAAGTATATCAATGAACTTATTTTTGTAGAATTTATGAGATTTTAGTAAAGATAAAAAAGACCAAGTTTTAATCCCTTTTCATGGCTGACCAGGTCTTCTGGCGGTCGATCGGGGCGGTCGACCGAGCCAGAAGTCGGTCGACCGGGCGGTCAACTGATGTGCACAAACGTGCACAGCCAAGGGTCGGTCGACCGCACGGTCAACCGCCAGAGAGCTCTGCTCTCTGTAAATAGCCCCGGTCGACCGGGCGGTCGACCGTTAGGTCAAGGCCCAGTTTTCGGTCGACCGTCCGGTCGACCGCTTTCCTAACGGTCGAAAATTTGACCGTTGGCGGTCGACCGGGCGGTCGACCGACAGCAGCGTCAGCTACTGATTTGGACCCCAAACGGCTAGATTTTGGAGGCCTATAAATTGGGATTCCCTTGGACTGTTTTCAACAAGATTTGAAGTGGATTTTTAAGTTAATTTTTCCTACCTTTCTAAGTGTTTATCTCCACTTATTTTAGAGCTAAAACTTTCATATCAAAAGGAGAGTTTTTCAAGAGTGTTTTGAAAAAGAGATTTCTTGAGTTTTTCCTCCACCATTCTATCTTGTTTTCTCACGCATGCTTGAGCTATCCATTGCTATATCAATCCTCTAGGGATCTTTGTTGTGAGAGTGTTTTAGGTGATCAAAGTGTTTAGATCACCAAGTGGTTCATCTTGTATTTGAGGAGGCAAACTTGCGGGTTCGTGTTTTTTCGAGTTCTTGTGCGAGCTCGGTGGAGATGTGCGGCTTCGGCAAGCTAGTGTGCTTGCGTGTGTTGTTCTTGCGGGAACAAGTAAGGGGACTAGTGAGTCCAAGAGTTCTAGCGTGAACTCCTTGTAGGTGTTGCGGCATCGAGTGATCCGGTGGGATCGATTCTAGTGGAAATCCTTCATAGTGTTGAAGGCGGGAACGTAGAGCAAGGGTGCTCGAATCTCGAAACAAATCTCCTGTGTTTGCGATTGCTCTCTCTATCTCTCACTTGTGTTTATATCTTACATGCTTACATTGCTTTTATCTTTATATGCTTGATAAATCTTGTGCCTTATTGTTATATGCTTGGGATTGTTTGCTCGCACTTGATTCAATCAAGAGAGCCAAAGCGGCACCTCAACTCTTATCTAGAGAAATCTTGAGGAGATAATCTAAAGCCCTTCATCGGAAATTCGGCTACACTCTTTGGTTATACCTTGTGTGTTTTAGCTTAATAGTTTTTAGTTTGCATAAATAATTTTAATTCCGTATTAATTCATCATTAGAATGTGTGAACTTCATGCTAGCCATCTCATAAATGGTGTGTCATCGACTGCGATAGAAGGTTAGACTCTATTAGAAGTTTGGTCTGAGAAAGCTACTCAAGTTCATGATTTGTTGTGGGAATTTGAAAATCCGGTCTACTTTAGTGCTAAATATGGCATAGTGAATCCGCGAGCAAAGAAGTTTGTGTTTTTTAGTGTCAAAAGAAATATGAAAGGTTACAGGTTATGGGACCCCGAAAATAAGAAGATCGTGTTGAGTCAGCATGTCACGTTTGATGAGACTTCAGTATTGAAGTCTACCGTCTCTCAGCAGGAGGAGAGGACGAAGACCAAGAAAGTATCGCAGTGGGTGGAGGTTGATGCTACTCTACTATCTCCAGTTGGTTCAGTATCAGTAAAGACTTCACTGGAAGTGACACCGGGTGGAGATCATGTAGCTGTAGGTCACCTAGAAGGGGAGTGAAAAGGTGACTAGCTAATCTAATGATGAATTAATGTGGAATTAAAAACTATTTATGCAAACTAAAAACTATTAAGGTAAACACACCAAACACCAAGTATAACACAAGAGTGTAGCCGTATTCTCAGTGAAGGCCTCTGAACTATCTCCTCAAGATTCCTCTAGATAAGATTTGAGGTGTCGCTAGGACTTTCTTGGTTGAATACAAGTGTAAGCAAGCAATCCCGAGCATATAACAACTTAAGCACAAGTATATCAAGCAAGTAATGAATATGAACAATAAGAGCATGCAAGATATAAGCACAAGTGAGAGATAGAGCAATCGCAAATACGGAAGATTTGTTTCGAGGTTCGAGCACCCTTGCTCTACGTCCCCTTCAACACTATGAAGGATTTCCACAAAAAATGATCCCACCGGATCACTCGGTGCCGCAACACCTATAACGAGTTCACACTAGAACTCCTTGGACTCACTAGTCCCTCTCTTGTTCCCGCAAGAACAACACACGCAAGCACACTATCTTGTCGAGGCCGCACCTCTACACCAAGCTCCGACAAGAACTCGAAACAACACGAACCCGCAAGTTCGCCTTCACAAATACAAGATGAACACTTTGGTGATCTCAACACTTTAATCACCTAAAACTCTCTCGCAACAAAGATCCCTATAGGATTGACATAGCAATGGATAGCTTAAGTATGTGTGAGAAAAAAAGATAAAATGGTGGAGGGAAAACTCAAGAAATCTCTTTTTCAAAACACTCTAGAAAAACTCTCCTTTTGATATGGAAGTATTTTCTCTAAAACAAGTGGAGATAATCACTTAGAAAGGTAGAAAAAAATAGCTTGAAAACCCACTTCAAATCTTGTATAAAACAGCCCAAAACAGCCCTATATAAGTAGGCTCTAAAAAATAGCCGTTGAGAACAACTCAGCAGGAATTTCTGCTGTCGGTCGACCGCCCGGTCGACCGGCCAACGGTCAGATTTCTGACCGTTATGCCATCGGTCAATCGTCCGGTCGACCGAGGCCTGGATACAGAGAGCAGAAGCTCTCTGCCTGGATACAGAGAGCAGAAGCCCTTTGCCGGTCGACCGCTCGGTCGACCGGGGCCAGATCCAGAGAGCATAAGCCCTCTAGCGGTCGACCGGGTCAGTCGACCGGCCCTCCAGCTAAACAGGCCGTGCATGTCTGTACACATCGGTCGAGCGGACCGGGCGACCGCGGTCAACCGTCTGGTCGACCGGTAGAAGACCTGGTCTAACATTTTTCAGGGATTAAAACATGGTCTTTTACCTTTAACAAAATCCCATAAATTTTCATAAATTTCACAAAAATAAGTTCATTCATATACTTTGATATACAAACATGTTTGATTAAAAATCAAAACATATTACAAACATTTTGAACTATTTTTGTAATATAAAAATTTTGGCTTACATAAAAATCTGTATTTTTCAAAATCGATTTTTTCAAAACTTCTCCAAATACAAAAATAAGATATTTAAATCCTTTTGAAGCTTAGTGTATATGGATATGATCCACTACATATATATAAAGAAATATCTTTGTTTTTGACAATAAGCTCTAAAATAGTTTTGATAAAACACATGTATATTTTGAAGCTTAAAATCAAACCGGTATTTTCTAAAACAAAAACTCTTTTATGAAAATACATATAAATCTTGTGTGTGAGTGTATATGAAATTGAGCAATCCACCAACTAATCTATCCTTTACATTTTATTTATAAACAAATCTTGACACTTACAAAACCCGACACAAGTCTTCTTGAAAATCTTCTCTTTGAAAATCTTTTTCTCCTTCTTGACTTCGTCCAAATCTTGATCCAATGAGCTAGACTCCTCTTGAGTACTTGATGCAATCTTGATGCGCGAGCTCTTGAATCAACACGTACTAGCTCCAAAACTTAACTTTAAATCTTTTATTGAAGCTAAACACCAACTAAGATCTTGATCAAATATCTGAGACTAATTAAACACAAGATCATTACTACTATAACTACATTAATCATCATCAAAACTAGAGTGATGGGCCTCTGGGCCAATAATAGCCAGTTTTGATGCTGAACAGGTTGAAGATATTGATGAGAATGTCGAATTATTTGCAGCCATAGGAACCAAGATAAAACCATGAAAGTAGGTGAAGAAGCATGATCTCAAGTTCATGACCGCGATAAACTCAAGTTGAAGGGCGTTGTTCTCCATGACGGTATTAAGGAGGTTCATATGACTCAGTCAGGTCGATTTACTCTAAAGATTCAGTCACAAGTGCTTGAGCTTGATGAAGCTCATTTCAATGAACTACGGTTGCCTTGATCCCTTGGGCAAGGTACGTAGGCAGCCGTAAAGGCACAACCATTTGGTGTGCAATCTGTATGAAGCTGTAAGGTGTGTTTGGGTTCTCGGGAAATTGATTGGAATTCACGTAGAGGTGAAGAGTTGGACTTCACGTAGAGGTGAAGCATTGTGATCTTGATGAACAGTTGATCTTCGGGTGAGAAGATGGTTAAGCTTGCATAAGGGGGTGTGCATCCAGTTTATTAAAGCCGATGATGATGTGTAGTGTGCTCTACTCAGATTGGTTGGACCGTTCGAAGACATGTGGACTGGAGAGAGCCAGTCAGTTGGAGAGTCAGAGTTGGCTCATGATGGGTTCTTCTTGAGGTCATTTGGAATAGAGTTCCATGAAGTTGCTGAGTGGGAGACACGTTCGTTGGTCGCCTAGTATGGTATTTCTCTTCAGGTGAAGTGATGAGAACGCATGTATAGGTGCATTCCGTTTGGATAGCTGAGCTGAAGTTGGAAGCTTATAATTGATATTGGAGTTTGGTGAGAGTTACAGGTGGCGACGACAAACTCAGTTTGGATCTGGTAAGATCAGTGAAAATCAATTGTACATGTACTGCCGATTCGTTTGAAAAAATAGGTTTCGTCTGTTGGCCAAGTCGAGATCGTGTGTCGATTTCATCGAGATCGTGTGTCGATTTCGTTCGGAGCGCTCAAACTGAGATCGTGTGTCGATTTCACTGAGATCGTGTGTCGATTTTGCCAGTTGTTCGTTAAAGTTCGGCTCAGATTTGAAAATCTTCATCGAGATGGAGAATTATAGGGAGAGAGGAGATAAAAGAGATAGAGGAAGATAGCACAGAGACCGAAAGACAAAGGGAGCAAAAATGGCACGTGCAGCAGGCCAAGACAAGTCTGATAGATCGTCCGGCCGACCGATGGACAGAGCCCGGTCGACCGCTCGGTCGACCGGTGTGCGACATGCACAGACATGGCCCGGTCGACCGCTCGGTCGACCGTGGCAAGGAACGGTCGACTGCCCAGTGGACCGACTGAAAGGCAGCTACTCTCGGTTGATCCCAGTCGACTGGGTCGGTCGACCGAGGACAAGGTCGGTCGACCGGCTGGTCGACCGACAGACGCGTTTTATTTCCTTTCTAGATTCGGATTCCTTTTCTGTTTTGAGGTCGAATTTAAATCAGGGTTTTCTAAATCCCTGGGACTTTGTGGCTATAAATAAGGGCTAGAACCCTCATGTATTTGATCTTTAAAATCCTTGAAAGTATCCCTCTGTATTGGCTTGTATTGATTGTTGATTCAATACTCTTGCCCCGAGGACGTAGGAAAATTGTCGAACCTCGTTAAATACTGTGTTGATTTATTTCTCTATTGTTTTTCTATTCTTATATTGTTGGGTACATCTCCGGCTACATCTATCTCTATTTGGTGTGAATTCCTCAAGTGGTTGCCCCGCGCGCACAATGACTACCGTTGTGGCAGTGGCCTCTGTCGCTAGGTAGCATTATATCTAACCCAATTTATTGGTAAGTCCATGTAATAATATCTTGTGATATCAAATTGTGAATTTTAGGGGTAAAGTTTAGGTTTGTTTTATTTTTTAATTTTTTAATGAACTTTGTGGAATATTTGGGATTTGATGCCAATTTTTATTTAATATTTTCTGTTTTTGAAACGTGATTGTTAATTTTTTTTAGCGCATATCTTTGAATACTGTTTTCTGAAGAAAATGAAGAGCACATTGCCACAAAGCTTTGCAAAAACAGGAACTAAACGATGTTAATTGAAAACTTAGTTTTAACTTTGCTAAGAGTACAATAAGAGGAGTTTGGGATGCCAATTTCGTCTGTAATTTGAGTATTGAATGTAGGATGCTTCGTTGATGAAACAGAGAAAGAAGAGAGTTTGATTTTAATGGTGCAAAGATGATAGAGAGGAAAAATAACTCTAGTTGGCTGATAAAGGTATTTATGTTCGTAAAATATCACGTGCATATCACGTGCTGTGCGGGATCAACAGAACCGTGATGGAACGTATATTATTGAATGTAATAGGTAGTTAGAGATATTTAGTTGGAAGAAGGAAAGAAAACTCAAGATAGTTGAAAGACCTTCATAATTGAGAGCATATTAGTGCATTTTTCGTAGGGCATGTTTGGTTAAGGGTGGAAGTGAGAAAGTGGTAATAGTTCCCTTTGATATTTGGAAATTGGTTAGTAAGTTTTCGGTGTTTGAATGTTATTGAAAAGTGTGATTTGAAAAATGTTATGTCTTTTCCAGTCTTTGGATGATAATGTAGAAGTGGAAGTGAAAAAGTGACCAAAAAGTTGACCGCAAAATAATATTAAAATAAAAATTAATTAAGAAAAATAGAAAATGGACTGTAATTAAATTGCAATTGAGAGTTAAATGATCAAAAAATTAACTGTTTTGTGTTAGAACTTATTACAAATGAGATTTACATGACCACAAAATTAACTGTAGCATTCTAAAAGTGAGAAAATAGTTGTGTAAAAGAGAAAAAGAAAAGGAAAAAGAGTTTTCTTATTTTTCTTTTCTAATATTTAAGTAGATAGAAAGTGAGTAATTATACTTCCCCATTTCCTTACTTTCGTCCACTTCCTCGCAACCAAACACCCCCTGCCCCAGATCCTTGCCCTGCCCCTAAATTCTTCAGAGGGACCCCTAACTACACCCATTCAAATCAACACTTGGACCTCTCAAGAGATCTGGCCAATCACTAACCAGTCCACCCCCTCCACTTGGGCCCCACCAGCCACCCCCACGTGCGCCCACGCGTTCGTCTCTCATTGGTGGGCCCCGAACTTGTTGGCCCCACACAAGAAGAAGAGACATGGTGGCCTATTATTCTCCCACAAATTAATAATTTGCACTTTTGCCGACACTAGCTCTATCCTAGTGCCACGTCCAAAGAGAGATGGAGCCCTGAGTCCTAACCATCACATTATAAAAAATTAAATCACATCATTAACATACTTAATTTATGTCACGTAAAATTCTTTGAATTGGTTTGCTTACATGATCAAATCAAATCCTCTGAATTTTGGCTTGTCTCTTTCCCCCATTCTTAGATGATCAAACATCCTTGGCATTTAGTTTACAAGTGTCCCCCCCTTTGGTTAAGACTCCATTAGTCCATGTACTTTTTTTAATCTTGTTGGTTAATTTGTTTAAGGATGTGTATCTCTCTAAGTATCTCTCTGGGCCAGTGAGAACAAAGGCAGCTCTTTTGGGTGAGGTATGTGAATGGGTTTTCACACTAGAAGCCACTTGGGGTTTGACATTTGTACGCGTTAATTTAGCTCTTAATTGTGATGGGTGAGACAATTAGTTGGGTGTTAGTTGTCAAAGGTAGTTTCATTAATTTGTTGTATGGATTAACTGAGTGGTTAGTAGAATTGTTGAATGTGAGACACATTTAGTCATATTAAGTGACCTAGTAATTGGGATTATAAGGAAAGAGATCGCGGAAATATCAATTGTGAGGCTCTGCGTGTGTTACTGTAGCGCACTGATAAAGTCTACTTGCAGTCTTCAAGATACCTCACTTGGAAAAAAATAACTCAATTCCATCTTTTATCACTGAGTTAGGTCTCGATAATAATCATAAGATGCAAAGCTAAATCTCGCTTATTATCATAAAATATTGGTCACACGCATGTAGTTCAAATACGTGGTGTAAATAATTATGATTTATAATCTATATTTATGTGAAAACCATGTGTTTGTTTCATGTTAAAGACAGCTGAAAATGACAATATTTAAATTTCATTGCGAATCACTTTCAATCAAACATCAGCCTGCGGATTCACAAATGAAATGAACTGCTGTGGTGCAGTTGGATGGTTTGATTGCTTAATTGCTAACTAAGTAATCGTTTTACTGTTTCCATTTCTTTTCTTTTCAAGAGAAGCTGAAATTTTTTTGGTTCGGTTTATTTAATAAGATAATATAAAAACATGCAACACTTCATTTAGTAAGAAATTCTAAGGTGAATAGACCGGGCTGCAGCTTTTGTTCAAAGACTCCACTAAAGACTGCCATTCACCCCGACGACTTGACCTACATCTAACAAACAACCCTAAATTAGATGAATCAAAGACCAAACATTTCCTTTCCAAGAAACTTTAGCCATCACTAAAACAAAACCTAATTGGCTCTTTAATCATGTTAAAATCATCACCCTTATCCACTAATCTGCATCCTAATTAATGTGACATCAAACTTAAGAGATATAGAGATGTATGTGGCACGTCTTAATAACCACAACGTCCAAAACGGTGAGGCATTCAGTGCATCAACCCAACAATTTTTTTGCAAAAAAAAAAAAACAGAAGAAAGGAAATTTTGGTGCACGTTGTAAATATCAAAAAGACTAGATTATTTTTTAGTTTTTAAATCGAAACCCTTTATTTTAATTACACGTGTCCTCTTTCCGCGTAGAGACCGACGGGTAGGATGACGCAAGCGCCTCCCATCGGGCGGTCGGAAAGCGACGCTTTATCCGAATAGAAAAAGCACCGAGGACGGACCCACACCCGCTCGTAGATAAGACGTCTGTTCGTCCTGGAGCGCTGTAGCCTTGACAAGTGCCCCCAGCTGGGACCCGCCGGACGAAGATGTGGTCCCCCGGCGGTGTCGTTTAGCGTCTGCAGGAGCTTGCCGCGTGGTGGCGGGAAGCTGCGACGCGGTATCCTGGCCGGCGGGGAAGAGGGGCAGATCTGTCCTTTTTGGTGATGAAAAAGGACGGATGAGATTTATCCAGTTGGTGGTATAATAGCGTGGTAACAATATTGGAATGAATTTGAAAATACAAAGTTTTTAAATTTATAATCATATATTTGTTGTTTTCCTCTTTCTTTCAACTCATATGTTAAGGATGACTAAAGTTCTTTTTTGTGATCTACGATATGTGCAACATGATTTTGTGTTCAACATGATTTTATATGTTGAGATGATCACTTGTTACAAAATACAAATAATCTGTATTGCAATAGTTCTAGTTAAATTACATGATTGGTGAAATATTGGAGAAAATTAAAATTAAATTAAAATGAAAAAATATATATGGAACACATTTTGTGCATGCAAATTGTTGCCCAACCATTTGTAATTATTTAATAATAAGAACACCATTATTAAGTTAAGGTCCTGAAAAAAAGAATAAAAAAAATATAAAGACCAAGCTACCATCCATAATATTATCTTTTATCTATCAATTTTTTCCATTTTACATTCTTAGATTACACAAATTTGTAACAATTGAGGTTTGAGCAAAACGGATTTAATATTAAGAATCTCATTTCCAAATCTTCTTATTTTGACTTAGACTTTCATTGTAATTCAATTATTATCTATAATAAGGATTTTTCTTTGTCTTATAAGAGAATTTTTAATTAATAATTAGAGCATCACAAAGTGAAATGAATTATGGAGTGGGTATGCTGCTGTGGCAATCAATTAAACCAGATGAAAAATATTTTCGAAATAAAGTTTATCAATAAATATATTACTTTTCATTTTTCAGTCAAGATTTCCAACAAAAAGATCTTGAACAGAAGACATGAAGATTAAGATGCTTATGATTCTTATCTTCCTTCTAACTTTGTTCTTGTTAATTAGACTTAGACATTTAATTGTAATCTAATTATCATCCAAATTAAGTTTTTCTCTCTAGAACATTCACTGTTTAAAAGAGAAAAAAATGGAAAATAAAAGAGATATTCACAATTAATAATGGTAAACTTTATGTTTTGTTTATTTTTTTCAAAATTAACTCAGATCTCAATTTATCTTTTCAAAAACAGAAAAAGACAAAAAAATAAGAAAAAGAATAATAGAAGTGATTTCTTGCTGGCTTGACTCGCTTCTTTTTTCCCTCAAAAAAGAAGAAGTGAGATCAATGCGGCAAGAAATCTGGCATGGTGACCAAATTGACTAATGTTGAATCAAACCAAGGGAAGCAAAATGAATTATTGTAATTGCTTGCTAGCTAACAGAATCAAAACTGAAGTTAACTGGCGTTTAGGTGTCCAAGCTCATTAGTGGATGCTTGATGAGTACTAATCAAGTGATTAGAATGATTGAATTGAGTCAAGGTCTAGTAAAAGATCATTTGATAGATACTCTTAAGATTCCTCAGATTCTCTCCATTTTAACATACTTAAATTTTCTCCTCAATTATTGCAAGTCTTTTTTATCAACCCACCAATTTCTCAAAATTTATTTCCAAAATGGAATCACAACAACTATACTAAGAGACCCACTCTTGACAACAGTGTGTACTCTAATTTCTTTCTACGTAGCCTGGTGTAAATAAGATTTAAATCCTATTTTTCTTTTCAGTGTCATCAGATTTTACCAATATGCTATAGTCATACTTGCATTTCTTTCTATTAATTAAACCAAAAAAATAAACTAAACAACATAATCCTCAGAGAATATCACCATACTCCCCTTTTCTAATTTTAAAATCTAAAATCTTCGAATCAGGATAATTTCAAAAAAATACCTCGAACTTTTCCCGCTCTTTCAAAAAATACGACGTACAATTTTTTGAATCAAATCAAACCTCTAATTTTAATGTATATGTAACTTGCTACCTTCGGTTAATCAAATATTAGCTTTATTCAGCACGTGCATGTCACGTGTTTTTCATGGACCAAACAACCCTCATTCCAGCATGTGCATGTCCCTCCTCTCTCCCCCTTTTCTTCTCAAATTCAATGGTTGTTTCTCTCTCCTCCTCCTCCCTCCCCCCGCCGAGGCCTCCTCCACCTCCATTGCCTGCATCGCTTGCGCCTGCGGCGTCTCCGACAGCCACATCTTCCCGCCCTCGTCATCGTCATCGCTGTCCTCTCTCTCTCACCCTCCTCCCCCCTCCTTCCCTTGGCACCGTCTCCGACACAAAGTGTTCCCGTCCTCACCGTCAGCAACCACTTCCTCCCGCTCCCCCTCGGCGACGGCCTCGTCCTTTGCCCCTCCCCTCAACCCTCCGCCGGTCCCTCTCAACGCGTCGCCGCCAGACACTGCCCCTCCTCAACGCCTCCACCACCCCCTCAACCCTCCACCCCCCCCCCCCCGACGGCCCGCCCTCCACCACCCCCCTTAACCCTCCACCAACACCAACACCCCACCTCTCCCCCTTGGTGGCGACCCCGCTCTCCACCAGCCCCTCGTCAATCTCTCCATCCCCTCAATCCTCCACCCCCAACCCTCCCCTGCTCCCTCCTCCACCTCCACCTCCTCAACCCCCTCAACCCTCCACCGCCCCCTCTGACTAATTATTTCATTGTTGAGACCTCATGTGCACTACAACCGAGCTACTAGCAGGGGATTTGTGGATTTGCAAAGGAGGAGGACTTGGTGGGTGCATGGTTGAGTTTTGAGGGAGGATAGTGGTGAGATTTTGGAGGAAAATGAGTTTGATGAGGTTGAAGGGGAGGAGTTTAGGAGAATTTTGCAGGGGAAATGAGTTTGATGAGATTGAATGAGAGGGTTTTATGGTCATTGCATCGTTTCGTTAATAGGGTTTGAGTCTCAAAATCAAAAAAAAAATGAAGGTATTTTAATGAAATAAAAATTGCATATGATTTTTTTTTTTTTTTTTTTGTTTGAAAGAATGTGAAAAGTTCGAGGTATTTTTGAAATTATCCCAATAATAAAAAGATAACCCAAGGCCAAAACAGTAATCTCCTACTCCCTCTCCCAAATATAAAAATGTGCCCAGGACTGCCCAAATTCTTATCACTAACAAACCGAAGTACTCACCCTTTCAACAACAACAGCGAGAATCATGGCTTCCAATGAGACCACTATGAAGACTGTTCACCATGACAACGATGACGAGTACCCCCCATCGGGGCTCAGCCGCCTGTCGCGGCTGTCGATCGAGACCTCAGACGGCGAGTACGCCGATGCGGAGATGTCTGATGACGATAACAGGTCAATGATACCCACCGCCACAAAAAACAATTCAATGATCACCGTCCAGGATGACGTCGACGACAGCAGAGGAACGACTGTGTCACTGCCGGGGACGCCGGACCGGAGCAGAACCGGGTCGTGGGTCAAGGACTACGCGAGCGAGACGGAGGCGAGGGGCCGGGCCCGGCGGAGGAGGAGGAGGGCGAGGGAGAGGCAGCTGGACCGGGCCTGGGAGATGAAGAGGTCCAGCAGCAGCGATCAGTGCCGAGTGCTGGTCCGGCCCAGAGGCCCAGACTCAGGGTCCATTTGCATGGACATGGACGAGGTGAAGGCCTGCAGGGAGCTGGGACTCGAGCTGCCCTGCGATTGGACGGTCGAGATTCCTTGCGGATTCTCCGGAGTCGATACTAGCAGCGGTGGAAACTCGCCGATGGGGAACTTGAGGATCTCTAGTCCTGGTGAGTGAAGCTTGAATCTTGAATCTTGAATCTTTTCTCTAAGGATTCTTTTTAATAATGTTTTTGTTGTGATTTTATTCAGGAGATAATCCTAGGGATGTGAAGGCGAGGCTGAAGGTGTGGGCGCAGGCGGTGGCGCTGGCGTCGGCGTCGAGCCTCAGCGGGTGACCGGAGACGGTGGATTCAGTACATATATCGTGTTGGGATTTTGGATTGAAGCTTTTTCAGTATGTGAGTTTGCTTCTTGTTTTTTTCTGAGAGTCTTAGTTTTGATATTTATGGGAGACCCCCATTGAGCTCATTTGAGGATTTTGGGAGTCTGTTGCTAGTTGTTGTTTTTTGTGTAAATAATTTCTTGGGTCATATAGGAGTCTGAACAGAACAGAGTATTGAGAATTTTTTTTTTTTAATTTTTTTGGGGTGAGAAATTTTATAGAAAAGATTTCTGTATGGATTCTCTGTTTTTTTTTTTTTTTTGTTGCTATTTTGTACTCTCTTTTTTGTTTACTTGATTTAAATGTGATTGGTTTGTGGGGAAAATGGACAAGTGTGCTTGTCAGTGTCAACAGTGCACTTGCAGAGATCTTGCACTTGCAGAGATCTGAAAAGGGATTCCAAATTCCCAATCAAGCTCAAATTACATCCCACATCAACTTTTATTGAGAGTGGATGTCACTTACTAATCCTGTTTCTATCACTTTCTTCTCATTTCTCAGTGAAACCTTTGAAGAGATGAGGGGTGTTTGAGGCAGGCAAGCACCACTCTCAATATGAACAATATGAACAATAACAGAATTGATGGATCCTTCAACAACCTTGACAAGATATTCAATTTCAATATGATTCTACAAGATGCAAATTTTCATTCAAACCATAGATCATTTTTGACTCGTTTTAAAAATGAGGATTCAGAATATCACGCACTGATCAAGTGACACCGGCCTCTGGTTTCTTTGTGAGAATGTACAATGGAGACTAGCCCTGCGTTTCATTAAAAAGATTTTCACAAAACAAAATAAAAGATAGACTCTCAGTAAGCGAGAAAGTACATCTCTCAGAACCAATATGTTATGCTGAAGCATTTTGGCTGTTTTTTCAGCTCCAAGCAGCAGAAAGTTAAAATTAAGCTAATTGGTTCATATGAGAGTAAAATTTTATGATTGCTGTTACCTTTGGAAACCAAAGAAGCTAGATACCAATCTATATGTTCAAGTAATCAGCAGCTCATCATACAAGCATAAGATCTCAAAATTAATATTTCCATTACTCCTTGTTTCAGAACAAAAGCCAATACTAGAATGAATAAGACATTCATATACTGATTTTCTTTAGAATGAAAGAGACATTCATCATATTAGAATCTCTAGGTTATACAATGCAATGTGCATATACATCTGTTATAATAAATCCTCACAGATTTCTAAACCCATTCCTCTGCTGCACACGGCCACGAATGAATCGAAATATTTGATGATTTCCAAGGACGGCTGGGTTGCATCCCTTGGTGCTGGCTCAATGCCTTGTTATTGCTTTCAGTCTTCATATGAATTATGCTACTTCAAATGGTTGGTGAATCTTCTGGAAAAAGATTCGGGCAAATAAACAAATGAATGATCTAGTTCCTGCTTCTGAATTCGAGATTGTGGCAGGTCCTGCCACAGGGATACGGGCAGTCTATTGCCTTTACTGCTGATCGGTCGAAGTACCAGTCACCCACAGCATTTGCTACTCCCTGCAAATAAACAGCCGAACCAAAACGATGAGTTGACAAAAATGCATCATAAAAGTGAAAGAAAACTTAGAAGAAGGCACCACTAGAGCATGCAAGTGATTTGTATCAGGAACGGATTATCGATTGACCATTTACATCTAGGTTTCATCAGGTGAAATAACTCTTCCAAATAGTGCTTTTGAGTCTAAGCACACAAGTATTTCTGTTTTACATGATAAAAGACCGCCATGACTAGGCTCGATCACTTAAAACCTTCAAGCTTTCTCTACATACAGCTTAACTGAATCTAACTTGCATCAACTAATTCAGCACTCCATAAATTTCCTGAAGATCCTAGGTTTGGTATGTACCTGAAATTTGTGAAGGAAATTATTTCTCCAAGTGTTTGTCATGGTGTCAGATATGTATGGTGTCGGACATGTTGAAGTTCACTGGAACCATCTCAGTGGAAATACAAGTGGCTGATTGATGTATCTGTTCATTACCTACTTGGAATCATGAAAGACTTTGGTGATAATGATCATAAAACCAAAGTTCATTGCGATATTTTTGTGGAGCTCAGAGAATACAAGAAACTTGTAGGATTTTGATAAGGATCGGTAAAGCATTGGGAACTGAGTCTTGGAATGGAACATAATGGGTCTCACGCTGTAAAACGAAACAGTGCATAGTTGGAAAGATTCAGAGTTAAACTATACAATTTTCGACTAGAGACACATGACATATCATTGGAAAACTTGTCAGGTAAGTTTTAGATTAAATTCAAAAATCATGTAAATTGGAGATCAGATACAATAACAATTGTTAGCACCAAAAAGTTTCTTTGCAGTCTAGTTCTCATATTGATGATAACAAACTAATAGTATGCAAGATTTCATGCACCATGCTCTGCACAGCATGTGGCAGGGTTATGGAGAAGGGAGGGAATAGAGAGACTCATGAGGATATTTATTAATTCCGAAGGACCCACTAAAATCATTTTACCCAAAATGTATATGTTGGATGTATTTTGAGTTTGGAGGGAAAACTTGAGTTTTCCTCTTATTTGGCTTTGATTTTAGTCTCATATTGAATAGGAGATGAGAGGTTTGGTAGTATATATACCAACTCTTCTCATACCTATTGTTATGAATGTTGGGCCATGGGCCACATCCTCGCGCGCGCGCCGAACCGGGCCAAACCGGGTTCGAGTTCAGGTGGCGCGCGCTCACGACCTGCGGGCACGAATGCAGTTCAATTTAAGGGGCTCTTGAATCTGAAACTTTTTTCGGTTTTTCTATTTTAATTTTTATTTAAAATTCTATTTTGATTTTTTCGAGATTTTATGTTCAGCTTTGACCCACTCTCTGGATTTGCTCGCGAATTGCACGATCGTGTGCAGATTTAGAGCGGGGCTGTTACAACGGATGAACTCCGAGAATCTATAAATAACTTCTCGTAGTTCAGTCTGTTACCTGCAAAAATACTACAACTTTTTGTCTATCTCCTCCATATTTCTTACTACAAAATCTGGTTTGATTTTTACTTATTTCTCCGAGAATTTATTTTACATACAGACAGCGAATTTCTATCTAAGTAGAGACCTAACTCATCGTCCTGAGTTGGGTGCTGGTGATCTACCGGGAGTTTTTACCGCTAGGAGAGGAGGACATTATAAGGTCGGGACGAGGGACTGACCATCTATCTTTTAAGGCAGTGCTTCTGTACGACTGTCACCTCAGGCCAGCAAATTTAACTTTTCTTTTAATTGCTTTATATTAGTTGCATACTTAGGACAAATAATTAATTTGATTAAAAAATTATGTTTTAATTTGTTGCATTATTTAAGATTTAAAATTTAAAAATATTGTTATATATCCAACAATCTAGAGGATAGAACTTATCTGATAACTTTCATGCAATTGAATTTAGAAATTATTTCGTGCCACTTAATTAAATTTTTTAATACTTGTTCATGTAATATTTCATGCTGCTAAAGTTGTTCATGCAATAGAAATTATTTAATTCTTGTTAAAATCTTCAAAGCAATTCATTGAAATTCATTTGTCACAAAAGAAAGCTATCAAGATCAAAAGTCTACTAAAAAAATTTTTCTTATTTTCAAATTTTATTTATTCTTAGGAGATTTTATTAAACCACTTCATTACAGTAATTATTTTTAAGATATTTCTAAACTATTTAGATCCTATCCTATCTGTTACAAGATTCCTTCAAATCTAATTTAGTATTCATTTCTTATAAGTTCTTGCATAGTAAAATTTTTGGTCAAATTCTGAGAAGGACAAATCTTTAAGATCTAAGGAAAAATCTTTTCATAATCTAATCGTTTTCATTGTAAAACTTTATTACGAGATCCAAGGAAAATCTTAATAACCTTAATAACTTTATTCATTATAAATCTATTTGTATTAATTATTACAAGGCCAAATTTTTTTATTACAAAATTTTATTCATTTGTTTTCATTTACAACATCTTATTAGTTTTCATTACAAAAGGAAAATCTTTTACAAGATAATTTAAATTATTTAAACTTGTCTTATTTATATATATATATTATAAACCCTTATTGTAAGATTTTACATGCATGTATCAGTTTAATTAATTGCTTCTTGCAATAAAAATTGTCTAATTAAAAATTATCTAATTTTGTGCTATTTGTTCTAAAGATTATTTATTCTTTCAAGTTAATTATTAATTAATTCATGTTCGTCTATTCTAAATTTAAATTGGAATAAATTTTTAGAAATTATTATTGTTATAATTTCGAATTAGGGAAATTAAAAGAACAAGTCTATATCTTGCTTGAATTATTTGGTTCATAATCAAAGAAAGACTATACATTTTTATTCTGCAGACCCTAATCTAAAAGCTACCAATATAAACTAAATTCTGACATTATCAAATAATTTTGAAATATAGAATTTAGGTAGCACCATCCCATCACTATGGCCAATCCTGATCACTCTAAGGGTGTCAAATCTGAGAAATTCTTCGACATATACTTTAAGAGATGAACAAACCAGATGAAGTATTGGTTGACCACTTTAGATCTTATTTCAGTAATAAATGACATCATTCCTGCATCTTCTCCTAAACCTTCATCTATTAGATCTTCTCCTGTTGAAACTCCTACAACTCCTTCCTCTTACATTTATTTGAAATCTAAGGAAATTGACCATCATTGCTTTCATAGAATTCTTAATGCACTCTCTGATAGTTTATATGATATTTATTATGAATATAAAAGTTCTAAAGAACTATAGACAGCAAATGAGGATGAATATGGTCTCGATGATGCTGGAATCGAAAGATTTACCTCCTCCTCCAACAAATTCATGATGACTGATTGTAAACCAATCAATGATCAAATTTATAAATTTCAATATTATATCCGACACCTTCAATCGAAAGGAAATAAATTCTGTGATGATTACAAGGTGTCTTATCTTATTGACAAACTCCCTCCTTCCTGATCAACCTTTACTGGAGACCTCTGTCACAAGTAAGATAACTAACCCTTATTCAAGCCTTAAAAGTAATTCGCATAGAAGATCAGCATAGGCAAAACTATAAAATCAAGTCAGAAATGAAAGCTAAAGTGAATTTGGTGGAAGATAAGACTAAGTGCAAATTTATGAATCCAAAGAGCAAGAAGTTAAAAAAACCCAATCATTTTCATTCTTCCCCCATGCAAATGATTCTTCTTTCAATTCTTCTCAATCTTCCTCCTTCTACCCAAAACCTTTGGCCAGAAGACTGATGGAAGATTCTGCTACGTCTGTGAAAGAACAAATCACATGACACCTCAATGTTTCAACTGGAAGAAAGAACCTGTCAAAACTCAACCAAGAGGAAATGGAGGAAATGTCAGGCACAAGGTCAACATGGTGGAACTGAACTCCAACTCCTTTAGATTAGATTCTTCTCTTCTTATTGTCAACTCTATCACCTTCTCTTCGGACTGGTGGTTAGACTCATTAGCCAATATTCACATCTGTACTGATCGCTCCTGATTTAAATCTTATCAGGAATAATGTGGAGGAAGCGTGAGCCTGGTAGATGACTCCACTAAAAGAAACTGGACGTATTGATCTCAGAATGACCTCGGGAAAAATTCTGACTCTTTAGGGCGTCATGCATGTACCTACACTTCGGAGAAATCTGATAAGCGAGTCTTTACTTCTTAGAGCTGGTTATAGGATTATCAAGAAATCCAATAAATTTGTTATCTACAAGTCTAATATCCTCATTGGAAAAGGTTTTATTTGTGATGGCTTTTTCATCTCAATATAATAAATTCTTCTGATAATGAAATTTCTATTCATGTTGCTTTGAACATTGAGTCTTATGATATCTGGCATGGAAGACTGGGACATGTCAATTTCAATTCTATCAAGAAAATGATTAATTTGAATCTCATTCTTAAATCTTCTTCTGACTCAACTTCTAAACGTTAAATGTGTTCAAGACAAACATGTCCGAACACCTTTTCACTCTATCACAAGAAATTCTGAACCCCTCGAACTTATTCATAATAATGTGTGTGACTCAAACAGAGTTCTCACCTGAGGCGGTAGAAGATACTTTGTAATGTTCATTGATGACTACTCCAAATTCTGCCACACCAATCATCTCAAATTCAAGGATGAAGTTCTCGATTGGTTTAAGGTGTATAAAGTTGAAGCTGAGAACCAACGTGAAAAGAAGATGAAAATTCTAAGATCTGATCGTAGGGGAGTATACCTCAAATGATATGACAAAATTCTTCCAAGAACACGATATTATTCATGAGCTAACTGCTCCCTACACACCTCAATCCAACGTTGTAGCTGAAAGAAAGAACATAATACGAATAGATATGGTGAACTGCATGTTACTCAGCTCAGGTGCACCTGAAAACTTTTAGGGTGAAGCTCTCCTTCTGTCTGTTTTATACTCAATAGGATTTTTCAAAGAGACTCCGACGTTACTCCATATGGACGTTGGAAAGAAAGAACTCCTAACATTTAATTCTTCAAAGTTTGAGGTTAACTAGCTAAAGTTTCAATACCGGAACAGAAGAAAAGGAAAATTGGCCCCAAGACTATTGATGATATCTTCATCGGGAATGCACTAAATAGCAATGTTAACCGATTTCTAATGGTTAGCTTTGAGATCAGTGAAATATCCAACGCCATCATTAAAGCTAGAGATGTTTACTTTGAAAACATCTTTTCTTTCAAGTCTAGAATCCCTAGTAATCCTTCTTGCACTCTTACCTCTGATATTCCTTTTTCTAGTTATACTCTTGTAACTAATTTTGAACCTAAAAGGAGAAAAGAATAAGAACTCTTTCATCTTTCGGTGAAGATTTCTATACCTATCTTGTGGAAGGTGATCCTAACTCTTTCAAGGAAGCAATAGACTCTTCTAAATCTCTTTTCTGAAAAGAAGCCATTGACAGTGAGATCAAGTCCATAATGAAAAATAACACTTGGATTCTCACTGACCTTCCTCTAGGATGCAAACCTTTAGGTTGTAAATGAATCTTCAAGAAGAAACTCCAACCTGATGGCACTGTCAACAAATACGAAGTTAGATTAGTTGCCAAGGATTTCACCCAACAAAAAGGCATTGACTTCTTTGACACCTTTTCTCCTGTTACTAGAATCTCCTCTATCAGAATCCTTCTAGCACTTGCATCAATTCATAACATGTTCATTCATCAAATGGATGTCAAGACTGCTTTCCTGAATGGTGATCTTGAAAAAGAATCTATATGAACTAACCAGAAAAATTCACTGCCAAGGGACAAGAAAATAAAGTGTGTAAAGTTGTGGAATCATTGTATGGACTTAAATAAGCACCCAAACAATGGCATCAAAATTTAACAAAGTTATTGCACAATTTGAATTCACTGTCCATGAACATGACAAGTGCATATATTCTAAGAAGTTTGGCAATGAGTATATTATCCTTTGTCTGTATATAGATGATATATTTATCCTTGTAACTTCTCTTGATGCGATCCAAAGAGTAAAGGATTATCTTTCCCAAAACTTTGATATGAAGGATCTAGGTCCTGCTGATAATGATATTGAAAAGGAAAATATTCAAAGCCTCTGATAGAATTTCTTTGAGCCTAACTCATAGCATTGAAAGAATGCTTCATAAATTTGATTTTTACAACTCTAAACTAAATTTTACACCATATGATTCTTCAATTTCTTTGAAGAAGAACATGAGTGAGCCTGTGTCTCAGCTGAAATACTCTTAATTAATATGTTTACTTCTCTATATTTCCAACAGGACTAGACCTGACATTTCTTATGCAGTCGTCAGATTAAGTAAATACACCAGTAACCCCAGTAGAGAACACTGAACTGCACTAGAGAGAGTTTTCAGATATTTTAGAGGCACAATTGGCTATTGTCTGACTTACACTGGATATCCTGATGTTATGAAAGGTTATAGTGATGCCAACTAGGTCACTGATTCAAACAGTGTTAAGTCTACTGCCGGATATGTATTCATGTTCGGTGGTGTTGTTGTGTCTTAGAAATCCTACAAACAAATAGTGATTGCCAGGAGCACCATGGAGTCAGAGCTCATTGCTCCGGACACAACTTTCTCTGAAGTTGAATGGTTAAAAGATCTTTTGTCTGAATTCTCTATCGTGTCTAGACCCATACTTCTAATCTCATTATATATTGATTCAAGATCCACCATTGAAATTCTAAAGTAAGATAATGCCAATAAGAAGATGAAAAGACATATTCAAATCAGGCTTAAGTCTGTTCAACGCCTATTGGGTAAAGTTGTACTTCTGCACTTTGTAAAATCTAAGAAAAATATTGCTGACCATTGACTAAGGGTCTTTCTAGGAGTGTGGTCCTAAATTCATCGAGGGAGATGAGGTTAAGCCCATAGTATAGTTCACCGACAGCGAAAATCCAACCTACTTGATTGGGAGTTGAAAGAGGTTAGCAGGACTGGTGATACTCGTGTGGAGTATCGATCCGGATATGTTTATATCATGTATGTAGTATTGTACCTACTACCCCTTCTCTATAGTGACGATGCTCTTATGATACAGCTAGGTAAGGACGAGTGTAACTCTTAATAAGTCTAACGCATGTAGTGTGGAGGGTATACTATCCAACTGTAGTACCCTTAGAGGACTTATCTATGTGAAAGGAACCGGGATGGCCGCGATTGGGGAGGCAAGGCTGACCCTAAAAACTCTCATGAGTCGGTTATTATAAGCACGGCCTTTAACACTCTAACTATGTATGTATTTCATTAATATCTAGTTCAAGAGAACTAATTCAAGGCATAGTTCATTATGTCTTTCAGGTGGCGATGAAATTCACTAAGGGTAGATTCAAGGCCGCAAGCTATTGACCCCGAATCCACAGTATGATGTTACCTGATTTCACTCATGTTTTATGATCTGATGATTTGATTGTTGTTTATTGTTGATTTATTTTATCTTCCCTGAAACTCAAGTTTTGGGGGACTATTGGATGTATTTTGAGTTTAGAGGGAAAACTTAAGTTTCCCTCTTATTTGGCTTTGGTTTTAGTCCCACATTGGATAGACGATGGGAGGTTTGTAATATATATACCATCTGCTCTCATGCCTATTGTTATGAGCGTTGGGCCATGGGCCACATCCCCACACGCACGCACACACGTCAAACCGAACCGGGCCGGGTTCAGGTTTAGGTGGCGCGCGTTCACGGCCTATGGATATGAATGCAGTTCAATTCAGGGGGCTCTTGAACCTGAAATTTTTTTCAATTTTTCTATTTTAATTTTTATTTAAAATTCTATTTTGATTTTTTCGGGATTTTCTGTTCGGTTTTGACTCACTCTCCGGATCTGCTCACGAACTACATGATCGTGCAGATTTAGAGCGTGACTGTTATAATGGATGAACTCTGAGAATCTATAAATAGCTTCTCGCAGTTCAGTCTATAACCTGCAAAAATACTAAACTTGCTATCTCTCCTCCATATTTCTTACTACAAAATCTGATTCGGTTTTTGCTTATTTCTCCGAGGATTTCTTTTACATACGGGTAGCAAATTTCTATCGTGCAGAGACCTAACTCATCGTCCTGAACTGGGTGCTTGTGATTTACCGGGGGCTTTTACCGCTAGGAGAGGAGATCATTCTAAGTCCGGATAAGAGGTCGGCCATCTATCATCTTGGACAGTGCTTCTGCACGACTGTCATCCCAGACCAGCAATTAACTTTTATTTTAATGCTTTATATTAGTTGTATGCTTAGGACAAGTAATTAATTTGATTAAAAAAAATTATGTTTTAATTTGTTGCATGATTTAAGATTTAAAATTTAAAAATACTGTTATATACCCAACAATATATTCTTCATGTTGATTGCTTGGTAATGAAACTGGATAATTGTCATTTAAGGGTCGTGACCACATCCAAACACCGTCCCTCACTGAGAGTTATATATACTAAAGATTTGAGAATAGCTTGTGCAATATTTATACTTGTGTTGCACAAAGCCACTCACTCGGCAAGACACGACACAACACAATGACAAACAATAAATTCTGAAAATACATACAAAATAGAAATATTTGTCCAATAAGTGTATCTGACACGTGCCTGGCAACCTAACACAAACACAACTCCCGTTTGAAGTGTCTGTGCTACCTAGGTTTATACAAGTCAATGTCTATTTCTCTAGGCGACTTGTATCATTACATCTAATCAATATGTGACATGGCTACTTTACAACCCAATTTTACTTAATACACTGAAGACTCTACTAAAATAATTGCTAACTCCCAACCATGAAGGGCAGAATAATTTGTGGACAAATTTCTTCACGATGTAGCAAGCATATATTTGAAATGAATGAATATGCTTTAGTGTGGTCATACCTTATTCCCAATTTGAGGACCATTATATGCATACCATGTATCCTGTCTCTCCATTTGGCAATGGGCAAAACATGAGTTAATAAACAAACCATTTGCTCGGACATGGAGAACCCTTTTATAGCATTAAGCATCTGATTCCGAAATCCTGAAAGTTAAAAAGTTTAAGCTTATATGTTGAAGTGGATGAAAATCTATCAAGACAAGCCATCATAAAGAATGGAAGAGAGTAGTACTTTGCAGAAACCGGATTTGACCAGCATTGCAATTTAAGTGATTAAGCTTACACGCTTTCCAAAAACCATGAGGATCAGCTCTGGTGGGAGCTAAGCTTTGCTGGAGCTGAAATGTGTGAGATGAGAGGTAACAGTTATCAGCTGTTTTATAATCATCTATGAAATCATAAATTTTCAGAATGTAGAGGAGAAAAAGAGAGTTTCATATCATATGAATATTAAACTCGACCACCATATTTGCAGTGGATCTTCAATGAAAACACAGGCCTTGATATATCATTGCAGTGTCAAATAATATCAACTGTATATCTGTAAGGATAAGAACATACTTGCCATACATCATACGCTGTATTCAAAATAAAAGTTGGGGTCTGAACATTTGCCACCACATTCTGTGGAAAGAAGCACTGCAAAAATACAAGGAATGTACCTAGGTCAATTACAGCTCTTTGCAGCAATCTATTTCTATGGAAATATTGAAAGTACCGAAGTTCCATCCATGCGAGAAGTGCATGTCCTTGGCAAGTTCCTTCCTGACCCCTTCACGTTCATGCAAGTTTTTCAACATAAAGAACACAGCAAATATCAGAATAAAGTGCTATTTTCCTAAAATAAATGTTTAAAGTCCTTATATGAACTAAATCACCCAGTTATACCACAAAAAGGTTCAATGTAGATGCAACCCACACTCCTACTTATTATAAATGGCCAAGCAGCTACATTTACAATACAGGAGTCTGTATGGAAAAAAAATATGTGAAACAATTACCTGCAAGTTCACTACACCTCCAAAAAAGTTACGTAGTGTCCTCCCACCCGTTATATCAACACTACATGTCATATAGAAATAGATATAATAAGAATGCACTGAGAGAACTGCTAGACATAGAACAAGTACATGACTCACAGAGAAAGAAGATTGCATGGAAATGATGACTAGATTGATTGTAAAAACAAACTAGAACAGCAATGTGCTGATTAGGATCAATGATATGAATCATACGCATCAAGAAACATTCCAGCATCAGCAAGGCACTTGACTTTTGTGCTTCTTGAAAACAGCGCCCTGAACTCATCGCAGTGCTGTATAGCTGCTAAACCTCCAGCAGAGCATCCAGAAAGAAGTGCCTGAAAAATTATTAAGGCAAATCAATCTGGAAACTGAAGCAATGAGCTAGTAAAGGTAGGAAAGGTACCTGGTTTGCATAACGCATTCCCTTCGACTTTAACTCTTCCATAGCCACTTGCCAGATACGTTGCCCACGGAAAAAAAGGCCTACTTCCTAGAAATAGAGTAATGATATTTAAAACTATTATATGCGCTATAATAAAGATTTTTAAAGAATGGATTGTGAGATTTAAAATACCCTTGGTGAGAAATACTGAACCAAGTTATTTATCCAAGTAAACATTTAAACTGTGCAGCTAGAATTCCATACTTGAAACACCAAGGAGATTAAACTGTTTGATAGCATATGAATGATCATGTTTCAAATAGCTTCAAGAAAAACATATCAACATGCTAAAGAAAATCATAACGAGTGTCAGACATTCTTCCACTGAATGGAATGACCGAATACTACGACTGCTAGTTATGGTGATTCCTCAAAACATCAGGAACCATGCAATATCAGTAGAATGACAGTAATACTGACCCTGTTGTAGCCTTCTCCGGTGAATGATGCACCATCGCAATAGCGAATCTTGACTCTATTCCAATTATAGAAGTCTGTAAGCATCATAACAACAGTTAGAATGAAAATAAGTTTCAGGTATATACCAAGAATATTTTTCATAAATTGATGAATTATACAAAGATAATGAGAGGGTTCAATATGAGGTACCAGGATTCTCATCAGGTTTGTCACTCATTATTCCAGTGAACGGTATCTCCTTCTCCATAAAGTAGGATGAACCACGTCTAGTTTTCTTTCGGTAAATGCATGTTCTAAGGTCATTGCACCAGCCTCCACCCTAAAAGGTTAGTTCAATGAATTTGAGAGTATAGTGGGTATTATTCACTTTAGACTCAACAGTTATATTTAGTTCTAGTGTAAGGCCTTCTAACCTCTAAATTGATAAGCCAATTGTTTACTCCTGATCCAAATCCACGATGAATGTGATAACCAGGCGGGCTTCCATCCATACATACTAAATCAATGAAAATACATATTTCATAAGAAAATAGCAGATCTTATCTCATATAACTTAAAACATACTCAAACCAAATTAAGATCACATTAAAATAAAAAGTGAGAAAACAGTAAAAGATGGTTTAAAGAAACCTTTAAAATCTTCAATTTCAAGGCCGTATTAAGTTGCATTAGAGTGAACAGACAAGGAAAATGGAAGTGATGGACAGAAACAGAAATGAATTTCTGTTATTTCATTTTCTCCCCTCCCCCAGAAGTTCTTGTGAGAAAAAAGTTTGTAGATGTGGCCAAAAAAGACATGATTCAGACTGTTTCTCCGTTTTCTGTTTCATTTTCAGTGCCAAGGTGCAACAACACCATGATTGATTTTCCTTTTGTTTTCCTTGGTACAAAATGGAGCTTAGGGGTTCACATGAACAGGAAAATTCACAAATTTATGCTCATAGACTAGGACAACTGCAGACATATGAACTCCAGAGGAACTCATATTAAGCATAAATTTTACAATCAGAAATCTGTTATTTTTTAGGAAAATCAGAAATCTGTTACATAATGTACTGTCAAATAAACAGATGAATCTTAAACTCTATGACAATCACCATTTATTTCCAAATCTTCTCAAAATGGCATTAAAATGACATTTTCGTAATGGTTAAAGCACAACAACTTCTGAAAACAAATTTAAATATACAGGAACACACTTCTCTAGAGTGGAATGATTGGCCCGTTCCTTCACTCCAATTTCTAGTGCAAATGAATTTTTGCACTAAAATTACTTTTATTTCATTGTGAATTTAAAGTATTTCATTGAAATTAAACCATAGATAATACCCAATGAGAACCTTTGAAAGAGAGAGGTGGAAAAAAAAATAATAAAAAGAAGAAAAAAATAAAAAGGAGATAACATCATCATGCCCAAAATGAAAAAGAACCAAAAGAAAATCCTACTATGTACCTAATCTTAATATGACCAGAAAAGCAATGCCATTAGCACTTACAAAAATCACAAAACATTACAAAATAAATAAACAAAACAATAATCCCTGATCTAATTAAACCACATATAAAAGCAATGCCATGATTTGAACATTCCCTCAAAAAAAAAATGCCATGATTAGAACAAATCACACAACAGTTTCACACAACAGTGGTTTAGCAATCATAACACCATCTAAAATCTTCAAAAATACACATAAAATAAAAAAATACAGAATGAACAGAATCATACCAGCTCCTCTAGAAACAGCCCATGGGATGAGGGTCAGCCCCACTGACAAAGGTCTGCTCACAAGCCCATCGGTCTCATAGGCCACCTCAGTCACATTCCACTCCTCAAGCTCAAATTCCCCATGAACCCATCTCCCCAAACCCAAAGCAACCAACCAAAATACCCAATAAAGATTCATGAGGTTCCTCTCAAAAAAGAGTCAAGGGCAAGGAGAAGAACAGGAACAAACCCAAGAGAGGCAAGCCAGTGTTCTTTATATACAACAGAAAAAAGGGCAAGATTCAGGTTAAAAGACTAAATGGGTATTAATATCTGGAGCCTGAGAAACCAATGCGAGTATTTACTTTTGGGGAAACCAACAGTTTAGAGTTTGGAGGGAAGGACCAGGGTTCTTGTTTGTCATGTTGCCTATATTTCTTTTCTTTTCTTTTTTCTTTTTTTTTTTTTTTGCCAAGAGGATTTTTTTTTTGATAGAAATGAAACGTTCACTTGCTATTTCAGCGTGAATAAATGTATGACCTTTATGAGATTCTCTTCTCTCTGTTTTTCTTTTCTTTTCTTTTTTGTCTTCTGAATTTTTGGGGGCAAATGGGGGAATTTTGGAAAGATGAAATCTTGTTGGCCCAAAAATCAAAATCAAAACCAAAATCAAAGCTGTATAGTTTTTTTAATTAAATACTTATAATTGCTAATTAATTAGTAATTTATTTGGTACAAAACTCTTGGTATTAGTTTACAAAGAATGGTTTCTTGAGGTGTGTAGCATATGCTTGTGCTCTCTGTTATCCTCTGGATTGGGATCTTGGTCTGCATAAAAAATAAACAATAATAATAATAATTTTTCTTGATTTCACATGCTGAGAAATTATTTAATGAAAATTTTGAGAGACATAATGGAATATATGGATTGTAAAGTTTGGGCTTGTATGTATGCTAGCACAAGTCAAGTGTCTTGGATTAACACATTGTGATTTCAGATGATTGAAGGGTGAGAAATGATCCCATCACAATTTTAGTGAACTTTTTTCTCATCATTGTCATTGACTATTGTGGGAGGTACGATACAGGGACCACAAAATTTTGTTTGTTAGATTCTCAGATTCTGCATTATTTATCCCAAATTAGCTGGGCACTAAAAGAGTAAAAGAGGAGTTGAAGTTTGGGATACTTTTATCTTCCCGTTAGTTGACCCGTCTGTATGGTTAAATGTGTTAGCCCGTTCCATGCCAGATATCATCTATACTTAAGGGTCTGTTTGGTTGTTGTAATTGGCCGTAATACGTAAGTCAGATTGATAAATTCTTTTACACTTGTAAATGAGTTACATGCATATAAGTTTTACAGTGATTGGTTGGTAATATAAAGTTGTAAGTGAGAAAATGTATTACAAATTTTTATTATTTCAAATAAATTTAAAAAATATAAATATTAAAAAAATTAATAGTAACATATAAAAATAATACAAATTTGTATGATCACAAAATTAACTACAAGTGGACTGTAAAAGAGCGGTAATTGGATTGCAAGTGAGTGGTAGTTGAGTTGCGTAAGTCTTTTACAAATTATGGTCCAAACAAACGTCGTAGTTGTAATTGGGTTGTAAGTGATTTACAAATATAGCCTTTTACGACTTTTACGTCCAAACAAACAGCCCCTTGGTCCAATGGATCGTGAATCACCATGCACACTCTAAGTAGTCGTAATAGTTCGCTCGGAGTAGCCCTCTCTTAATGGAATTTGAACTTGTGTCATGAGATTAGCTCTCATACCAATTGTTACACCTCGATCATTCATTCGAAACTACCAAGGCACTAGAGGAAGAGAGAATTGAATATATAGTTCTGGTATTAACTGTTACTTCTCTTTCTTCTTTTTTCCTTACCACCCCACCCCCACCCCCCCCGCACCCCCACCCCCCCCCACCCCCCCCCCCCCCCCCGCAAAAAAAAAAACAAAAAAAACACCCACCCACCCGCACCGTTTTTTCCCCTTCTCATGAGAAGGTTGGGCTTGTTCTTGTTGAGGAATAAGTGCTACGAGAGAAAAGGGAGACAGTGACTTGAGCTCAAGCATATTTGCTACTTTTCTTTACTTTGAAGTTTTGGATCTAAACCATGTCAAGATTCTTATTATTAAAATGACAATTTTTGTCTGCGAAAATATGCTATAAAAAAAAAAAAATCAGACCCATCATAGGTGTGATTCTAATTAGATATTTCTTTCTTGTTTTCCTTGTTTTGTTTCCCCCTTTTCCTTCGAAATGAAACTCATTTCAAAGTGAAATTAAATACTTGACCTTGTTCCATGCCTTTCACATGATCTGAGTTGACAATGAGACTCAAAACAAATTGAAATATATTTTTTAGACCCCGTCTAAATTCACAAACAACCATATCTATCAATTGTTTTGTATGAAATTCCTGCATTTTTTTTTTTTTTTTTTTGCATAAAATGAAAAGAAAGACAAGAAGAAGAAATGAAGCATAAATTGGAGAATACTAGAATTTTAATCGCAGGAAAAGAAAATATCCATCACTGACTGACAAAATGAAAACTGTCAGTTGACACAAAAAATGTTTTTATTATTCTTTTATTGACAGTTATTATTTTGAATGCTTAATAGTTAATTTTCCTTTTCTAAGAATCAAAACACAATACAGTTGAATTTTCCTTTTGGGGGCACACAAACAGAAACACTTGTTATAATGCTTCTAAGAATGAGTAATTTCTTCATTTGATGGAAACAATCAAAGAAGTGAACTGAATTATGAAAAGCACTTTCTTTTCATTTCTTTTTGAAATATAAACATCACTCAGAGATTTGTGCAGCTAGCTTCCATTAATTGTTCACGCATGTCAGTTCACAAGATATGCCACACATGAGAGCTCCCTGTCACAGTCCAAGGTAGGCAAATGGCAATTCAAATTGCTATCACAAGGAAACTGGGACATGAAATTAATCTAGAAGAAAATACAGGTGATGATCTGTTCTTATCATAGAGAATTTCTGCTCTAAATCTAGCTCTCTCTACATGGTAAGTGAAGGATTATTCACTCCTCTGCCGACAATCAAGTAGTGAACAAGAGCTCTCCATTTGTTGCCCAGCTTTCTGAGCTGGATGACTCTAAGAGCTAGAGACAAATCTGTCCAAGTCTTTTAACAGCTACATGGCCTTTTTCTTCTCTCTTGTTGAAATGTACATGAGTTTATGTTTCTTGTTGTATCAGATTACTGACACGTTAATTAATTAGATGAAAACGTAACATAAATTTCCATTGCAGGGTTTTAATTGTTAGGATTATGACGTGAATACGTCATGAAGATAGTCAATTAATGTCGGATTTGGCAGTTTCTTTTTCTGAATGTGTTTTGAGTTCGAATTGGATTCAAGTTTCCTTTATTTCGATTGAAGGTGTTTTGAGTCCGAGTTGGAATCAAGTTTTCTTTATTCTGATTGAAGGAATTTGTTTAAGAGTAGGTGAGTTTTATGGTTTATAAATAATCTCTTAGGGGTGGCCTTCAATATATTCCAAGAGAATCCTATGAATTTGTAATTCCTAAGTTTGTAATTCATTTAGGTTCGTAGAAGAAGCTTAGTCATAAGGGTTTGCTGTTCTTGGAGGCCATTAACGGCTTGTAACTTCTCAGCGTGAGGTGTAAGTAATTCTTATTGTACTCCCCCAAAGTTTTAATAAAGTTTATCCCCCTTCTCCCATGAACGTACACACGATCCGTTTGATCGGTGGAACCACGTTATATTGTGTGTTGATTGTCTATCTGTTTTGGAATATCTTCTTCTTCTCTTCTTCAGTTATCTTAGTAGATAATGTGATTCGTATCCGCAGCGTCACCCCAGTCAATCCGATCGTGGGGACATCCTCCCCTGAAATCACAACATTAATGAGTTATATAACATGAGGCAAGATCTAGTGTGTGTATGTGTGTGTGTGTTTTGGAGTGTGTGTGGGTGGTGGGTGGGTCTCAAAAACCCATTTGAGCTGGCCACATGAGTGGTGGCTAGTGCAACTTGAGTAGTTCACACTGACAACCTAGATTGTAGACAAACATTTATTATTGGTCCATTTAACTGTGATTGGCCCTACCTAATATATACAATAAATTATTACATCAAATAATTAGTACAGGTTTTATACTTGCAATTTGCTATTTTAAAATGTGTCTTCTCCTTGATTCTCCACATTGTATGCATGTTCTGCTCAGAGTGGCAAATCTGCCTGCAAGCACCAGTGGTTGTTTGTGGACACAGTTTTGAAAATAGATGCAAGTGGAATGAATACAATACCTGACCTCTGCTCTAAAAATTTGAACATATTTATTTTTATATCCTAACACTGTTTCATATGTTCGAGTAATTGATTTTCAATTAAGCCTTGTCTATATTTAAATACTCGTCCGGCTGAATGTGAATCTGGGTATATCTCTTGTTAGCTACTTAGTTTCTGTCAGTGCATCAAAACTGATTTAAAATCGTAACAAGAGCTGAGACGATATATTTTTATATTCTAACACATGATCGGAAACAATGATAAATTACCATTTCTAGATGATGAGATAATGATTAAATCTACCATAAATTGGATTAGACAATGAATAAATTAGCATTTCTGGATGTTTTGAGAGTGATGGGTTTGAGTGTAGTGAAGGAAAAGTGTGCGTGACTCCATGCACTGCTGCTGATATCAAGTGCATGTGGGTGTGTGGCCACCCATTTGCTTTTGTTGATTTGTGGACCATGTCCATCGTGTTGGTTAACTCTCTCAACTATTTATCTTCATTGTCTGCTCCTCTCCCTGGTTTTTTTATTTTCTTTTGCATTATTTTTAGTGACAAGCTAAGATAAAGATTGGAATGGTTTTTATCAATTACTTTGAAAAATAAAAATGTCCATGTTATACATCCAAATGTGAGAAATCAGAGCACAAAATCTATACTGTTTAAGAAATAATGGGAGAGGGTGCGTGTTGGCATCGTTTTTGCACGTATATAACAAATTTAGTTGTTTATTGAAGACATGAGAATTGAGAAAAGATAATTATTAAAATTGTGATTTGATGAAACATGCTATATGATTTTCATTTTAATTTCACATGCATTTACTAGAGCTGACAACAATAAAAAATTTGATTAATGATGCAACAGAAATCAGACTGGATTTATGAAAATAATATATATATAATGAAGAGAAGATATGCATCTGTCAGCAACATTTTCAGAAATGTATTCAGAAATGAAAGAAATCATTTTTAAAAACTAGCGGGAAAAAAATGTGGCTGCTGGGATTCGAGCCCAGGTCTCCACGGCCACAACGTGGAATTCTAACCACTAAACTACAGCCACGAAGTGTTGAACAAGCATATTTATATTTATAATTATAGTTAATAAAATAGGATGGCAAATCAAAATTTGTGAGCCTTGATGCTCTGCAAGTATGTGAGATACAAGGGTAACATGCTAATTCAACCACATATCTAGCAGAATTGAACAATAGATCCAAAGTCTCAATGATCATTTGGAAAAACAATAAAAGTATACACCAACTTCCAATCATATTGCCAATCATGCATAATTCAAATAGAATATCAAATACACTTAAAATCTAATCCATAAGAATGAATCAAAAATCAAAACCCAAACCAAAAACTTATTGGTTCTTATCTTACATCTTTATATACCCTTTTTAATGCTGATAATGATGAAGACCATCTCAAGTTCATTCATCAACCCACTTCATACTCCCATTTTTCAGACCTTCAACCAAACCCTGCTGACTCTCATTTTCAACTGCACCCTCAACCTCCCACCTCATGATCAGCAACTCCTCCAACACGCCCAAATCTCCTATACTTGTACCAATGAGCACACATCACATACACCCCAAAGTTAACACAACTCAGGACCAGAAGCCAATAGAACCTGTCTAAGTGATTCTTGTTCAAATCTATCCTATACAGCCACCCTTGCTCATTGCTGGACACTTTCCCGTTGTCGGCTCAACAATCTTCGCAAAGACGGTGCCCAAGAAGCGGCCCTACGAGATCCCCAGGAACGCAAATGATGTAGCGAGTGACCGCATACCTATAGGCGCCTCGCTGTAGAAGAACTCCATTAGGCCAGTAAGGGTGAACATGTCAGCAATGCCGAAAATGCCACACTGGAATGAGAGCCAGAACAGGCTGATCTGTTTCAGGTGGTGGTTGAACGCCTTACGCCGATTGACTTCAACTATGGCGGCCACAGCCATGGAGATGGCAGAGAGGACTAGGCCGAATGCGACTCTCTGGAGGTGGGTTATGCCTGTTGGGTAGCCAGTGACGCGGCGTGCCAGGGAGACGAATGCAAACTCGTAGATTGGGACGAGGATGGACATGAAGACGAGAGGGATGACGGGGATGGATGCACCGGGGACGGGGAATTGGCACAGTTGGAGGTCCATGATGTTGCCCTGGTGCACTGAGAAGGCTTGAAGTTGAGCTAGGCAAGTGTTCATTAGAATTGTGCTGGCAAGAATTGGGAGCATCTTGTTAGGATCTTGAATTCTTCGACATGGGTCACTGAGCATACCTTCCACTGCAGCTTTGTCCAGGAATCTGATGGGCACCAACAAGTTAAACCAACTAATTTGAGAACTTTTCCATTATGCGTCACCTAAAACCCAAGGGTGTGCACATTCAATATAGACCTTCAAATTATGCAAAATTAATGTTTATCTCCATATTTTCATAAATGAACTATTCATATTTTGAGTTGTGGGAGAGAAAGGAGGCTTAATGAAGCACAAAGGGATATGAAAGGAGAGATTGTCCGCAGATCTTGTATTATTATAGTTTTATCTTAGGGGACATGGATGTGGGCAGAGAACAGAATGCATAAAAACTCAGTTCGTTTTTTTCGTAGGTCTTGCTTCTTTATTATGATGATCCCAGTTCAAAGAATCGGCCGATTCGTGAAATCGTATCGGAATCGGCTGGACTTGACAGTATGCTGATTCCAGTCTGATTCAGGTTGATTCTAACACAACTATTACTAAACTATAGCAAATTCAGTAGTATCTTCTTGATTGTATAGCGCAAAAAATTGACTAATTGATAGTGATTCGCGATGTTACTTGGATTCCATCAGTCCCTTAAATCAAATCTCATTTCGGTCTTGGGGTCTCATCAGGATAATGGTTATTCCAGAGTCTGAGAGAATTTTATACTTACTCTTACGAAAGATTAGAAATACTCTTCCTTGCAACAATCTCTAAATAAGAATGTTGAGGGGAAAAAATCAAAATTGATAACCAACCAAAGGAATAATTTGTTAATTAATTTTTTTAAAAAACTTGATTTGTTAGAAAAAATGTTCAAAATGGTTAGAAAATAAGCAATAATCTGTTCTCTCTGATATAAGTAATCAACTTACTTAGGAAATGGTAGAAAATTGTTAGAAAATAGTTGTCATAAATATAATTAAATAGAATATAATTTGTTTGTTAGATTAATTATATGTTAGTTTGTTAGATTAATTGTTAAACTTACTTTGTTAGAAAAAAATGCTAAATTTCCATTACAAAATGTTGCCCTGAATTAATTAACTAATTAACTTTAAAAAAGTTAGAAAATAGTTAAAAATGGTTGTCATAAATATAATTAAGTAAAATATAATTAGTTTGTCAGACTAATTGTATTGTAATATATCTGTAAATACCTTATTAATTTATGTCTTTGCACCCACTTGTAATGTTTTGTTCAAATGTAATTGATGTAATACAACGTGGATCACGATCACCTTCAAATAGGACCTAGGGTTTAGAATTTAAAATTAGAGAACTTTATAAAGTTTTGAGCTCCGCACCCCTGTAAACTGTCTAAAGATCACGGAGGAGAAGTCATCAGAAAGTAGAGTTTATACTTCAGACGTGAGGCTAATCATAGCCACTCGTGCAATACCAAGACGCAAAGGTCAAAGTCTGCGTCTCAACATCACTGTAATAGCCAAGACGCAGAGCTTGAAGCTCGCGCTTCAGCATCACTGCAGTATCAAGACGCAGAGTTTGAAGGTCGTGTCTCAGCATCACTGCAGTATCAAAACTGCAAGGGTCAAACTCGCGTCTCAGCTTCACTGCAATATCAAGACGTAGAGCTTGAAACCCGCGTCTAGTAGAGTCTGAAACCCGCGTTTAGTAAGGTTCGAAATCGGCATCTAACAACACTACAATGTCAAAACGCGAGGCTCAAAACCCGCGTTTCAACTGCAGAGAAGCCTTGGTTTCAGTTATAACTGCCCTTATTATCAGGTCAATTACTGCCCACGTAATGAGGGGAGTTAATCCCATCATGGAGGATTTTTAGGGGACAATTTTACCCCTGAAAAACTCTATAAATAGCTTAGTTTGCTATTAAAGAAGGGAGAATTTTTTGATCAGAATTTTGGTTAGAATTTTCAGCTGAGGAATACTGACAAAGAGTTAAACTCTTCTACCAACTTACTGGGTTCAAGTTTTTACCCAAGCCTCTTTGAGATTACTTTTGGACAGGAGCTGTGCTACTCCGTCCATAATCCGAAGAGAAGATTCTCAGAAGATACTGACGTTCACCCGGTCAACGGAAAACAAGATTCACTTTCCATCGCTACATTAAGAACCCAGTTTTAAACAAAGAGAAGATTTAAACTTGAGTGTCATCTCTCTTGTGATCGAAAATTTTGAGATTATTGTAATCTTTCATTGATTCAAGGAAATTTTACTTAAACTTCTCACCAATTTTTTTCCAGTAAACAAGAGATGGCGACTTCGCTGGGGAAATGGACACCTCTTGCACGGGTTTCACACCCAAAACTTAAGAGCAAAGAAACTCAAAATTTTAAATGAAAATTTTGTGAAAATTTTAATTCATTCCATAGTAATCCAAAAAGAAGTTTTGGGCCTTTTTATAGGCATTACAAAAGAGTAGTTTGAAGAAATAACTGATGTGGTACTAAACGCCCACATAAAAAACACTCTGAAAAGCAAATAACTAAATAATAAAATAACTAAAATCAAATAAATGCGACATGTCATTTTCTGGATCTAGAATAGACTCGGTCGAATCATCTCAGTGGAGTGATGCTCTCATCATTTCGCTCGTTGTGTGAAAAACTCGACCCTATTGAATGTGTGGTGGGAAGTTATTGCTGGTTGTGGTAATACTCTAGTAGATCGAGATCAAGCTGTCAAAAATTCTCCTCATGATTCAAGTCTTTCTTTCTACTTAATAAGATAGTGTCGCATTCCTCCATCTCTAGTAAAGACGATCTGATCATCCAAGATAGAATCTATATTTTCTACTGTATAGTGTAATTTTGGAGGAAATAAAGGTTTTAGGGGACTCTCAGAAAGAAGATTCTGGGTAGGCTCATCCACGAATGTGGATCAGAAGGGGTATCAAAAGTACCCCTATAGGAAACCAAAATCAACATTAAAATTGAAACTAATACCAAAGTCTGGTGGGAGATCCACCACAGAGGCATTTGAATTGATCTTTCTGAGAATTTGAACTGGTCCTTCGCTTCGCTCGTACAATTTCTTCACAGTTTTCGAAGGAAACGTACGGGTCTCAGGCGAACCATCATAGTCACTGACATTAAATGTACTTAATATACAATATAAATCAGCAGAAGTTTTATAATTAGTATTATTTTTTATTATTTTTTCTCTGATCTCCTCATGTAGCGCGTGCATATGATATGTGAATGTCGATGCAGAGTCTGATACTTTAGAAAGATGATGAGTTATAGAAACTATATCAATCGGTTGCCTAGGTCTAAACTCAGTTACTATCTCAAATGAAGTAAGACAAGTGTCCTATTGACAGAATTATTGTATGTAAATTTAGTTATAGGCAAAATTAGAACCCAAGTTTTTAAAATTTCCAACGAGACATCTAAGGAGGTTTCTTAAGGTTCTATTGACTACCTCGATTTGCCCAACAGTTTGTGAATAAAAGGCCCATCTTGTGCCACAGTGTTTGCCAGAAATAAGTAACAAACTTAACAGTCATATCAGACATCATGATTTTAGGCAACTCATGCATTTTGACGACATGATCAAAGAAAAGGACTACCTTGGATGCATCTGAGATTTTAGAACACAGAATGAAGTGAGCAATTTTGGAGAATCTGTCAACCACTATTAGGATAGAGTCATGCTTTTTATGTATTTTTAGCAATCCTAGTATGAAATCTAAGCTCACGTCTTGTTAGGGGCAACCTGTTATAATTTCGAGGACGCCCCTACGATTGGATCGACTGAGGCGGCCCAGCGGAAAAAAACTACAGGATCTACTAAGTCAACGAGAAGAAAAGAAGAAGATATTTCAAAGTAGATAGAAAGCCAACACACAATATAACGCGGTTCCACCGATTAGACAGATCGTGTGTACGTCCAAGAGAGAAGGGGAGAAACTTTATTAAAATTTTAGGAGAGTACAATAAGAATTACTTGCACCTCACGCTGAGAAAATTAAAAGCTTTTGATGACAGTCAAGAACAGCGACCCCTTGTGGATGAGCTTCCCTCACGAATATCTCACCTAGATGAATTACACCCTTGAAGGTCACCCCTAAGAGATTAAGTAACGCCCCGATCCTAAAGATACGGAGACGTTATGGCGACGTACATACGCAGGCGGAAAACCCTCACGTAGTACGCTAAGCCTCAGTACAATAAATAACCTCCATAATTACCTGAGGTCCAGCATGAGATAAGTACAAGAATACCTGCAGAAAGAGGTCAGCGATCATAACAGATATGAAAAATGGGGACAAATAAGATAACAGAAATAAATAACCAAGGTACCTATGAATAGCCCCGATGAGGAATCTACTATGTGGCTCCAAAACACTCTCTGTTATAACGGTAACTCGGATCTCCAAATCTGGGCACGCAAACCCAGGGTCGTCAGAAAGCGACCTAGTGAGTGGTAAAATGAGGGAGGTAGTAATATATACTATAGTACTACAAGCATGATACTACTATAGATACATGATGGTGTGTACCATATAATAAGTATATCATAAGCAGTAGAAATATATAAACATGTAAGCGGTAGAAAGATACAGACATGTTATCTTTTAATATCAGCACTACCTAACCGCTTATCATCAGGTCATGTCTCTAATCGTATCCAGGTTATATAATATATAATGTTATCTAGTGGTGACGAGTGTACATGCTAGTGGTGATGTGATAGCAGTAAACATGCAGATGTGCATATGCTACCTAACCATATACGGTGGGGTGCATGGACAGTAATGATGTATGCAAGGTATACAGAAAATAGAATATATGCACATATGCATGAATAGTATGCTACTACAGAAAGTGTAACATGTATCGGGTAAAGTAACAAATAGACCTGTAACATGATATCGGATAAATGATCAGGTACAATAACAAGTACAACTAAACATGTATCAGGTAAGGAACAGTAACAAGTAGTAAGCATGTATCAGGCAAGTCATGTTATTTATACAATACTAGCAATCAGTACCACCTGGTATTTTAATCACTCTCTTCCAGTGTCCCATACCACTGGCAGTTCATACTGGAGCCCGCACTCCAGTCGAACCCATCCGGACATGGCCTACGGGTACCATTATCCAAACGAGAGAGTAACCAAATAACAAGTGTTCCCGACGTCACTATTGTGTATACTATTTTATTATATGTTAATTAGAAACCATGGTCGAGGAGCTCTTATCGGGTGGGTGTGTCCCGTGCATACCCGGGACAACGGCCTTAAATAGAGCCCTGGCTGCTGAGACCAGGGCCAGCCCGCTAGAGCTGTAACATGTAACAGAGAGAGAGTGTTAAGGGAGAGAAAGGGGGAGGATTTATCGCAGGGGAAAGGCGGTGGGTTTGATTGAAAGAGGCGATGGGGGATTTCTCTGGAGGATTGGAGAAGAGGAAAGAAAAAGAAAGAAAAATATAATGAATTTAAATAATTAATTTAATATTATTTTAATAGGGTCAAATTTTGACTAGCTCCGAACGATGCCCAAAAATTACAGAAAATAGGGAATATTATCCTGAGACTTAAGATGAAGACGGTTTGCAGAAACTCAATCCGGTTTGTCAATTAAAAATCCCGGAGTGTCTCGCCGATACGGGCGACACCGGTTTGGCCGGATTTTCGATAAATTCGGGAAAATGCCCAAAATACCCTAAGGTAGATAATAAGATTCTAAGACACATGGTGAAAGCGGATTCTAAAAATTCTACACCGTTTGTGAAAGAAAAATCGTAAGGCCGGTTATCGGTAGCGGTCGACACCGACAACGGAGATTTTTCAAAATAATCCAGAAAAATTCCATAAAAACCTGAAAAATCTAAAATATCAAAAAATGATTTTTGAAACTGAAATCAACTCAATCGGACTACCACGGAGGTCAAATCAATTTTGTACGCCGTATCGCGTACCGATACGGTCATACGTACACAGGGGATCAGGGGGTTACAGATTATTTATAGACTATAAAACTCTCCTAATCCTAAACAAATTTCATCAATACAAACAATCACCGCCTCAGAATAAAAGAAACTCGAATCTAATTCGAATCTAAAAACAGATCCAAAAAAAGAAATTGCCAGACCCGACATTAGTCGACTATGCAGGGTATTGTCGACTAATATCATGTATTAGTCGACTAGACCCAAATACTAGTTAACTAGGTCCAAATACTAGTCAATTACTCTGATAAAATTCGAGAACCCTAACTCTCTGTTGGCCAACCTAATCGACTATACAATGTATTAGTCGATTAATATGTGTGATTAGTCGACTATACTCAGTATTACTCGACTAGTAATGTGCACAGCTCCTTGTGCAATCTGTTCTTTGCTCTCCAAAGTTTCATCTACCTGCATGACGTATTCCAGTCATAAATCCTAATAATTTCCCCTTGACTAGAATACGTCCAAGTCGAGAATAGTCACCATGTTCCATGTGCTTGCAGAGACGCACAATTGAACAAAACTTGACTTCTTCTCCATCTCACTCCCTCTTCTCCATAACCCCCTCATGGGGTTCACAACTTAATTAGGTCGAATAAGTTCAGTCCCAATCTAAACTTTATCACCCAATGATCTCCATGATCCACACAGGATTTATGAGAATTTGCTCCACCATAAGAGTAACGATCTGGACTTTCTTGTTGCGCACCTAGTCCCAATCTCTCTTCGGGGCACAATTGAACATCCGAGCTCGAAACGTAATCTCAGATTGTTACACAACTGCTGCTTTCGAAGCCAAGGATAACTGCAATCTACCAACTGTAACTTCTAAATTTCGCAACATATACGCATTGCCAACACGTTCGGCCTGAAATTTCACATGGGCTTCTTTGGAGGCTTTCATAAGATCACCTTTAGAACTAAAACTAAACCCTTCCTCTTGTAGGGCTCCAAGAAAGATAAGGTTGTACTTTGATTCGGGAACATGACGAACACCTTGAAGAGTGTGATGCATTTATCATGAGACTGAAACTGGATTGGTCCTTCGCCAATCACCTTACTTGTAGCAGAATTCCCCATGAAGACTTCTCCTCCTTGAACCGAAGTGTATGAAGAGAACATCTTTCTATTGGAACTAATGTGTTGTAACCATTCAGAGTAAATAATACATCTATCTTTGTTACCAACTGATCTGTCTGTAACAGATAAAATGTCGCACTGTTCTTCATCTTGTCCAATCAGTTCAGTAACATTAGCATCTGGTTGTTTTTCTTTCGAAGCCAACAATCAGCTCTAATGTGTCCCTTCTTATGACAATAGTTGCACGTCAAATTCTTATGTTTGCGTTATACATGAAACTTCCATTATTACTCTTCTTCTTTGAACAATGAACTCGCCCAAAATCATCATGATGAGACTCACCCGTCAACTAGGTATCAATTTTGTCCTTATTAAGCAGATGTTGTTTGACCCCATTGACTATGATTGTTGAGTTGCCTTCATAGATGATAGCTTCCCTAAAGCTATTATATGAAGAAGGTAAAAAATACAGTAATAGTGATTAATCCTCATATTCTATCTTAACCTCTATGATTATTGATAATAGAGTAAAATTCTACAATATGAGATTGATAGGTGTACCTTCATGCGTGCGGAGAAGAAAGAGACGTTGCTTCAGAATCAACCAATTCGCCAACGACTTCTTCAGATAGTGGTCTTGAAGTCGCTCTTACAACGAAGATGTTGTTTTTTGTGTGAAAAACTCATCCAACACTTCATCTGCCAAGCAAAGTTGAATAATCATCAAGGCTTTCTCATTCAACTGCTGCTAAGTTTCTTCTTTTATGTCTTGAGGCTTTTTCTCTCTCCTGAGTAGTGTTTTCTTCAACCCACTTTGGGTAAGCATAGCGTTCATCCAAATTTGCCACCTGTTGAAATTAATTTCACTATCGAACTTCTGAATATCGAACTTGATTGCAAACATCTTCATGTTGACCTTTCTCTGATATCAATTGTTGTGATTTTGGGGACACCCTCACGACCGAATCAACTGGGGCAACGCAGCGGAAACAAACCAAAGGATCTGCTAAGACAACGAGAAGAAGAAAAGAAGATAATACAAAGTAAATAGAAAGCCAACACACAATATAACGTGGTTCCACCGATCAAACAGATCGTGTGTACATCCACGAGAAAAGGAGAAGAACCATTATTAAACTTTGAGAGAGTACATAAAAATTACTTACACCTCACGCTGAGAAGATTACAAGCTCTTGATGGCCGCCAAGAACAGGGAGCCCCTGTGGCTAAGATTCTCTCACGAATCTCTCACTTAGATGAATTATATCCTTAGGAACTACAAATTCATTTGATTACATTGAAGGCCACCCCCAAAGGGTTATTTATAAACCATAGAACTCTCCTAGTCCTTAACAAATTTCATCAATACGAACAATCAACGCCTCACAATAAAAGAAACCTGAATCCAACTCGAATTTGAAAATAGCTCCAGAAAAGGAAACTGCCAAACCCGACATTAGTCAACTAGGTGAGGGTATAAATAAACTAATATTATGTATTAGTTGACTACTCTGACAAAATTCAAGAACCCCAACTCTTTGTTGGCCAATCTAGTCGACTATACAATGTACTAGTCGACTAATCCATATGATTACTCGATTATACACAGTATTAGTCGACTGGTAACACGCACAGCTCCTTGTGCACGTTCGTTTTTTGATCTCCAAAGTTTCGTTTACCTTCACGACGTATTCTATTCACAAATCCTAACACAACTGGGCACCGGAGAAGAACGCAAGGGCCGACAATCTGTTTTTATTATTTGATCGATCTTAGCGACATCTCTCTTCAAGCTCAGCCAGTAGAATCTGTGTTCAACAGGCTCAATTGTCATGCTCTGGCCAAAGTGTCCAGCCAGACCTCCAGCATGCATTTCTCAAGAGAGGAACTCTCTGAGAGCCACACGGGGAATACATAACTTATGAAACCTGAATAGATATCTATCTTGTGAGAAAAATCTGTTCATCTCTCGAACGGAACTGTCCCGTAACATGACATATTTCCATAAAGTCAGAACATGATTCATACTCCTTTCTCAATCTTTCGAACTCAGTCACTTTTGCGCTGATAGCAACCAAAATCATTACACACCAGTTGAGCGCATCAACGATATTATTCTTAACTCCCGTCTTGTACCTGAGGACAAATGTGTAATCCTGAAGGAATTTCACCTACTTGTGTCTCACATTTAGCCTCTTTTAGGAGTAGAGATTTTCAGCGCTTCATGATCCAAATTCAGCACAAATTCCTGCAGTAGCAGATAATGTCTCTAATAGCACAAAGCCTGCACAGTCGTGTAAAATTCTTTGTCATACGTGGAGTATCGTTGTCGGGCTCATTTAACTTCTCATTGAAATAGGCAACGGGATGGTTCTCCTGACTCAACACAACACCTAGCGCTAGTCATGATGTGTCACATGTTACTTCAAATACCTCTAAAAATCTGAGAGACGCATAACAGGGGCCTCATCATCAATCTTTCCACTTCCTTAAAAATCTTGGTGGCGGTAAAAGTCCACTGAAATTGCTCTCTTCAAATAGTCAGTTATTGGTGCCATAATAGCGCTAAAGTTCTTTATGAACTGACGATAGAAAGTGGCTAACCCGTGAAAACTCCTGACTTACCTTAATCGTTTGGGGTTGTGGCCACTCGATGATTGCTTTCACCTTCTCAGAGTCTACAGAAACATCCTCGGGATGAAACCACAAATCCTAGGAAGATAATCATACTTGTACAGAAAGCACACTTCTTCGAATTTACATAGAACTTCCCAGGCTGGAGTGTGCGAAAGACTTATCTCAGATGGTCCATATGTTGCTCCTGAGTTCGACTGTAAATCAGTATATCATTAAAGTACACCACTATGAATTTACTGACAAATGGTGAAAAAATTGATTCATCACTCTCATGAAGGTGCTAGAAGTATTGAACAGTCCAAAGGTCATAACCAACCATTCATAAAGCCCATTTTTGATCTTAAATGCAGTTTTCCATTCATCGCCTAGTCAAATTCTAATTTGGTGGTACCCACTTTTAAGATATATCTTGGAGAAGATTTTGGACCTGACATCAAATCTAGCATATCGTCAAGACGGAGAATGACAAAATGATACTTGATAGTGACTTTGTTGATTGTGCGTCTATCCACACACATACGTCATGTGTCATCCTTCTTTGGCGTCAAAAGTGTGAGAACTGTACATGAGCTCAAACTTTCTTTGATGAATCCTTTGTCAAATAATTTTTCCACCTTTCATTGTAACTCTGCGTACTCAGTAGGGTTCATCTTGTAATGGGACAAGTTTGGCAAAATTGCTCCTGAGACTAAGTCAATGGCATGTTGAATGTCTCGCATTGGGGGCAACTCACTTGGCAGATCTTTTGAGAAGACTTCGGAAAATTTTCTAGTATTGGTTTAATATGTCCTGAGATCTGCACCTCGATTTCTGGCTCAACTTCTCAGGCCACAAGTGCATAGCAAGTCGAATCTTCATTCAACCTCCTCTCAATTTGACTGTAGCTAATCAAGTTATTACCATCTTACCTTTGTCCTTGTCACCTTTCTGTACAAGAGCTAGTGCATCCATTTTTTTGTCTTTATCAACCTTCTTTTTTGGAGTTAGCGGTTTGATTGATTCGGCATTAGCCTCCTTCTTGCCATTATGGACGAACAAACAATGATTAGTAGGTCCATATATGATCACATCTAAGTCAAACAATCATGATCGTTCAAAAATGATATGACCAACATCCATAAGGAATATGTCACACCATACGTTATTTGTGTACGTGGCAAACTGTATGAGAATTTGACATCTCTCCTGAACTCCTATGAATGCAGCGTCAATCCATGTAACCTCGTAGAGATTTAGATGCTTCACTGGTTTCATCCCTAAGATGTTGATTAATTTTGACGCAACGGCGTTGATACAACTGCCACTATCTAATATCACCCTACGACTCTTGTTCTCAACTTTTGTGCAAGTTTGAAATATGACGGTTTTTCTCCAGTCATTGATTTGCCCAGCTTGCACTAAGGTGCAACTGACTACACCTAATTGGGCTCTGTCTACACTAGGAGTTAGGTTCGTCACTTTCACAGTTCTCATATAACCATTGAATCACACTCTTCAACAGAGACATCTGAGTAATCATCCTGTTGGTGCATGGCCACTTTTACACTATCATCTTCTTCTACATCTTCAATAGGAACTTTTACTAAGAGGGTCTTGGTTTGATTCGGACACTGGCTGGTAAAGTGTCCATACCCTTCACGTTCAAAGACTCGGCCGAGTCGGAGACGAGTCGGCCATGTCGTATCCGTCTCGGCCCGCTCCGAGACGAGTCCGAGTCACGAGTCGGTCGACTTAACTCAAAGGAGACCGACTCGGCTGAGAATCGGAGTTGACTCGATCGACTCGGTATTATGATGATGATTTTGTACCTCATCGTAATTCAATGTGAAAATAACTACATTAGCGTGTATTTATGAATGTAGTTTGTTCAATTTTCTATATTGTGCATGTATTTTGATATGTTTCTACCGACGATGCGTGTATTTATACTTTCACTTTATATTTAATGTGCTAGGTGATATATTTTGGACATGTAATACATAAATGTGGATATCTACATTTTTTAAGATTTGTCGTGATTTTTTTCAGAATTTTTTGAGCTATCTATGTAGCGTTTTGCGCGTATCGCCCGATACCGATCCAAGTCGCCGAGACCGATCCGTCTCAGTGCCCGCCGAGTCGACGGCCAAGACCGCAACTGTGAACCATGATACCCTTAACATCTATAGTACGAGTCTGTGGGTTGACTTTTCCTGATTCACTAGCTGTTCTTCTCTCAGAGGTTGCCGGTTTTGCACTAGAAGAACTTGCTGGTTTGACGCTTGAAGAACTGGAGGCAAGTTTGCTCGGGGCAGGGAAGGACTGGCTAAAGCTAGGTCTGCTAGTGGTTGCGGTCTTAAAGTAATCCCTAGGGTCAGTTCGGTGGAAGTAGGATCCTCTAAGCTCATCTAAATCGATGAATAACTGATATGCCTGCTCTAGATTCATTATATCTCGAGCGATGAGCTCTCGGCAGTAATCATCTTTAAGATCTGACTAAACCCAGACAGGGTCTATTCGGGGTATTCAACCTCGATTGCACCGCAATGATTCAAATATTCATCAAACTTAGCGATGTAATCGATGGTCGAGATATTTCCTTGAGTCAATCTATTCCACTTATCCAGTAATTGCTGACTGAAGGAAGCCAGAACGTACTTCAACCTAAACTTCTCTTTCATGCCCTCCTAAGTCTCCATTAAATCATTCCTTCTATGCCTCATCATCTTTTCAAGGTTTATTTCAATATTGTTGGCTTACCCGTTAGTTTTCTCATTGCAAATCAAATTTTTTTCTATACTCAGACATGTCATGCCAACGAAAGTAGCAGTCCATAACCAGCTGTCAATCTATATAAGCCTGAGGGTCTAAACGTCCATCAAAGAAAGGAGCATCTACTTTCACATCTTTTAAATATTGAGCATGTGTATCAGCTGTAACGTGGTCATTTCGAGACTCATCCTCCTCCATAGTTCTCCTTCGATTGGCTTCTAACCTTTCAAGTTCTGTGACTAAATCTCTACAATTGGCATTAACCTGCTCTCTAAATTCTTACAGACGTTGGTCCATCTGATCCATCCTAACAATAAGTGTGTTAAGTGTATCCTTAAAGCTAGAGTCTATTGGTACAGAGGTCTCTCATATAGAAAAAATTCTATCACTTCTAGTTGGCATGCACAATCCTAACTAATCATAAATGCAAGTTACCATAAGGTGAGATGTATGCAATGCAGGAGGAATCAGAGATCAGATTAATGATAAATAATACCAATTTTAGGCTTTGTTGATCAACATGTGATTAAAAAAGATATAATGTTAGGACAGTAATTTAACTACATGTGCTAACACAGTAAATCTCAAATCAATCCAAGAGATCACTAATTCAAGTGAATTTAGTTGCACAATTAATATCAAGTTAGGTTTTCACTCAAGGTCAAAAGCAAACTCTGAAAGAAACACCTAGAGGGGGGGTGAATAGGTGTTTGTGCTAATCTAAAAACTAAATGCAAAACTAAGTGCGCTAAATGCGGAAGCTAATGCAAATCTTGCACAAACTTAATACAACACAACAAGTGTAGCCGAATTCCCCGTGAAGGGCTCTGGACTAACTCCTCTTGATTCCCCTTGAATGGGTTGAGGTGCTATGTGAAGCTCTTGTTGGTTAAGTATAAGTTAGGCACACACACAAGCAAGCCAAGCAAATAAGGATGAATAGCAATAAGAATATATGCAAGGCAACACAAGCAAATAGATATGTATGATATGAATTATGCTCAACACAAGCAAATATGATATGATGTTATGAATGATGCTTTGCACAAATAAATGAGAGAGAGAGTTGAGAGATATTGGATCAAGCGCAAACACACGATATGTTTCGAGGTTCGAGCCCCTAGCTCTACATCCCCGCCTACACCACCGTGTAGGATTTCCAATCCACTATAGGAGTACCGAACTCCTCTCTCAATCCTTACAAAGCCACCAAGGCTATACAACCACAATCCACCTCTACCGAAGAGGGATAAGGCCCGTAGCCAAAACAAACACAATCACCTCTACCGAAGAGGGATCCAAACACAATACCACTCCGATCAACCTCTACCAAAGAGGGATACAACAAAAGCAAGGAGGTTTACAACTTAGAGGCTTAACCTCAAACACTTCTCTTTTTCTCTCTTTTTCCACAAAACAAATGATCCTAATAGATTAGGATAGAAGATAGCTCAAGTGTGAAAACAAGGTGTTTTTGGAAACAAGCAACAAAGAAAAACTAATTGGGAAGTCTCTTGTGAAAGATAGAAAATGAAAGATCAAATCAAAATCCCAAAACCTAGTTTTCTTTGATTTTCCAAAAACCCAAAACACAAATCAAATTGGAAGTTTAAAGCCCAAAACACTTTTGAAAACTTGTTTTAAACACTTTAGAAACCAGAAATTTTTCTCCTTGAAAATCATAGCCAAAAACCCAAAGAGATGGGTTTATATAGGCCCAATACAAACTAGCTGTTAGAGCTGAGCTAGCAGCTCTGACAGGCAGCGGTCGACCGGCCCGGTCGACCGCCAACGGTCTAAAATATTACCGTTGGGCAACCACGGTCGACCGGCCCGGTCGACCCAAACAAACAGAGAGCTCTGCTCTCAGACCGGTCGACCGTCCCGGTCGACCGTCCCAATGGCTCCAAACGTGCACAGAATTGTGCACGTCGGTCGACCAGCCCGGTCGACCGACCTCAGCCCTAGTCGACTAGTCAGGTTACTAGTCGACTTGGTTGAAGCCTGGAACAGAAAATGGGTCAGAAAAACTGGGAAAATTATTTTATAAAAATCTTTTATCTTTTCTGAAAATCCCATAAAACTTGTTTTAACATTTTGTATTGAAACACAAACTTGTGATAAAAATTTTAAGACATATATCAATTATATCAATTTATTTTTGAGTCTTGCAAATTTTATCAAAAACAAAACTTGTATTTTTATCAAACTTGATTTTTCAATACATGAATAGGATAGTCAAAATAAGTTTGTCTAGCAAGTTTAAAGCATGTATGTATATTTAGAACATATCTAATATACATAGAAATAAAGTAAACTTGTTTTGATCTACCATTCATGAAAACCAAAAAACCAAAACTTGTATTTTTATCAAACTTGATTTTTCCTATAGGAAATCTGATTTTCCTAAAAACTCATGAATAGACATATCAAAATAAGTTTGTTTAAGATATGAAGCATGTATGTATATTGAACACATCTAATATACATAAAAAAACATGTAAACTTGTTTTGATCTACTATTCATGAAAACCAAATCCAAAACATAAAAACGTGTGTGTTGTGCACTTGAGCATATCAACTATACTAAACTTTACAAATGGATCTAAAACACACTATCTAAACTATGGATACCTAAGTCTTCTTGATGATCTTCATCTTCAAGTTGACTTGCTCCAAAACTCCATCCATGGGTTAGGCAATGTGTGATCATGAAGCTTTGGCCCTGGAATCATCATGAAAAGCTTCTAAACTCCTTGTTGAAGCTAATCACCAACTAATATCTTGGTTAATGATCTGAAACTTAACAACACAAGATTATTAGTAAACATAACTACATGAGTTAATCATCATCAAAACTAGGGTGGAGGGCCTTTGGGCCAACAAACTCGCTATTTAGTGAGCAACAGTTAATAGGTTTTATATTGCGACAGATTAAAAGAGCAATCTCAATTAAGTGACAGAAATAACTGAATAGAAACTTCAACGATTATCTGAGAGGTGATTGAAGCTCGAACATGCACGTGACTGCTGTAGACGCATAATATTGGCCGTCACGAATCTGCTGCTTCAAAAAAGGCTCAATTCGGGCTTGAAATGAGCGAGAAACGACCTCCGGAGTGCTATTGCGCTGCTGCTCCTGTGCTGAACTGGTTGGGTCGGCTAGCGAGCGGGTCGGGTTCGGTTGGATCTGACTCGATCTGATCAGATCAAGTAGAAAATGTGATCAGTTAGATCAGATCTCAACTGTTTTGATCAGCTCTCACTCGATCAGATAAGGTCGAAGGAGGCCGCGAAGCAGGCGGCGAGGTTGATTTGATTTCTTGCCGACGGCGGAGGACACAGTTGGAGGACGTGGCAGAGACAATGGACGACGGCAAGGGCAAAGGTTGACGCTGCTATGGTGGCCGGAGTCATCGAGGCGCGACATCGAAGGTAGAAAGGGAGGAGGATCTGCAAGGCGATAGTAATCCTATCCTGACGGTAGTGATGAAGCGGTGGGGCACAGCAGTGAAGGCGTCGGTCGGCACCACGATGACGATAGAGATTTGGGGCCGGGGATGGTAAGAATGGCGGTGATGTTAGTGGATGGTAGTAGTGGCAGTGAATGGCGGAGGTGATGTTAGGGGTCAGGCTGCAGGTAAGAGGAGGTGGTGGTGGTGGTGGTGAGGAAGAGAAAGAAAAAATGATGAAGAAGAAGATGGCAGGGTGGGGTAGTCAGGGCGTCAGTGGTGGGGCACTCGTGATGTCGGGGCGACTAACGACATGGTGGTGCCGGTGAAGGAGAGGTCGGCGATGGGTGGCAAGTGGAACGGGGTGTTGGAACCAAAATAATATGACACAACCTGGATCGCAATCATCTTCAATAGGAACTGTGGTTTATAATTGTAACACCCCATCCTCGGTATACGTGCACAGTTACGTATCCTGATTTTTAGTGCATTTTATTATTATTATTTTATTTTATTTTCTGCTATTTAAATACTTACTCATATAGCAATACTGCATGAATTGATCTGTTTGGTATTCAGATTTGACTGATTTCAGCTTCAAATATTATTTTTTAATATTCTAGATTTTTCATGATTTTCTGGAATTTTCGGAATTAAATTGTAGATCTTCAAAACCGGTGTCGGCCAGTATCAATGGTTGATTCCAGGAATTTTAATTTACAATTGGAATCAAATTTTTGGATTCCGCTTTCACATTCCTTCTTAAAATTATATTTTCTTCCTTCAGGCATTTTCTGGGAATTTTCAGATTTTATCGAAAATCCAGCCTACCCGGTGTAGACACCGTTCACCATGGATTCCAGGATTTTTATTTTGAAAATGGAGTTGAATTTCTGAAACCAATTTCACTAAAAATCTTTATGTAATATTTATTATTTTTGTGAATTTTTGAAAAGCTTCCCGAGACACTTCAATTTTTGGACATTTCTGGAGTTTTCGGTATTTTTCCAGATACCGGGAATTTATCCATATATTGCACTTTTCTCTTTTTCCATTTTTCTCTCTCCTTCCTCAGACGCGAGTTGACCAATTTGAGTTCATCATTAAATGCAGTGATCCTCTCCATTCCCCCTCCACGTTGCATTTAATGCTTATGGGCAATTCAACTCAAGTCAAATCACCCATACCTTTATTGACTTCTCTGTAAACGCAACCTTGTGAATTTCCCTTTTTGAACCCAGCCTTGATCTCCGCGTCCAGCTCTTAGAGGCCAGACGCGGGCCTCATTTGAATGGAGACGCAAGCCTCCATCCTTGCGTTTCCTTGATTTGAATGGGGGGCAAAATGGGAATGATAACTTCACCTATGCATATATATATTCCCATGTACTCCAATCTTCTCTCTCTCTGTCATTCTCCTTCATCTTCTTTGTTTCCAGCAAGCTCCAACAGCAACACAACCCCCCAAGCTCCCTTGGCCGGCCATCACAAACCCCCTTCTCCATTTTTATTCCAACACCAAACTCCACCAACTCCTCCACCTTCTTCCCCTCCATCTCCTTCTCCATTTCCAACAACTACACCATCTTCTTCAACCTCTTTCACCAAGAAAACATCCAAGAACCCATCTTCTCCACCAAAGCTTCACCACCATCTCCACCACCACCTATACCACCGTAGCCTCCACCAAGCATACCACCTTCACCTCCTCGTCAACCTCTTTCCGGCGGACTATAGATTCGTCCCCCGTAGCATCGTTTGCAAAATCTCACTTTGCCAAGTTGAACTGGACTTACACCTTCAACCTCCTTCCCTCTCTTGTGAAGACCGGCCAACTCCTTTTGGATTGGGGGCCGTGCACTTCATTGGCGGCAAGACTCTGGGCCGGTACCCTCCTCTTGGATTGGGGCCGAGCTTCTCTGCGTCGGACGCATCACAGGATCTGTTTTAGGCGAGTAATTCTACTCGCCAAGACATGAACAATCACTTGTATTTTCATATCAATGAACACAACAATTAAGGGATAATTCTGCTCTCTGTTTGACTCTGTTAGTCGACTTGACCCAGTCATTAGTCGACTAGAACCCTTTATTAGTCGACTATCCTTTTGTTATAGTCGACTAACTCCCTTGAAACGCAGCTTTTCTTCTGAAGACGCGACCCTATTAGTCGACTAACTCATTGCCCTAGTCGACTCTCTTTCTTTTCTGAAGACGCGGACTTGTGAGACGCGGACTTGTGAGACGCGGCCTTATGAAACGCAGTCTTATGAAACGCAGCCTATTAGTCGACTAACCCCTTCTTCTAGTCGACTAACTTTTCTCCTGAAAACGCAACTCTTTGAAAACGCAACCCATTAGTCGACTTTCCCTTTTCTATAGTCGACTAACTCCTCTATAAGTCGACTAATTGCCTTCCCCTAGTCGACTAATTTTGGCTATTTGCTGTGGTTTCCCTATTAGTCGACTAACTCATTGCCCTAGTCGACTCTCTTTCTTTTCTGAAGACGCGGACTTGTGAGACGCGGACTTGTGAGACGCGGCCTTATGAAACGCAGTCTTATGAAACGCAGCCTATTAGTCGACTAACCCCTTCTTCTAGTCGACTAACTTTTCTCCTGAAAACGCAACTCTTTGAAAACGCAACCCATTAGTCGACTTTCCCTTTTCTATAGTCGACTAACTCCTCTATAAGTCGACTAATTGCCTTCCCCTAGTCGACTAATTTTGGCTATTTGCTGTGGTTAATTACTTTCTTGGAAATGAATCTTATACTCGGGACATGTATTATATAGCGCTATTTCATGGCATGTTACTTGACAAATATCACCTCTTATCATGCTATCTATCAACACAAGGCATGATACACCTGACTTCTATGATTATCACTATAACGGGAATGATAACCGGACTTCATGATTTTCCAATTTGATTTACATGATAGTACGATTGTACTCCTGATACTCCTGTCTTCATGATATTCCTGACTTGCTCCTGTTCATTCCCGAAACCTGATAATTATCTAAAGAATTCATAAAATAAGACAACTTGCATCGGGTCGGGGAAATACGCGGCTATCAATATATGTTCGTGTTTACAGTGGTATTAGGTATGTTGTGCAACTAAATTTCAGGTCTGACCTGTGGGCCTCCAGGCGACCGAGGGGAGTGCTGGCTCCCTCCTTCCTGGTACCATCATGATAAGGGCATACATAAGTCCCTCCTGTTAGCCTTGCGGCTGGTTCCGTCCACCAAGCAACGGAACAATCCTGGGCCGTGGTCCCGGGTATGCACGGGACCCACTGTAAACATAGTTCGTTGATACCCCCGCTGGTTTCTAATAACAATCTTGCTTTACTTGGATATGGATCTATGTGTGCTGGGACGCTAGTTCACATAGCTAGATATCAGGGTAAGACGAGTAATAATAATAATAATAATAATAATAATAATAATAAAAGACGTTAATTGTGGGTGTTGTATGCGCTTGGATTACGGTGACATGAGATAAAGGTATATAGATGAGGGTTTCCTTGTTTGGATTATTCCCTCGAAGTACTAGTCTCATGAGGTCGTAACTTGAGCTTATACAATGCCTTTCGTTTATAACATTTTGTGCTTCTTTTACTTGCTGGCTGTTTTACTCATGATGTTGTACCAACTCTCATACTCTTATTTCTTATGCCGCTCGGCTGTAACCTGATCACTTGTTTGGGAGGTCCTGACTCCCTTGAATTTGTATGTTCAGGTTCCGGACCTTGGATTGAGGTGGAGCCTTCCGTGGAAGATCAAGCTTTCCTTTCAGAGCAGGCCGACTAGTCCCGATTTCTGTTGTACCAAACCTCCCTTTTTAGCTCGCGGGACCTTCCTTCAGCTCGTGAGCATCTTGTAATCATATTGTAAATCATATTTTTGTGCTTGGCTGTGATATATGATGCATGTGATATGTAACAGTATGTCACATCCTGTGATAACCTTGTACTTCGTACTTCTTATGTTGGCATATGAATGGACGCTACGTTTGTCGTACTCTGATTCTTGCTTGTACTGATGCTTAGCGTATATACGTGAGGGTACTTCTGACCTGCGTATGTACGTCGCAGTGACGTCCCCGTACCCGTGGGATCGGGGCGTTACAATAATTTGAAATTAGAGAACACAATAGAATTTTGAGAAAATTGCTACAGTTTTTTTGACTTGGATCAGATCTACGGATTTTTTTAATCTGAATCTCTCTTTTTTAATAGATCTAGTGCTTGATCTAGATTTAAGATTTTTGAAAGGCTAAAGTTTTATGAGAGGGAGAGGAAATTTTGAAGTGGATTGAAACCAAAGGTCTGATACCAAATTGATGTAACACGACTTGAATCGCAATCACTTTTGAATAGGAATTAGAGTTTAAATTTTAAAATTAGAGAACAAGATAGAGTTTTTGGCTTCATACCTCTTAACAGGCTTCGTACTCAAAACTCAAAAGTAAAAAAACTCAAGAATTTAACTGAAAATTTTGTGAAAATTTTAATCATTAATAATAATTCAAAGAGAAGTCTTGGGGTCTTTTTATAAACTTTACAAAAGAGTATTTCTAAGAAATAATCATATGATACTAAACGCCCACACAAATAAAACGCTACTAAAGGCAAATAACTAAACAATAAAATAGCTAAAATCAAAGAAATGCAGCACGCCATTTTCTGAATCTAGAATAGACTCGATCGAATCGCCTCAGTAGTGTGATGCCCTCATCAATGATGCAATTGTTAGAATATGTGTCTCGCATCCAGTCGAAGTAGGAATGTAATCCAGCTAAGATACGAGTTCAAGAGTTTCGTAAAAAGAAAGAGGCATCAGATTAGTTCCACATAAAGTAAGGAGGTAATTGGATAAATGTTTAAATAAGATTAAACCCAAGACTTCACTAGGGGTTTTCCCCGTTTGGGTCAAATTGAGTTTCAATCTTATTAACCAATCTGTCTTAATGTACACCTCCCGAGTTGGGCCTTGACTAAATTCATAACTCAAATTTCATCAATTATTTTTAAAAAATATGTGAAAATACTAACTATATCAATAATTTTTAAATTTTTAAATTATTTTAAATTATTTTTTGATCGAGACCAATGTCACCGAGACGAAATGGCCAATAAGGCCAATTCCGATTCCAATTATGAGATTTTTAACCATGATGTTGATATTGTTTCTTCTTGTAGGTGCAATGCACTCTAATAATCATGGTGGGATATTTTTGTTTTGGTTTGCAAAAAACATTGCAAGTAATCCTAGTGACCTGGGCAAGTTATTCCTATTATCATATCTGAAAACAACATGTCTTGGAGCTTATTAACATGAAAACTGTCTACACACACACAGAGAGAGAGACGCTTGAGTCTTTCCAAAAGGATTTAAGCATGAATCCTTCCCACTCAAATTCGACCCTCCGACATTCGAATACAAGATCCACTTTGTTGAAGTTGATTTATATTATTTCAAGTATCTACAAACCAAAAATCAAATATTTTGAATATTTTTTTCCCATCCATCAAGCGGCACAAAATGGACGGCCGAAAGTAGTGAGTTGTTTAGATCTATGTCTTTAGACATACAAATTCTCAATCCGGCCATTTCACTATAATCTAAATATTTAAAAACCCCTACAAACTAATTTTTGTTAGGTTTCAAATGTTCTGCACCGTTAAACTAACCAACTGACTACTTTCGGCTGTCCGTTTTTCTCCTACTTGATGCATGGGTAAAAAGTATTCAAAACACTTGATTTTTTAATTATAGATACTTAACATAATATAGATCAACTTCAACAGAGTGTATCTTGTATTTGAATGTTGGAGGATCGAATTTGAGTGGGAAGGATTTGGTCTCAAATCCTTTTGGAAGGACACAAGTTTATATATATATATATATATATATATATATATATATGAGAGAGAGAGAGACTTGTGTCATTCTGAAAAGATTCGAGCCCGAATCTTTCCCACTCAAATACAACTCTTCGGCATTCGAATACAAGATTCACTATTTTAATGTTGATCTATATTATTTCAAGTATTTATAAACAAAAATTAAGTGTTTTGAATACTTTTTTGCTCATCCATCAAGTGGTACAAAATAGACGGCCGAAAGTAGTTAGTTGGTTAGATGTCTTTAGACATACAAATTCTCGATCTGGGCATTTGATCATTATTTAAACATTTAAAAACCCCTACAAACCATTTTTTGTTAGGTTTCAAATGTTCTACACGATAAGCTAATCACTCACTATTTAGGTCATTTGTTTTTTCCCTTCTTGATGCATGGGCAAAAAGTATTCAAAAACACTTAATTTTTTGTCTATAGATACTTGAAATAATATAGATTAACTTTAACAGAGTGGATCTTTTATTTGAATGTCGGGTGTTGGTATTTGAGTGAGAAGGATTCGGCCTCAAATCCTTCCGAAATGACACAAGTCTCTCTCTATATATAGAGAGAGAAGGATAGATTTGTGTCATTCCGGAACACAAGTCTATTCCTCTCTCTCTTTATATATATATATATATATATATATATATATATATATATATATAGTGAGTTGATCCCCTAAGAACGGTTCTCACGAATTCATGTGAGAACTTTCACGTGGGCCGTCGGATCTGATAGAGATCTAGTTTTATTGATTTGATCTATCAGATCCGACGACCCACGTGAAAGTTCTCACAGAAATCCGTGAGAACCGTTCTTAGAGGATCAGCTCCCTATATATATATATATATATATATTATATATATATATATATATATATATATATATATATAAAGAGAGAGAGGAATAGACTTGTGTCATTTCGGAAGGACTCGAGCCCGATTCCTTTCCACTCAAATACAACCCTTCGAAAAGATTCACTTCGTTGAAGTTGATCTATATTATTTCAAGTATCTATAAACTAAAAATTAAGTGTTTTGAATACTTTTTGCCCACCATCAAGCGGCACAAAATGGACGGCCGAAAGTAATGAGTTGGTTAGATCTATTTCTTTAGACATACAAATTCTCAATCCAGTCATTTGATTATGATTTAAATATTAAAAATCCCTAAAAATTAATTTTTATTAGGTTTCAAATGTTCTACACCGTTAAACTAACCAACTCGCTATTCAGGCCATTCATTTTACGTCGCTTGATGGATGAGCAAAAAGTATTCAAAACACTTGATTTTTGGTTTATAAATACTTGAAATAATATAGATCAATTTCAACAGAGTGGATCTTGTATTCGAATGTCGGAGGGTTGCATTTGAGTGGGAAGGATTCGAGCTCGAATCCTTCTAGAATGACACAACTCTCTCTCTCTCTCTCTCTCTCTCTCTCTCTCTCTCTCTCTCTCTCTATATATATATATATATATATATATATATATATATATATATATATATATATATATATATATATATATATAATGATATGTTAAATGAACATGAAAGCTATATAACAATATAAGTCCACTATATGGAGATGTAAGAAAATCCAGAATGTAGATGCTTGGTTGTGCCCAATAATCATCAAAACAAAGCTATTCAAAAGGAGCCTAGGATTTATATTGAGAGAAATTTAAAGGACAGGGTAACGTAATCCATTTTAAACTACAAAATTGAAGTCAACCTGAAATTTGTTGACAGAATTTCTGAATCTATAAAGTTTTCTTGTAGTAAGTTGTTAATCAAATTAGATCTCTTGGTGAAATAATGAATCAAACTTCAACATTTGATTTCATTGCTATTATACGCTAGGACTTTTTAAACATCCATCCTCTAATAATCAATTGATGTGATCTCTTACAACATATAAAGAATGATGTGAAACGTCTCTGTATGATAAGAAATTAGTGATAAAACTATCAAAACTACGCTTCACCAAAAATACAATCTTAAATAGGTCATATTAAAACTAAGAGTTCTAGTAGATGGATTTAATAAAAATAATATGCACAAGCTAAACAATTTCAATGTTGAACAAATTAAAGATACTAACTTTGTTATGTAGGCAAGTTCTACAATCAATAACAAGGCTAATGTATCACAAGTAGTAGATACACACAAGCTTACCAATATGTGGACAACAGTAGGCAGATAAAATCCTAGAAAATCAATTAACAAGACCCAATAAATAAAATGACCATGGTCTGGGAAACTCACCTGTTAAGGATCATGTTAGACCTCAGTGTCCTGTTGACATCGACTGGATGCGTAGGGCTATCTTCCACAACTCCAGCACTTCGAAGACGGCATGAACCAGACTCTAAATGGCTGAGAAACCAGCAAAAAATGAAACTAGACTGCTAACAAATCTGTTTCTGCAAACGGTTCTGCTTCTGCACTACAGTTGTAGGGTCTGCACTGTAGCTGCGAGTCTGCACTATGGAGCAATTTAGGTCTGGTTGCTTTGCGGGTCGGATCTGAAACGAATTGGATCTGACACAGAGAAGCAGGTGGAGTTGAGTCTGTTCTGCTGTCATCCTAGACTCGTGGTCGCTAGCGGAATTTGTGATGGCGATGCGAGGCGAGGTCCAGGTCATAGGGTCACTGATGGGCAGATAGGGTCACAGGATAGCAGATTGACAGACAAGGTTTCGGCGATGAAGACGAGGAGGTAGAGGCGGAGATCGGGGTTGTTGGCGGATCGCGCCCGCGGCATCAAGGTTGATGGGTTAATGTGTCAGCGAAGTCGAGGGTGATGTAGATGACAAGTTCGTAGGTGGATTTCGAAGTCGATAGTGAGGCCGGGGTGGGATTCTGGCGAAGTCAAAGGTGGTTGATTAGGGTTGGTGGCGGTTGTTGAGATCAAGCAAGGGGAGGAGAGAGGAGGTAGCGCAGGCGATGCTACAAAAGGGAAGGCAAAGCGCGGGTGAGGAAGGAGAGGGGTTGGGCATGTCGAGAGCGAGCGAAGGGGGAAGGGGCGACAGCGGTTGTGGGTAAGCATTAGGGTTTTGAGAGGAAGAAGGGAGGAATGAATAGTAGCTTTTGGGATTTTTCAGGGATTTTTGTGAGGATTTTTTGAAATTTTGAAATACTACTTTTTTTTATTTTTCTGAGAATTTCTTTTTCAGAACTACAGGAACAGATTTAGAGTTTTGATGAGATAGGGAAGAGGGAAGATGGTGGTGAGATAGATAGTTGGGTTCGGTTCATGTGTGTGAGCCACACACACATACAATAAGAGGGCCAATCCGACGTTGACACGTGGACTGATCCTCTTATAATATGTTATGTGTGTGGGCCTCACATACATATTATAAGGGATTATAAGAGGACCAGTCCACGTGTCAACGTCGGATTGGCCCTCTTATTGTATGTGTGTGTGGCTCACACACGAACCGAACCCTAGATAGTTAGGGGTTCACCCTCATAAACTAGAGGTAGATAGGAGGTCACCCTCCTAAACTATGGTTTCACACTCTTGAAGGAAAATTTGAGAGAGAGAAGAAATTACTCATTAAAATTTTAGTAAAATAATTCTCATTCATCCATCATTAATAACTAGCAAAAGATCCATTAAATAGGCTTTACAAAAACATAAAAAAAAAGTTCCCAACCAGTATAGGACTAAACCACTAAATAAAAGAATCCCAACTGATATGGGACTAAAAACTACTTAACAAAGAAAGTAAAATCATCCAAAATAAAATAAAGATTACATTAATCCAAATCAATCAATCGAGCCACATAGATGTGATGCGTCTCTTCCAATAATGATATACATGCCAGGGGCACGACTGGATGTATGCATCATTCTCCCTGAGTAGAAGACTCGATCCTGTCGAATCAGGTGTAGAAATGCTCTCATATCGCTCCACAACATCCAGGTCAATCCTCTACAAGTCATTTTCGTCAATCCATGCATCATTCATCGATGTTTTCCCTTTCCAATAGATCAAGTATATGCGAGTCCCATCATCTTTGGTGATAATCAAATCATCTAAAATTTTGTCAACTCTTTCTGTTGTATTAAGATGAATATCTGGGACTGAGGGTGAGGAGCTCTCAGAAAATAGTTCAGGGAAGGTCCATCAACCAGTTGGTTGTTACAATTAAAACCAGAATCCTTATAATCCACTAAGTCCTTAACATTGAAAGTAGAACTGATGCTAAAATATTTAGGAAGATCTATAACATAAATATTGTCATTTAATTTCTTCAAGATTTTGAAAGTCCAGCACCACATGCATGTAATTTTTTAACAGTTCCTGTAAATTATTTTGAATGAATCCGAACCATCACAAGATCACCAATATTAATTTTTTTAATATTTTTCTAACATCAGCTCGTAATTTATAGTTGGCACTGCTTCATGCAATCTTATTACTGATCTCCTTGTGCAGTTCATGCACGTGTGATGCAAATGAGTTATTTGGGTGTTAAACCATAATGCTCGGTATTATATTTACTTGATTCATGATCGTTGTCGAACTCATCGCCTACTTCTTCATCCACTTGATAGGTGAATTCTTCTGAATATGGGAGCTCCATCAATAATGGCGATCTAGAGGTTTTCAGCAACTTCAGAACTAAGCTATTTCACAGGGCCACTTGGCTGAGGCTGACACTACTATAGTACATATTTGATTCCTTGGGAGCATAATTTATCCCATAGTAGAGCTGACAAATCAGTGGAGGAATAACGCAAGTAATCCCAATTCCTTGTGCTCACCACTGTCTAGTGCCACTACTACAAAGAATAAAACTCCTTCAACAAAACCTCACACTTTTTGCCTCATTCACAACTTTGGATAACATATACTCCATGAATTCCCAAAAAGATGGTGTAAAGGTAGATCCCCATGTCAACAGTGTTGGAATCTACGAGCCAGCAGTGGCCAAATCGCAGGTCTCAACCTGGCACCTTTGAAATTGGTCATGTCAAGAAATTTGCTAGTGGGATCCTAGAAGGATATCTCTACTAAACATTACATCATTCTTCCCAATGCTAACTCCTTTTGTCTATATAGGAAGGCACTTGTGGCTATTGGAAAATCACAAGAAACAGATCTAAAGCATAATACTGATACAATATCCTACTGTAGGAGATATGCTTGCTTCAGCCCCCACTGTGTTCATTGGACATGTCACATTCCAATCACCCCATAAAAGGTGCCTTTGGTTGTGTATAAATATAGTCCCCAATAAGGCTAGTTTGAACCATCCAGCCCTCCCAACCTCAAGTGTTTTTCATTTGAGGACTGTTATATAGAGGTAACTATGCGTATATCTGGTGTTTTCATTTTGTTTTGGCTCTATGATGCTTATAAGTTGGGCTTGAAAGGATCTGCCCACGGTGATTGATTTAAGCTTTGTTCCACCCTTGGCTCCATGACAATTTTTATAGGATGCAATTTGGGTAATGAATTGATCAGAGAATTCTCTAACAGGGCACTCCATGGTTGATGTTGATCAAAATTGGTCGATACTCAATACTCACCTAACTGATAGTTTAAAGCGAATTAATATTTCTTTGCATGAAATTCAGTGATCTGTCAAGTAAAATAATTTTCGATGTAGTTTGTGTGTGCTCTTTCTGAATTGCACTAGGATGTAGCTAAAAAGATTATTCTTCATTCTTTATAATTCTGCAGGCTTGCTCTTTGAAAATGGATCCCATCGCAAGTGAAGCCAAATATGAGTGCCTGCTCTTTGTAAGTCTAGTTTGTACATCTCAAAATTAACATTCCAGATAATAAGAAACAAATTTCCAGCCTAATTGTGTTTTCCCTTATTCTTCAATTACCATTTTTTTTTTCTGTTTTGCGGGTTCAGACATGGATGATACTTTATATCCTTTGAGCGCTGGCATCAACTTAGCTTGTCGCAAGAATATACAAGGTGAACATAGGATACAGACTTATCCCATTGTCTGTTTATGATTTATCCAAGTCAATATGCCAGATTTGAAGTTCGCTACCCAAGTTTTACCACATTGACAAGTCACATAGGGCATATAAAGTTCATTTCATAAGATATGGGTGATTTCCAATGTCAAACTACTGACTTAAACTAAATTGCAGATTACATGCAGCACCATCTAAAAATTGAAGAAAGCAAAGTCCCGGAGATGTGTGTGGACCTATACAAGGAATATGGAACTACAATGGCTGGACTCAAGGTACAAATCATACTCATATTCATTCTTTTACAGCAGAAGTAAGGTTATTGTTTCAGAAAACAGTGGCAACGCTTTGATGAAGGTTTTGTTCCTATTCATATATATAAATGCAAAATCCTTGATGTACAATGGAAAAGGAAAATCTAGATTAATCAAACATCATCCAAGATCACATTTTGAGGGTGTGTTTCCTTTAGATTAAGAGAATACAAGATAATAGTAATGAATAACTACTTAAGTGGAGCGCACAAGCTTGGAGCTCCTAGGCATTGAGCATTCTGTTCTTACCTTTCTGTCAAAGTTGATGTGGTCTTTAACTTTCCACAAATAAATTTCAGACAAGTTCTCCCTGTAAAGGCCTACCTTGTGTAGTCCTTTAACTTAATGCATTGGTTTCATGTTTTTCTTTGAACTGATTCTCTAGGTTCATCTTCTTTCTCACAGGCATTAGGTTTTGAATTTGATGACGATGAATTTCATGCTTATGCTCATGGAAGATTGCCACATGAGGCTTTGAAGCCTGATCCTGTGCTGAATAATCTACTTCTTTCGATGCCACAACGAAAAATAGTATGTTTATCTAACACAACTTCTGAATCATTCATGTTACAGAACAGAAATATAAGAGTATTGTCGTGACCTGACAACAGTATAGATATAGAAACCTGCATCCTCCATTTGTTAGACAATTGTATCAATAAATAAGCTTTTCGTGTTGTTATAATAATTATAACTATTGACATTATTTGCAGATTTTCACTAATGCTGATAAAGCTCATGCTGCAAAAGTTCTCAATCGGCTAGGCCTAGAAGATTGCTTTGAGGGCATCATATGTTTCGAAACATTGAATCCACCTATTGATCCCAAGATTCCCAACAATGAAAATGACGAGAAGAGTGGTTCTCAGCCAGAGGATGCAATTGACCACGGGGTTTTCAGTGGAAGTGATTCAGAGACTGATGATGTTACTGGTTGTGATGGAGCAAGTGATGAAGAACCCAAAGTTAGAATTCTGTGCAAACCCTCCGTGGAAGCCATGAAAGCTGCTGTTAAGATTGCAAATGTTGACCCCAAAAAACAGTAAGATATGTCTGGGTATGATTTTTTGTTTGATTCTTATTGTTTTAAATATCGATATCAAACTGAAAACTTTCCTTTAGCTTTTCTTTGACGACAGTGCTCGCAACATAGCAGCAGGAAAGGCAGCAGGACTTAAAACTGTATTCGTAAGCACCCCACTACATTTTTTTTTATGAAGCTTTAGAATTCTTCTTGATCAAAGATATATTATCCATTAAGAAACTATCAAACAGCATGAGCTACACATAATGGGGATTTCGCATATACACTAACTAAAATATGCATGACTTGTGTACCATTTGACCCTTCAGAGTTCTTTGATAAATAGGTACAATTTTTTGCCCCTACCCCTTACAGCATTTGAACCCTAATCTCCCCTTAACGTTCCTCCCCTTTACTACTGTACCAAGTATCATTTGTTTTAGAATGTAAGCACTTCATTGTCCCTTCTGTGGGAGAGAGAAGATAGAGGAGATGGAAGGAAGTAGCACAGAGATCGGACGACAAAGGAGCGAGAAACGGCACATTGAGCAGGCCAGAATTGTGCTCCCGGTCGACCGGTGGAGGAGGCCGGTCGACCGCCCGGTCGACCGGCGTGCACGAGCGTGCACAGGAAGGAGCGGTCGACCGGCCCCGGTCGACCGACTGAAATGGCCTAGCTCTCGGTTGGGCGCGGTCGACCGGGCCGATCGACCGTGGCATGGGTCGGTCGACCGGCCGGTCGACCGACAGGCGCGTTTGGACTTTCCTTTTAGGATTCGAATTTCTTTTCTGGATGGGATTGAATCCAACATGGGTTTCCATAAATCCAGGGACTCTATGGCTATATAAGAGAGGCTAGAGCCTTTATGTATTGTATCCCAGAAAATCTCAAAGTATCTCCAAGAATTCTCTCAAGTTCCCCTTTTATATTAGTTGTATTGATTGTTGAATCAATAAAATCTCTCTCCCTTGCCCCGAGGACGTAGGCACGTTGTCGAACCTCGTTAAATTTGTGTGTTGATTGCTTTTCTCTATTGGTTGTTGTTTCTGTTGTGTTGGTTGTTTCTCCGGCTGCATCGAGTCTCCGCCAAGTGGGCGGATTCCTCAAGGGTGGTTGTGTTCCCCGACCGTTGCGCACAACAAGTGGTATCAGAGCATCCTAGGTTCGTTGTGGGATCATCTATTGATTCAAGGGTATCTGTTGCTGATTGGCGGAGATCGTGTGTCGATCTCGGATCAGCGTTGGGACTGTTTGTGGGATCGTGTGTCGATCTCAAAACAGCGTGTAGATTGCTCGAGGAATCAATTTGGAGGAGTAGATTGCTTTAGAAACTCTTCAAAGGTTTCGCGTGGAGGTAAAGATCATGCCTTTATCTAGTTTGTTTTATTTAACTCCGTTTGTTTCCACATTGCTTTGAGGAATCAGGTGAGAAGATGGCTGGAGAAAGTACATCTGTGAGATCCATGAATCCACATCCAAGGATTGATGTGGTGAAGTTCAACGGGACGAACAGCTTTGGTATGTGGAGGTGTGAGGTTATGGATGCGCTGACGGCATCAAACCTCGAAGACACTCTACGGTTAGAGAAGAAGCGTGCATCAACGACGGAAGAAGATTGGGACAAGATGAACCGTTCGGCGTGTGGCTTGACCAGGTCTTATCTGACACAAGACATCAATTATTAGGTGTTGCATGAGACATCTGCGAGGCAGCTGTGGGAGATCCTAGAGAGGAAGTATCTGACGAAGAGCATAGAATCGCGATTGCAGTTGAAGAGTAAGCTCTATGGGTTTCAGATGCAAAGAGGATGCTCCGTCAATGAACACTTGAACCGCTACACGAAGCTTCTTACAGATCTAGTTAATGTGGATGTAGAGACTAGTGAAGAGGATAAGGCGGTAATTCTTTTGAACTCTCTTCCTAGGGAAGAGTACGAGACTTTTACTCTTACTTTTCTCAATGGTAGACAATTCCTTAACTACAGTGAGGTGTATGCTGCACTTGTGAGTTATGAAGCAAGAAGACCGGAGCGACTGTCTTCTTCGGGAAGCACAACAGCAGAGGCAATGGAGGTAAGAGGCAGAAGTTTCAATAGGAAGGGAAGAGATGATCGGGGGAGATCGAAGTCCAGATCAGGCTTCAGAAATCTGAAGAAGAATCAGTGTGCCTTGTGCAAAGAACTAGGACACTGGAAAGCTGAATGCCCGAAGGCCAAAGGTAAGAAGGTGGAGTTTAAGACTGAGGCAAAACTTGCAAAGGTGGTCAGTACTCAAGGCAGTACCTCACAGGCAGATGGATCAGACTCGGACTCATCGGTATTCTCTCTCTCTGTTACTACTCCTACTGTTTGTAACTCAGATAATACTGAGTGGATCTTAGATACCGGAGCTACCTATCATGTGTGCCCGAACAGGGCCTGGTTTTCTAGTTTTGAGAAGCTAGATGGATGTTACACGGTCATGGTGATGATCGTCCGTGTAATATAGAAGGGATGGGTACAGTCCGTATCAAGATGGATGATGGGGTAGTACGAGAATTGAAGGAGGTGAGGTATGTACCTCAACTCAAAAGGAATCTTATCTCTGTTGGCGCTTTAGAAGCATTGGGTCTTGTGATATCTGTACGAAATGGTATTCTCAAGATGATCAAAGGCTCAATGGTGGTGATAAAGGGCGTCCGCCGGGACAATCCTACTACTTGAAGGGTAGTACGGTTATAGGTCAGGTGGAGACTTCTAGTTCTTCAGATGATGGTTGCAAGAAAGTCTGGCAGGTAAAGGTCAGACATGGAGGTGAAAGGACTTTGCGAGCTCCTGCAAAGAAGGGACCATTGGAAGGTGCTGCTACCTACAACTTGGAAGGTGAACACAGCGTTCTGGACAAGAAGAAGGTGAAATTCAGTACCAGTACTCACCGCTCAGAAGGTCTTCTTGATTGTGTTCACGTAAGCGTTTGGGGACCTGCTAAGACTGCATCGCTTGGAGGTCACAGGTACTTTGTCTCTTTTGTTGATAGTTTATCTAGGCATTGTTGGATATATCCCATGAGACAAAGGTGTGAAGCCCTAGATATGTTGGTGAAGTGGAAAGGAAGAATGGAGAAGCAGATTGGTAGGAAGATCAAGGAGCTACATATTGGTAATGTTGGAAGAGACATGAACCAATTCTTACGATTTGACCAGAACACCGGTATTGCTACTCACTTCACAAAAGGTATAAATGGGTTGGCTAAGGAAGTAAACCGTTCCTTACTGGAGAAGGTTCGGTGGTTGTTGTCTAATGCAGAATTAGACAAATCGTTTTGGGCTGAGGCGATTGTGTATGCTAGCCATCTCATAAATAGATCGACTGTGATAGGAGGTAAAGCTCCATTAGAAATTTGGTCTGGGAAAGCTGCTCAAGATCATGGTTTGCTACGGGAATTTGGAAGTCCGACCTACTTCAGTGCCAAGGATGGCAAGGTGAATCCGCGAGCAAAGAGGTTTGTGTTTTTGGGTGTCAAAAGGAATATGACTGGCTACAGGTTGTGGGACCCTGAAAACAAGAAGATCGTGTTGAGTAGGCATGTCACATTTGATGAGACTTCAGTGTTGAAGTGCACCGTCTCTCAGCAGGTGGAGAGGACGGAGATCAAGGAAGTATCGCAGCGGGTGGAGGTTGCTGCTACTCCACCATCTCCAGTTGGTTCGGCATCAGAGAAGACTTCACCGGATGTGACACCGTGTGGAGATTATGTAGCCAGGGTTGATGCTGAACAGGTTGAAGATATTGATCTGAATGTCGAGTTGTTTGCAGCCAATGGAACCAAGGTAAAACCACACTCGTGGGTAAAGAAGCATGAATCTCAAGCTTGTAATCGCGACAAGCTCAAGTTGAAGGTCGTTGTTCTCTATGATGGTCGTGAGGAGGTTCATATGACTCAGCCAGATAGGTTCGCTGCTACAGATTCAGGTACAAATGCTTGAGCTTGATGGAGCTCATTTGGATGAACTATGGTTGGCTTGATCCTTTGGGCAAGGTACGTAGGCAGCCGTAAAGGCGCAGCCATTTGGTGATGCAACCCATATGAAACTGTTTGGGTTCTCGAGAGGCCGATTGGAGCTTCACGTAGAGGTGGAGAGACTTCACGTAGAGGTGAAGAGTTGGACTTCACGTAGAGGTGAAGAGTTGGACTTCACGTAGAGATGAGGTGTTGTGATCTCGATGAACAGATTGATCTTCTGGTGAGAAGATGGATGAGCTTGCATAGGAGGGGTGTGCATCCAGTTGTTGAAGCCGATGATGGTGTTCAGTGTGCTCTACTCAGACTTAGTTGGACCGTCAGCTGAAAACATGTAAACTAGATAGAGATAGTCAGTTGGAGAGTCAGTGTTGGCTCATGATGAGTTCTTCGTGAGGTCGTGAAGTTGCGGAGTAGGAGCCACGTTCGGTGATCGGCATGTATGAAAGTTCTCCTAAGGTGAAGTGAAGGGAAGGCATGTGTGGTGCATTCCAGTTGGATAGCTAAGCTACATATTTCAAGCCGGATCGTGTGTCGATTTCGCCGAGATCGTGTGTCGATTTCATCTGGAGCGAGCAAGCCGAGATCGTGTGTCGATTTCGCCGAGATCGTGTATCAATTTCGCCAGGTGATAGACTGGAGTTCGTTGGAGATCGGCTCAGATTTGAAAAATCTTCACCGAGGTGGAGAATTGTGGGAGAGAGGAGATAGAGGAGATGGAAGGAAGTAGCACAGAGATCGGACGACAAAGGAGCGAGAAACGACGCATTGAGCAGGCCAGAATTGTGCTCCCGGTCGACCGGTGGAGGAGGCCGGTCGACCGGCGTGCACGAGCGTGCACAAGAAGCGGTCGACCGGCCCGGTTGACCGACTGAAATGGCCTAGCTCTCGGTTGGGCGCGGTCGACCGGGCTGGTCGACCGTGGCATGGGTCGATCGATTGGCCGGTCGACCGACAGGCGCGTTTAGACTTTCCTTTTAGGATTCGAATTGCTTTTCTAGATGGGATTGAATCCAACCTGGGTTTCCATAAATCCAGGGACTCTGTGGCTATATAAGAGAGGCTAGAGCCCTCATGTATTGCATCCCAGAAAATCCTAAAGTATCTCCAAGAATTCTCTCAAGTTCCCCTCTTGTATTAGTTGTATTGATTGTTGAATCAATAAAATCTCTTTCCCTTGCCCCGAGGACGTAGGCACGTTGCCGAACCTCGTTAAATTTGTGTGTTGATTGCTTTTCTCTATTGGTTGTTGTTCCTGTTGTGTTGGTTGTTTCTCCGGCTACATCGAGTCTCCGCCAGGTGGGCGGATTCCTCAAGGGTGGTTGTTGTGTTCACCGACTGCTGCGCACAACACCTTCCAGAATTTGAAGCCTAGCTCCCCTTTGTCAGTCCCTTTACCATTGTACAAAACACCAATTGGTTGAATTTAAAATTAACATAATACTCCTCCATTTCTTAACATTATTTAGCTATTTTAAATTTCTTTTGAAAAGATAGATATAACTAGATTGTCTTTGTGTCATGAAAGTTACAGTGATAGGCAAAGATGCATGACATATTGAGCTTATACTTTATACGTTGGGTTAGAATTTATAACCAACTCCGGCTCAGGTGACTTCAAAGAAATGCAATAAAAAAAACTAGCAAAATTACCACATATGCAAAGTTCTAAGCTATTGTGGAGTTAGATATTGAAATACTAGCTTTAGGTGGCACAAATACACAAACTTCCAAAGAAACAACACCGAAAGTAAAGAAACTATTCTAAAACTTAGATACATTTTGAGACAAAATAAACGTACAGGGGGTAATAGAAATCGCTATATGTGAGATAACATAACTATAACTCTGTGCAGTATGAAATATTTTACCTTGGTACAAGTTCATGTCATGTGAAACTGTTGGATGCAGGTTGGGAGCTCCGTGCATGTGCCAGGGGCAGACATAGCGCTTGAGAGCATCCACAATATAAAGGAAGCAATACCTGAGATATGGGAAGGGGAAGATCAGCAGGATCCAACTCTTCCAACTACAGTTGAAACAGTAGTCCTTGCTTGAATCCACACAATATATGACCTCGTTGTGTTTTATCATGTAGTGATAGAATGAAGATAATGGGATTGTAATTCACATATATATTTGTAAAAGAAATATAAATAATGGTGGTGCTTAACTATTTATGCTTAAATATAAATATCAGCATAAACATTAAATAAATGAATAAAAATTTTGACACCAGGAAATAATAGTGAATAAAATACAATTCCAATTTACAAAGCTTGATAGAAAACAAAATCAAGTTCTATAGTTTAAGAACTTTGAGTTGCATACTCCACTTGGTTAGAAACTACATCATGTTGTGCAGCAGAACTTTCAGTTGCATACTTCATGAGGTTAGTTGGAATGTATATTCCAGTTATGGAATATCAGTATATTTTGGAAACTAAGAGTGCAATGAAACGCTGCATAGAAGTAAGCTGAACTAAGGGGAGGAATCTGAAATATCAAATCTAAGAAGTCTAATATGATTATGACTGAATGGAGCTTGACAGATAAAATCTTAGTTAATAGACAGCTCATGCCCTGTTTGTGAATTCTGGATCATGTAGATAATATTTTGTTGAATCACTGATGAGGTACTTATTCCATTAAACATAAGTCAAGAATCAAATTGCTTTGCATAGTGTTAGTATTGTTGACTTAAAAAGAACAAAGTTTCAAATGCAAATATTATAAGATATCAAATCCTTAAGAGAACTCTGTACCATATATCACGAATCTGCGAACCATCTTACTTTTAGCTATAATATGTAATCAGTGGATTATATCTAACTCTATACCATATCAACCCCCCCCACACACACACACACACACATACACACACACAACCACCACTAGGGTTGGCTAATGGGACAAATCGGGTTGATTCGTCCCGTCAGCCCAACGAATCAATGACGGACCCATCTCGTCACTGATTCGACGAGACGGGTCAGTTACGCGGGTAACGAATCGGGTCTCCTGACCTGATTCGTTACCCAGATTTGCCGAGACGGGTTGGACCCGTCTCGACATTTTTTAATATTTTTTTAAATTCGAATTTCTCTTTAAATTTTAAAATTAAAAGTTATAAAGAAATTAGGGGGAAAAGAGGGGAAAAAAAGAGAAATTTTTTTTAAAAATTATCTAAAATTACAAAAAAATAATAGAATTGATATACACTAATTACAAGTGTTTTTGTAAGGTAAATTATTTGATTAATATGAAAAATCATATACCAATCTGCTTATCTCATATAATGTACATAAAACTCATCTCATAAAATGTACATAAAAAACTCTGGTGCTCATCTCATACAATGTACATAAAAAACTCTGGTGGTTCTCTACTCTTCATCGTCGTCTTGTTCAAATTTTTTACCTAGAACAGCTTTTCCTTGTGTGCGTCTTCCTGTATCGAACCAGTCCTTTAAGCAAATAGTCATCTCCAAGTGTTTCGGCGTCAGTCTACTCCAAGGTGTCAAAACTCCACCACCTGCAAAAAATGCGCTCTCAGACGCTATTGTAGAGATCAGAGGTGTTAGTATATCTCGGGCCATGGTAGAAAGAAGAGGAAATTGTTTTCTCTGTTCTTTCCATCATGACAAAACATCAAATGTTTCTCATGATTTATTATTATTTTCATTTATTTCAGCAGGAATTGTGTTCAAATATAAATTAAGTTCATCAAATGAACTTGCTTCTGAAGAGTGTTTCTTTCTAGTATTAGAGGAAGGTAAACTTTTAAAATTAGATAATCTTTTACTTAAACTAGTAGAAGAAGTTTTTGATGGTGTAAGTGTCCTAACTTTAGAAGAAGAAGAGGGAAATAACTCATCTCTGTACAATGAGTACATTTCTTCTAGAAGAGATCTAATTTCTAAAAGCAATTTATCTACATCTTGTTCATAATTTAAACATAAAATAAAATTAGATAATAAAAGTTTTAAATTATCTATTTTAATTCTAAGATCCATAATTGCAGCTAAATAAAATAAAAAAGACATATTTTCAAATATTTTCGAAATTTTTCTTCCATATCATGTTCAAGACTGTCATCTCTATATGCAGCAAATACTTGAGCAATCTCATTAAGATTATAAAAGCTAAGTTACATGTGGGATAATATGTACCAGAAAGTGCTTTTGTGCCAGTGCCAAATTTTTCTAGAAAAGTACAAAAATTTTCATATAATTTTCACTTTTCATCACTATATAACAAGATGAACATTTATTTACTGTAAAAAATTAAAGTGCTTATTTATAAGGAAGGCGATCTTTAATCATACTGTAGCTTGAATTCCAACGAGTTTTCACATCTGCTTGGAGTAGCTTTTCCTTCAGTTTACATTGTCGGCAATAACTTTTTAAAAGATTGTCTCCTAGGACCACTGTGTTTTATATGTAAAATAATTTCTTTAACTTTATAAATATATTTGTCTAAGATTTTTAGACCATCTTGTACACATAAATTCAATATATAGCAAACACATCTAACATGAAAAGTTTACCGTTTAAAATCAAATCTAATATCGTTTCCAATTGTCTTATTAAGTAGTATTTTCACTTGCATTATCAAAAGAAATAGAAAATATTTTATTTTCTATACCATAATTTCTACAAGTAAGAAAAATTGAATTTGCTACATTTGTAGCAGAATGTTTCTCAGAAAATTTAGAAAATGATAAAATACGTTTTTGTAAAATCCAATTATCATCAATAAAGTGAGCAGTAACACATAAATAATGAATAAGATTAAGAGCTTCCCATATATCAGAAATTAATGAAATTTTTTTAGCATCACTAGTAAAAAGAGCCTTCAAAATATTTTTTCTATTTATATATAAATCTTCAATTTATTTAGTTATAGTTTGTCTACTAATTCTCTTATAATCAGGAGTAAAAATAGATTTAAGATAATCAATAAATGCATCTGATTCAGTAAAAGAAAATGAAAGTTCTACTCGAACAATAAATTCAGCTAACTTATGCTTATTTACTTCAGACTTATATCTCCAAGTAGAGAGTGTGCCTGAATCAGCTAATATTTGTGTTTATTGTGGTGGTAAATCGTGATCTTTAGCATGCTTCTTTTCATAGTGTTTACTAAGACACATGTACTGTATCCTTCTTTATGATCAAATAGTTGATGGCAGTGCTTACATTCTGTCTTTCTTCTACCTTCAATAACTTTTTTCGAAATAGTTTCACACTAGAGGAGTTTTAGCTCTTACTTTAGTGGTTGTGCTAGTTGATTGTTGTGTTTCTAGAACTATAGTATCATGCAGTGTTGGTTGTGTATCGTATTGTTCTTGTGTTTCAGTAAAAAAGAGCCAAAGATTGTGCGTGCATTTGTGATGTTGACATTAAAAGTTGAAAATATAAGGAATAGTGAGGAGGGAAAGAAATAGAATGTCGACCTGTACGCTATCACTGACATATGCAGCATGTGTATAAGGTGCAAAGCCACTATAGTCAATTGCATAGCTTGACAAATTGTGATAGGGAGCAAATCCGGATGTTGGGAGACCATAATTGTATGGTGGATAAGCGGCATACGTTGACAATGAGCAACCGCCAGTATCGGTGTAAGGTGCGGAAGATGAAGGATTGTGTGTTGATGAAGAGTTACCACCGGCTTCGGATGAGGTACCGCCAGTACTCCAATTGGCCTTCATTAGATTAGATTAGAAGTTAGTAGAGATTTGTAATTATAAGAGAATAAAAGTGATTTATAATAGAAGAGAGAGGTTGAGGTTGAGTGAGATGACAGTGAATGAAATTGGAGGGGATTTATAGAGGTTGGAGGGGTATTTTATTTTAATTTTTTTTAAAGGAACACAGTAGCTCTATTTTGAGCCGCTGTGGGTGAGTAAGAGGGCGCCACCCTCTGACTCACCCACAACGGCTCTTTTTTTTGAGCCGTTGAGGGTTGAAAAAATTAAAAAAAACAATCTAGGGGCCTAAGACTAATTTTCCTCTCTCACAGTTATATAAAAATATTAGATATAAAAAAAATTATTATAGAAGGAGGGTCGGGGAAATTTTCCCCGACCCGATTCGTCCTGTGATTCATCACGGGACGAATCTGACCCGTCCCGTTTATGCAGGACGGGTCGATTCGTTTTGACCCGCCCCATTCGGGTTGACCCGCAACCCGCCCTGTGCGACTTAAACGGGTCGCACAGGGCGGGGCGGGACCCGCCCCATTAGCCATCCCTAACCACCACCACAACCACCACCATAGAAAGGGTTTTAGTGTCGCAGCCAAATGAGAAATGACCAGAGATTACAATCACTACTCGCTGTGAAGTAGAAAGAGAATAAAATTAGCTTTCTAGCTTATGTCAGGAGAAATTAGAAATCATCATATGTGTTGCATGCTGGCAGTGAGAACAATAACAATCCCCAGAAACGTTACTAGTCTTACACCACATAATAAAATATGTTTTAACGATCTAGACTGAAATATTACAAACTGGTCCAGAAGGAAATGGAAAGAGTTAAGCTTAAGATCACAACACCTTGTGTGATTTATGCTTCCTGTGTGTTACAAATAAATATCACAGAGAACCATAACTATTTACAGAATGGATTGCTTCTGTCTGTAACACCTTTCGATCCAAAGGATAGCTCAGCTCATAAGCTTGACGTGGTAAGAAAGAAAGATACATTAAATTCTAAAGTTTGAGCCTCAATATTTTAATTTACTGTTACGGTATGAAAATTTGCCCTAAGAGCTACCTTGGAAACTAAATATCTATCCAAAAAAATGCTTGACAATTGTTTAAGCCCCTCAAGCACAAAGATAGAAAGACATATCCAGGGAAGACAAAATACAAAAGCCCCAAACAAGTGGAAATGACAAATGGAAAGGAAAAAAAAAACTAATCCATCTTGTGGGTGAGATAGGATTGCTCAGCTATCCTTGGGCAGCTCGCCACAGTTAACAATCCTGCAGGGTAGCCGTGGGACATCAGATCTGCTTGTTTCCTGAGATTCAAGCTTGCGCACTACATCCATTCCCTCCAGAACATGTCCAAACACAACATGACGTTTATCCAACCATGGGGTCTGTTTTACATGCAACCAATAATGCAATAAGCAAATTAGGCACAAACTCAAATAGGTTGAATGAAAAGATAAACATCATGGAGTACTGACTTTCAAACTGTTGTCAACTTTTCTTGCTATAGATTACAAATGATAGCACAAAGATTCTAACTGCAAACGTGATAAAAGCAAGAAAGGATTGTTTTGGGTCCTTACTTTCTAGTAGCAGTTTGGTTATATTCTGGAAACGATGGAATGTGTGTGGCAGAAAACAAGCAGGAAAGAGAAGTGTCATGACAGCTGTTCTTCTAAGGTTGCATTTGATTTCACGAGTGAAAGGTAGAATGTCTGAGAGATGAAATTGTGTTTTCTTTGTTTGAAAATGGTCATCATACATATTTTTCTCTTTCCCGAGGTTGTGGTTGGTTCCACATCAGAGAAAGGAATAGGATGGGGTCAAAAAATTGCTTTTGATTAGTTCAGTAACTGAACAGAAGTGAAAGAAAGATACGCAGGACAATATCAAGCTATATTTTCCATCTAGAAGACTAGTGTATTAATGTACAGTAATATGAGAGTTGCAATTATCTCTTTTTTGTTTTTCCCAACCCGAGTACAGTGAAGCCAAAAGCATGAGACCTTCAAGTAAGAAACACAAATACAAAAAAGTATGGAAACTAGCTAACCTTCACTGTGCATATGAAAAATTGCTGCCATTGGTATCAGGGCCTGCATTTGCCATGCTCAAAACTCCAGGACCAACATGTGTCACTGTTAAAGACAGTGTAGGAGAAGTTGTTAGGTATCCTAACTGAAGTCCAGCACAACCTTTAAAAAAAAAAAAAATCACTGCCTTGTGCATGAGAAATAGAGGATGCATGACTAGGAACAAGTTTGCAAAACAACAGAGGAGGAGAAAGGGCAGAATTTCATCTGAAGATTGATGATAGTAAGATTACAACTCTGCCTTCAGTTGCATCTTCTAAAGCTGAGGACTTTTTGATACTTTCATATGTGGTAACTATCGGTAAGATTTGGTAGAAATTTAGTGCCATATGGGTATTTAATACCCCGCGGCTTCTATAATTCCTTATTGTCTCAACGGAGACATAAACAGGTAAAACAATCACAGCTAAGGGGGCTATGGGATTTGGCTGCAGCTTCTACTTGTTATAACATTATGTGAGGGGAGATAAATAACAGAATTTTTAGGAATACATGCAAATACTTCTTCAGATTATTTCGCTATATTCACGCAATGCTTCTGATTTGGACAGGTATTGCTCCGGAAGACGCGCAGATAGAGGCCAACGAATATTTTGCCCGCTCTAATGGAAAATGACAGTTTGACAACCCACCACATATGGACAGGTTGATTCTCATTATCCGGAAGAGTGATGGCTGGTTACGCTTAGAGTGGGCTGGCTTCTTGTGCATCCCATCAGTGCTTTAGTTTCAGCTCATCTTTTAGGTCATGAGTTGTAATTTTCTTGGTGTGCTATTTTCTACTTCTTATCTTTCTATTGTTGCATCTTATGCATCTTATACCATGGCTTTTTCATTAAATTCTGTTTAGTGGATTCTTCTGCCATCTGGCTATTAACACAGAAAGAAAGAGAGAGAGAGAGAGAGAGAGAGAAGAAAAGAAAAGAAAACACTATATGACAGACCAACTCCATAAAAGAAGTTAAGAGACATCAAATTTTAATGCTCAAGCACCTGTGAACACTACATCAGGAAGAAAAATTCAGGATTATGAGACTTTTGAAATTTCTAATAGAAAATACTTATCTACGAGACATCAGGGAAGTTTCATTCAGAAGGGGGGGAAAAAAAAGATCTATGTAAACAACAAAGCAGTACAGTCACGAGATGTGAAGAATCATAACACGCAGTTAACAACGTACAGTGAGGAATGGAAGGTAATCCAATGATTCTAAAGAAATTATAGCACAAGAGAAACCACGGACGATATACAAAGATACTCAAGGGCCAACATCCCTGAGGCGTGAAACTTGCCTGAAACAAATAAAGTGCAAATGCACCAAGAAAGATGGGGCTGTTAGCCACCAAATTTCTTATTGTCAAAGATAAAGCACTTACAGGTGAAGTTCTCGTCGTCAAATCTAGAGCCATATATACTTTTTCCACCATTCCCTGTAGAATAAAAGTAACAGTTTATTATGGAAAAGGACATCCCTAATTTCAGTATATTGCAAAAATAAGTGTAAAAATATCTTAGTATCTTTGATTATGTTTATGCTATCATCTTTCATACAAGATGTGTAGCTCACAATAAGAAACCTTATTATAGTTTGTCTATGTAATCATGTCCTGATAGGAACACTCAAAGATATCAGATGAAGTTCTCTAACTTCTATTTATCATCTTATAATTATTGATGGACAAACAGAATAGTGATTGGTTTAGTGGCAAGGGGTTGGGCACAGGAAAGACCAGCTGGTTGAATCCTGAAAGGGTACACATTAACTTCCTTCTAAAACACGTAAGAAGAGACAAAGAAGAAAAAGAAGATGACAATGAATGGCCCAAAGACACCTCAAATCAGAGATGAGAAATGGCGATTGACCGGTTATATGAATGAGTGTACTAGTCCTGCCAACAAACAAGTTCAGGCAGCAAGCGTGTTTTTCTTTTCCCCCTTAATGAATGAAGAAGGTGATAACTCTAAGCCTGCCCCCTACAAGTCCAAACGGGAGAAATTCCTCTTAGAATGTACACTGTCTGAACTTGTGATTATCCCATCACAAGCTAGCACTTCTACCGACACTCAGGGTCCTCTTCTTCCACAAAAAGCAATTTTTTGCAAGATGGCATTGCAAACGAAGTCATAATACAACAAGAGAATGGTAACTAACTTGAATTGGAAGTCTTTTTTTTTTTTCTTTTAAGTCATTTTTCAATGACTTGTTTTGTTCCTTTTAAATGTTAATAAACTCATCCAGATTCCATTTAGACAAAAACATCAAAGAATTGAGAAATAAAATTATCATGAAGTAAACAATGAAAGCGTGTGTGTAGTCCTTTACAATAGGTCTAGACTGTCAAGAAGTTAAGATTCTCACATTTCCACGTTCAAAGTCACCACCCTGTATCATGAAATCCTTGATAATGCGGTGAAAGGAGCATCCCTGTAGCCATACCTTTTCTCTCTGCTTGCAAAAACTCTAGCGATTAAATATCCATAGTAGGGAATGAAGCAAGTCTGTTTATTTTCCACTTATTTTAAAAGTGGGAATAGGTGCAGAACCATAGCAATGTGAACGGCATACCAGTGCACAAGCACGGAAGTTCTCAGCAGTTATAGGAACAACATCTCCAAAGAGACCCATCACGATCCTACCCACAGGCTCTCCTCCAATTTCACATCAAAGAAGCACTTGTTTGTTACTCTGCTTGCAACTCGAGCACCTAAATATTGCAAAACCATATCAGTAAGCCAAAACTAACTTCACCATAATGGAACAAATCAGCAAGGAAATGGAAATGAAGCTTTGCAGAAGAAAAAGGGTATACAGATATAAGTAGGTTCATCAGTGCAACAAACAGACAGATTTTGGGCGTCCTAGAAGTGCAATTTATATCCTGACAATAACCACTTTATCCAAAAGTAAGCTAACGGGTTCGAAAGCCAAAAAAATAACTGACAGTCTGATTCTATGATCATAGTAATAAATTTTGTGTGTGTGTGTGTGTGTGGGTGTGGGGGGGTGGGGTGGGGGGGGTGGGGGGGGGGGGAGGGGTGGATGGGGAGGATAGATCGTTCGTTTACTGAGCACATCATTTTCTAGTACTGAAAAAAGAAATCTATAACTGCAACAATTTCTGGGTAAAATTAAGGGCACCATTCTCAACTATTCATTTGGGGGGCAAGATCTTCAAGAACGATGCATCAAAACAATAATGGGATCTTACTTCTTTCTCTGTGGAGTTGGCGGCGGCCGAGCAAACCATCCCCTGGTGTCGGACTGAGTTCGATTTGGGGGTGAGATGGGTGAAGAGCTGAGACGAAAGCTTCGATTTCGAAAGCAGAAACCCTCGTCTGAGAGATGGAATTGATGCTTGAGGTGCTGCGCATTGCGAGCTACTGCGCCCAGTGGAAACATTGAGGGCAAAGCTCGTCTTGAACAAAAAAGATTCAATTTTTAGGTTGGATCAATGTTGTGGAATTTAGTCTGACATCGGGGGAAAAAATCAGGAGATACCTGTATCGTCGACGGCGAGAAGGAAGCAGCCATAATCGAAGAAGAGCGAGAGCGAGCGGAGAATGGATATTTTTTGGGAGGCTATTTTATATAGAAAGCCTGTGGGTTTATCCTGCGCTGGCGCTGCGCACGGTAGTGGTGGGTAGTAGGTGTTGCTTCGGTTTTTCCGTTGGGTTGTCGAGATGGCCGCCCGCTGTTGTCCGCTCGGTGTTGGTTTTCGGGTCGTGGATAGGATCCGATAGCAGAAGAAACCCGATCAGTAGGTGGCTGTTGGAGGGAGACCCGTTACTCGATAACACGTCCGGATCCGAACACATTCCCCATCCTTGATGTCTAGGGCTCTGGATTCATGCGGTGGATTGGATGTAAAGCCAATTTCAAATAATTTCATACTATCAAGCAAGAAAATTATCAGCTAATAAATGTATTATTGACAAGGAAGATCTTCCATTTTTTCCCCCTTCTTGCTTCCTGTTAAAAAAGAAAATCAAACATTTCAACTATTTTATATGTTTGTGTCAATGAGCCCTACAAAAATCGAGAGGTGATTAAAATTTATGTTGATGAAACTTTTAATGCACACTTATGAATCGCAACATTCATGTAATTGCCAGTAGTTTTCCTGCTCAACCTTTTCGTACATCGTGGGCGAGCATCCACGAACCGCTAGTCGAGTTTAGTGGTCTCCATATACCACCAAGTTGAATCACTGGCTCATACTCTTCTTAGCGCACCTTACAATCTTAGTTCAAATAGTCTCCTCGACCATCGTCCGTGCAGAAATTCGAATTCATGATCTCTAGCCTCCCACAAGAGAAGGACGTATAATGCCGCTTGAGTATACTCAATTAACATTTAAAATTGTACTACTGATTAACTTGTTTGTAGTTCTTCAATTTTGGAGTTTTAGTGTAACAACAAAAACTTTTAGTGAAATTTATTTTCACACACACGTCACCGCCACCGCCACCTCCACCGCTCCAAAAGAAATTATCCCCTTGTCAAAACCTCTTTGGTGTTTTTTCATGTATCAAAAAACCTCTTTGACCCAAGAATTCATGCACTTATCTTCTTATCCCCACAAAAAGTCAGTATAGAATATGAAGTATTTTCGTAATTCTTATATGCCCCTTTGAGATGTATCAGAACATACTGATGCAAACTACGTGAGATGTATTAATTGTGTCTGACTTGCAGAAAATGTGGATAGTTTTTTTTATAATAGTCCATCTTAATATCGAATTGCCTACTGGATACAGAAAAAAGTGCAAGCTTCGAAATGTCTACATGCAGCTCGAATTTGTCTATTGTAGCTGTGTTATATGATTTTTCTTTAAATAAAATCTTGAACAATGTGAGGTTTGTAAGATTTTTTATCTTAATAGCATTTAATATTAGTATTATTGATCTTAGATATTTAATATTCTTATTTTACTAGAAACTGTCTATTTTTTTCTTATATAATGTATTATTAGCAAAATAAAAATAAGAAATTTTCTATTCAGTTTTGTTCTTATAATGACATTAAGCAATTTTTTTCTCTCAGGCTATTATTTTCTTTTATAAATTTAATTTTCTGAAGTTTTATTACAACAATGTTCTAGCTAATTTTATAATAATAAATATGTTGAAGTAAAAGATGACTAATTTTATATGAAATTTAGACACACTAAATAAAATTTGGACAGTTTTCTAAAAAAAAAAGCAAGAACTAAATTGTTCATTTTTTATAATCAGTCTTGTATTTAGGCTTAATCAATTCACCTATGAATCAACTTGTCCATATTATTGTCAAACTGTTCACCTATAGCTTAACTTGTCCACTTGTTACTGAAATTTTCTAGCACAACTTAGTCGTCGTTCACTTGTACATGAAAGTGTCAATATTATTTTTAGGGTGTCCACTCATGAGTCAAATTGTCCGCTTCTTACTGAAATTGTGCCCCTCAATTAAATTGTCTACTTGTATATGAAATTGTCCATATTATTTTCAGTCTGTTAACATATTTACCTCCAGTCTAGTACCCATGTGACTCTGAAATATATCGGAAGAGAGCTCAATGACAATGTTTCCTATTGTGGGATTTTTGATGCATGGAAAAAGCACCGTCAAGGGGATCTTTTCTCAGGAGGGTGGGAATAAATTTCCCAAACTTTAACGGGAGTTAAAATCAAAGAACTCTCAAGCTCTTCAGTACATTCAAGCGGGTATCGCGGAATCCGACCCGAAATCAATAAGCAGGCCAAGTAAAAGTGACCCAGCAAAAGAACCGAATCCTTGAAAAACTAAAACAAGAGATGCTGCATTCTTTAACCGCCACCCACTCACTCCCCCATCTTCTCCGTCCCTCTCTCAACTCCGCCTCCTTCCCTCGAAAACTCCCTTTCCCTCTCAAACACATCATTTCGCCGCCCGAAACTCGTTACCCTCACCAAATCTACACCGGATTCATCACCACCGTCCCCACTGCCGCCCGAAAATGACTTCGAACCCGAACCCGAACCCGAACCCGAACCCCTGGTCTCCGTCGAGGACGGCTTCGAGATCGAGGTCAGGAAGGCGGAGGAGAAAGAAGAACCGGCGGATCATCCGGTCGCGGGTCCGGGTCGACGCGGATCTCGAAACCGTTTGGGGAGTTTTAACGGATTACGAGGGCTTGGCGGATTTCATACCCAGTTTGGCCGTGAGCCAGTTGATCGACAAGGGGGAGAAATTCGCGAGGCTGTATCAGGTAATTTTGGTGCCCAGTTTGTGATTCTAGGTTTGTTTCTGAATTTGACGTAAAGTTGAGATTTTGACTGACATTATGGCTAGTTCCGAGACATTCTTGATGTTAGTTATGAAATTGATTAAAAGTTGTAACTTTTACTGGGTAGGAATCTAATTACTAGATTTGGGAATTGGAACTAGGTTGGTCAGCAGGACCTTGCACTGGGGTTGAAATTAATGCTAAAGGTGTATTGGACTGTTACGAGAGAGATGTGGAGTATTTTCCGTCTGGGCGAAGGAGGGATATTGAGTTCAGATGGTCGAGGGTGACTTTCAGTTGTTTGAAGGCAGATGGTCCGTTGAACAGGTGAAGACTGAAGAGATTTTTCTTTTGGTTAATTAATCTGCTCTGTTGTTACTTAATTCTTTTTGTCATACCATTCTTTGTATTTAAATGAATCTACAGTCAATGATTTTGTGAGTTTGATTTGAACTGAATCTGGGATATAGGACTGAAATCTAATGATGGCCACTGAGTTAAACAAGTCAAGTCAAACTGTGGGTATACGTGTTTTGATAACATCATTTATTATTTTAGAGATAAGTATAAAGTTACAATCATCAGATATATTAAAAGAAAATTTTTGTTTTGAGTTTTTTGACCTTTTTAATCCTTTTCCTTATACACTAAATTACATGTTAACAAATTAGTTTGAGGAATTGCCCCTCGTATCATTCCATCTAAAACAAAGATCTCATGTGTAAAGTATTAATGTATATTATGCGTTTTCCATATTTTATTTGGATTTAGTCAGATTTATATTTCATTGAGGACATCGTCACATGATCCAATCTGCTTTAACTAGTACTATAGTATTGGAGAGTTCTGAGAAAAGAACTTAAATTCTCACCTCTTATAGATAATTTTTGAGGCATGCTTTCAGATATCGGTCGATTCCGATATATAGTTGCAATTTCGTATTAGGTTTTTGAGGCACCTGGTACAATATCAACCCTAATATTGGTCGATATTGCCGATATGGCCAATCTTGCTGATAATGATGACATTGATACCAAAAAAAAAAACATTGGATGATATTGATACATATAAATGTGTCAAGTCTTTAAAACCTTGCTGTGAGTAGTACATGATGACCAGATGTTTTATCAACATAAAAAATCAATTCCATACTTGAACGCTAACAATGAACTATAGAGTCTGCGTGGGCACAAAGTGTACGATAATTGAGATTCTCTTTTTTTCTTTGTTTTGTTTTGTTTTTTTTTTTTTTTTTTGCGGGGGGGGGGGGGGGGGTGGGGGGGTGTTGGTCTCATGATCAACGGATGAGCCACAATTTTCATACATGTGGTATGCAGATCAATTAATGAATGTTAAACACTTAAACCTTCTTCCTTATGTTGTTTTCTGCCAATAATATATGTAGTCAATTGACAATTGTTAGCATAGTTTGGTTCACCCCGTTATTCTCTATACATAAAAACATCATCACTAAATAAATACATAAAAGAAATATCGTATATTTTAAAGTGTGATGGTAACATGATAACAACCTTAGGAGAAACTTGATATCTACTTTTATACTTATAATTTTAGATTATTAGTTCTTTTTTTATGTGTTATGGCGGGGTATTAACCCCCATGATAATTAGTTCGTGGGGGCCAAACTTTATAAGAGTGAGCACTTCCAGTTTAAAACATACAGCAAAATAACACCGTACTTATTAAGTGTATGCTAAATGGATCCTTTTCCATTCAGCTCTAGAGCTCTATGAAGGTCATTTCCTTAGTTAAATACCATGCACCATCTCCTTTTTACTACCTTAATTTGGCCACCTTTTGATCTGCGTATCAGCTCCTTCAACTATCACCCTACTGCGCCTACTAGCCGGCACATGCCAAGCCATGATTCTCTATTGCATATGTCCAAAGAATTACAAATGATTCTACTCATCACATTGTCACTTGCAATTGTGCCACAAAATCTATCAAAGGTATATATAAAAATGATATTGTGGGAAGTAGCAGATTGAGTCTCATGTTTCACCATTATGATAGAATATGATGCCCAGCTCTTTTCTATATATGTCAAGCTAGCTTTGTGGTGGATCTTATTCACGCATGTGCTCCATAGTCAAGGTGTGCCATAGCTTGCCCAGTCTAGCACACTTGTTTGCCGTTGCACCATATTTTGAGTAGTATCTTTTGATTTTTTTAAAATTAAATTTAACAAAGACCGTAGCCTGGACTTGAAGATGAAATTTCACATAACCAAAGCCTCCCTGTTACTGTTACAATTGAGTCAGGTCTCAGCGTCGATGTAATATGGGATTACAATCACCTTCAATTCAAAGAAAAGGAAAAAAAGGATCTCTTGAGAGGAGAAATTAGGGTTTGAGAAAAGAACCAGATAAATTTGGGTTCGCATCCCTTGCACCACGGGCTTCGCACCCAACCTTTACGCCACGAATTCACACCCCAATCTCAAAAACTCTCATAGCTCAAGAAATATAAACTGAAATATTTTAATCATCATTGTTTAATTATAAAAGAAGTCTGATGTCTATTTATAGGTTTTTAAAAAGAGCATTTCTAAGGGATAACTGATGTGGTATTAAACCCACATAAAAAAAAGACAACTACTCAAAAATAAATTAAGACATAAGAAAACAATTAGCAGCTGGTGTGGTGTCCTCATCATTTCCCTCGGGATAAGAGAAACTCTATTCTGTCGGGTGAGGGCTCCCCTCATGAAGCATCTCAATAGGGTCATGGTGGCGGCCGCGGGAGCAGCACTAGTGCATCATATCGAAGCCAAGGTGGTGGTGGTGGAGGTGGAGCTGGCTTCCGTGACAAATAAATGGTCCTCGATGGGAGCTCGAGCAAGATACATGCAGCGTAACAAGTCAACTTAGTTCCACTGAAATCTAACCCATATATCCAGACACCAATCTCCTGTGGACCTGTCTTCTGTAGAAAGAACTGCAATGGGTCATACATATCAGACGATCTTAAGAAAATGAAGCCCTCATAGCTGCCAAAGATGGTACTTTCTCCATAGTAAGCTCTGCTGGAAGATCTACAAGGGTCTCAATAAGCAACTCTACAACTTCCGTGGGCCATGAGGAAATCTCTTCTTGCTGTGACACCAATTCAACAACTTCTGGCCCTGGCTTTAGCTTGGCTTATAATAACTTTTGGTTGTGGTTCTGGATCTTCAATAACCTCTACCGTCTTGCTTCTAGTCTCTTCACTATGCTAGCGAGGATTTCCTTGCATTCAGCGATCAGATCGTTGAATTATGGCCCTCGAGGTGTGGAGCATACCGAGTACGAAGAAAATTCTTGTAAGACAAGCCAATCTCGACAGTCGATATGACCCACTACCAATAAGCTTCTCCAGTTAGCTTCATTTGGGCATCGTGGCACTTTTGTGCCGGTGTCGAGGAGAAATATCTGAAGAAATCTTCAAGTTGATTTTTTCACTTTTCATACCCATCTGATCATCAAAACTCGGAAAATACGAGATAGCTGCATATATGTTCCTTTCAATCTCTTTCTCATCACCATAAATATGTGTATTTGTCACAAAATTAGGACCCCATGAATAAAATTCAGTGCATAAAGATCAGATGTTACCCAAGAATCTTAATGGCTCGAACTGAATAAAATCGGGCTGAAAATGTGATCTGAAATACTGATTTTCTGCTGCAGGAACAGTACCGGCACCAAACACGGGCTTGCTGAGGTCGGATCTGCTGTTCAAGTGCTACGAATTCTCTTCACTGGCTCCAGAGCTCAGTCACGAACCACACGCTTTGAACAAAGCTCAAATCAGACTCCGAACGGGCGAAAAACGAGCTCTAGACTGAGGCTGTGCTGCTACAAAACTGGGTTCACTCAATTGAGTTGAGTTGAGTTGGCTCAGTCAACCACTTGAATCTGGCTTGACCTGACTCAGTCTGGATCAAACCCAACCTGGGTCAAGTGGGGATGGATCGGGTTTGGGTCGGATTTGTGGATCTGACCCGATTCAAAACCAATTAGTTACTTAGTAAGCGGGTCGTTTTAAAACCCCACTGACCCTATAAAATCTCCTTTTGCCTTTTTGCATGAGCTAGGGCTTGCAGGCCCTCTTCGCTGACGGCGGCGGGTGATGGAAATCTCTATGTTGGTGGTGATAATGAGGAGCTCCGGCGAGACCACTGCGATGACAATTGGGCCCGATGACGACGAGGGCAAGGCGGGAGTAGATTTGATCAAGATCTGAGGGATGTAGAGGGCGACAGTGGTAGGAGGAGGCCGTGGCGGATCTGGCGGGCAACGGAGATGGAGTTGGTGGCGGAGATGGGTTGTGAGATGATGTTGATGCGATAGGTTCTTGGTGGAGTTGTTGATGAAGGAGATGATGATGAAGATGGCGTGGCGGCGGCGACGCAGGCGGAAGAGGAAGGTGACGATGAAGAGGTAGGCGGTGAAGGGCGAGGATGGCGATGATGGTGGAAGGTTGTGATGTTGATGTCAATGGTGATGGTGCGGTGGAGATGTTGGGGGATGGAGATGTTGAGGTTGGTGATGATGATGATGGTGATGAAGGAGATGGATTTGGGGGATTATAATGTGGTGGCGGTTGTGTGGTGGCGAGGCTGCACGGGGTGGAGGCGTCGTCGTGTGGCTCTGCAGTTGGAGGGTGGCGACGGCTGTGAGTGGGTGGTGGGAAAGGAACGAGATGGAGATCGTGGGAGAGGAGATGAAAAATGAAATTTTGATTTTTTTTATTTCGAAGGGAATTTTGGTTTATTTGGCTACAGTGTAATAATAATTTTTTAATTTTTAATTTTTTTGAATTGAATCTTAGATTTGTTCTAGATCTAGAGCTTCAAATCTAGGAAAAATTTTGAAGAGATTGGAGTTAAAGCTCTGATATTAAACTGATATAATATGGGATCGCAATCACCTTCAATTCAGAGAAAAAAAAACTAGGATTTTGAGAGAGGAGGAATTATTAGGGTTTGAGAAAAGAACCAGATAAATTTGGGCTTCCACTCCTTGCACCACGTGCTTCACACCTCTTATGCCACGAGCTTCACACCTCAATCTCAAGAACTCTCGTAGCTCAAGAAATATAAACTAGAAGATTTTAATTCATCATTGTCTAATTATAAATGAAGTCTGAAGCTTATTTATAGGCTTTTACAAAAGAGCACTTTTAGGGGATAACCGATGTGGTACTAAATACTCACATAAAAAAAAAAAGACAAGTACTCAAAAAGAAAGTAAAGCATAAGAAAAACAATTAGCGTGATGTTCTCATCAGTCATACTTTAAGCAAGAATAAAACCATCGAAGTTAAAAGGAAAAGTATGGAAATTCAGTGGATAAAAAACTGTTGGACTGGTATGAGGCATTAAATTTGTTGTCTTTCAAGTATGTGCAAGATGAACATATTTGTGATCTCACGTTGTTATGTATGGCGTGTAAGATGTCTGAATGGTTATTGTATTCTTAACTATGCTTTCATGCCTCTGTGTGTGTGTGTGTGTGTGTGTGTGTGTGTGTGAATATATAATATATGATAGACGAGTCTGGAATCTGGATGCTTCTTTAGAATAAAGAATACAAATCATCAGCTTAGTGTTTCAGTCTGAATATCCACAATTTTTGCAAGCAAGTTAGGCATTGTGGGTTGGCGCCCAGTCCAGCATGAAGCAATTTAGGCATTTTGGGTTTCAGGTTGGCCCAGCCCAACATGAACGACTTGTATATACTTGATGGATGGGATCATCTAATGGACCATCCGTATTGTTCATCACAATCTTCCTCCTCCAAGACATAAATGTACAAAACATCATGCAATTTGTAGATTTCTGGACAACTCTCAATGTGGTTGCAAAATGAATTGTTTTTCATCAATAGAATAAATGCAACAACTTGTTGAGTAGGCTAGAGTTCTCTAAATTGCACCTTGTTTATATATATATTTTTACATTCGCGTTTGGAGGATGAGGATTGTGATGAATGGTTTGGAATCAGCTATAAAATGATCCACTAAAAGCCACCACATCAAATAAGTTAAGCGATTGGTCGCTTGCTACATGGCATATGTGCATGCATGTGTCTTATGGTGAAATGCACATATGATCTCGGAGGAACTCAGTGGAATGGGGATATCATCTCTCTTGCTTCCTATTTAAATGGGTTTCATAGCAAAATGGGCATTCGAATGGGTTTCATGGAATAAATGGAGAGAGTAAGAAGGATAGTTGATGAGGTCTAGGAAAAGTGAGGACGATAAAAAGGATTTGAAGGGATGAAACATGAAGCAGAGAGGATGAAGGCATTGTAGGAACAAAATGTTCAAGTTACCATGTGCAAAGCATGTGACCTTTCATCTATTAGGAAAACAGCAGAATGACCAATAGAGCTAGATGATGGGTTTTCCTTAGGGGAGGATTTTTGATGGGGACATCTCTCCAGGTTTGCGATTCTACACTAGGAGGGGTCGTCACACTCTTTCAGTTTGGTTCGATTAGGGTTTGGAGATGTAAGCTACATTGGGCTGATTTGATTATCTTAGTTATTTTCTTTTAATTGTAATCTTTATTCATTTATTTTTTTGATAGTTTCTTTTAGTCCCATATCAGTTGTGATGGGATATCCGTTGTGTAGGCCTATTTAAGGCCAAAACTGGTATTGAATTGAGTCGTTTTTAGATGAATTAAAATTGCTTTTGATAAACTTTGTAGCTTGTGTGCTTTGGGTGAGAAACCCTAGGGAGAGAATCCTGTTGGTTCCCCATCATCTGGTATCAGAGCTCTAATCCTGAATTCTTCCAAAACACAACACAATAAAATTCCTCCACCAAATATAAAAGAAAAACCCTTTCTCTTTTTTCCCCTTGTTTCCCATGCTCACGAGCACGAGCAAACTTTTTCTTTCCTCCACCAAATATAAAATCTTTCCCCTGCTCAGGAACACGCCGCCAATTCTTCCTTTTCCTCCTCTTTGCACCTTGCTTGTCGCTCGTCCTCGCCTTCGCGAAAGAGCGCCACCAACACCAGCCAGCGTTATCTAGATCTCTGCCTTTGTGAAATCTCGCCACGAGATTAGGCCTCCAACATCGGCAACACCAACCAAAATCCGCTACAATTGAATCCAACATCTTCACTCTCAACAACCTCCTCTCCAAGATTTGACTCCCGAGCTGCCTCCTCTCCAGGATCTGATCTCGAATTCAATCTCGAATTCCTCCCTCACGCACTCTATCGAGCATCTCTTTTTCCACCATCATCAAATCTCAGTTCGAGAACGGTCAGATTGAGAGCAGATCCTCGCCACCTTGACTGTACCACTCGCTACCAGCATGCTGCTTCAATCCTTCTTTGCCGATGATACTTCAAAGCAAGCTTCCTGTAAGCTCTTTTGATCTGCTCATCGGACACACCCTTGGAACTTGAAGCACATCGTAATAGTTCTTCCCTCCAAGTACGAACAGAGCGTGCGATAGAACGAAGACGAAGAGTAGGAAGCTCGATCTCGGGCGAGCCATTGGAGGAGATTCCCTCGATCGCAGATCACCCGATCGCAAATCTAGAGATCTACCCACCTTGACCGACGGTGACATCTTCCTCATTTTCTTCCTCGTGTTCACCAGCAAACACAACAAGACCACGGACCTTCCTCGTCTTCAACTGCATCTTCGACACCCCCCATTCACCTGTTGAACATTATTGAGTCCTCCCACGACATCAACGCCCGAGCCTGAGCTCCATCAAACCCGACTGCCTCTCCGACGACTCTGACAGTTCACCCCTGACTCCTTGTGAACGAGTTCTTCAAGTCACCATAGCCACCTACATCACATTCACCGACTTTGCCGGCTTAATCCAGATCATCAATCAACTTCATCATTATCAAGAATCAACCCGATCGAGCTACAGTTCGAAGCCTGAAGCAACCACAAGCAAATCAAGCACCTTCGAGTGATCCAGAGTCTAATTTGGACGCTTTTGACTATCCAGGTAATTGGTGATCATGTATAATTTCCTTTGAACTGAAATTTTGGTACTATAAATTTTGTCATTATAATTTCATCGATTATCTGTCATCCATAAATAGTGAGTGTGTGTATCTACTTAGCTTTTTATTTGCGACATCTTAATATTAATTTAGAGACTGATACATAGTGGACATCGAAAGTTGCATAGAATTAATATTTTACAAAAATTGAGGTCTAAATTGTAAAATTTTTACATCACAGTCTCCATTTTAAACTTTTGAGCTTGCTCGCAAATTCATTTATTTTACTGTGTGCATTACTTCAATGAATTGTTGTTGGTTCTCTACATCTTTTACATCATCCTGCACGATTGCATTAGAGTTCGTTGGTTGCATATAGAAAATAATAGATTGCATTCATTATTATATTAAAAAATAATAAAAATATCATATATTCAACATTTAGATAATAGAAAAGTATTGTGCATGCATATTCGTAGTGGCAGAGCCTACAACCCAGAAAAACCCAAGACAGATATGGGTCCCAATGCTTCTTCGTCTGGTATCACCTCATCAGCAGATTACCTTACTTCTGAAATTCTCAGAGCTTGAGAAAATTAAGGCCCAAATGAAACACTTAGGTCAGAGAATGGATAGGTTAGAGGTTAAACGTCATGATGGAGGTCATAATAAAGAGCGTCAACTCAACAACGCCGAAAGGAGAGAATCAACAAGAATTACAATCGATACGATGAGGACGAACGGTACCTGAAGAACATTAAAGTGGACATATCAAACTTTGACGGCCGCTTAGACCCACAAATTACCTTGATTGTGTAATGAGTCTAGAGCGTTATTTCAAATAGTATAAGATGCCCCAAGAGCGGCGAGTCCGTTTGCTGCTATGAAACTGGTGGGATAAGCGGGGCAATATTGGTCAAATGTTGAAAGGCTGATAGCGCTAAGGAGGAAAGAAACGATCCGAATTTGAGATAAGATGAAGACCAAGTTGAGCCAGAAGGTCCCAATTACTTTCAGGATCAACAACTAGACAAATGGAGTAGGCTTATACAAAGACTCTGCTACTTATTACATTGAGAAGTTTGATGAGTTTTTGACCCGAGCAAGTTTGTCGATGAATCTCCCATGGTAACCCTCTCTAGTTTAGCTCTGGCCTTCGTGATGATTCTATAGGGAACTCTTTGCGAGAGGTGTTAGTGATTTAGAACACGCTATCAGATAGTTCGGGATTTAGAGGCTTCTCAAAGATCTTACTATCAACGAAGATCAGATATAAGAGCCAGGACGCTAGAACCACCTCTGGACAGTCCCAGCTCAAACCCAATCCCAACAGTTCGGCCACGACGGGAGATCTCAAGGGTAAAGGCCCAATCGAGAGTATGTCACAAGCCAACCCCGCACTCGATGCTTTAAATGTCAAGGTTATGGGCATGTGGAGAAGTTCTGCCCAAGTAAATTTAGAACTCTCTTTCTGGATAATCAAAGATGAAGGAAGTGCAAGACGAATCAAAAGGACATTGTGTTCATAGGGAACGCGAGCAGTGATTCTGAGGATGATATGGAACACGAGAAAGTTTTTAGTACTATCAGGCTGTTGCTGTCGTCCGATACACTCTCGCTCAACCTAAAGATACGGTTGACTGGCGAAGATCCTCGATCTTCCATACATGGATTAAGATTGGTGAAAAAAATTGTAAAATCATTGTTGATAGTGGAAGTTGTATAAGTGTTGTGTCATCCAGTTTGATTTCTAAGATAGGGTTGAAGACGGTCCCTCGCCGTATAGCCCATACAAAGTTACCTGGGTTAATGCAGCATCGATGGAGGTGAACGAACGATGTCTTGTACTTGTGCAATTTGCCACATACAAGGATAAAATTTGGTATGATGTGATAACCATGGATGCAGGACATGTGATTCTTGGTCGGCTTTGGTTGTTTGATATGGATGTAACATTGTGGGGAAAGTCCACATTTGTACCTTCAACTATGAAGGGCAACGGATCAAACTTATTCTAAGACAACCAAAATTCAAACAAGAAGAGAAAAGTCAGTGGACACGAGAAAGGAGAAGAATCTCAACTTAATCAGCCCTAAAGAAATTGAAAAGGAAGTGATTAGTGAGACACAATCATCGTTTTGGTTGCTCGAGAAGTCGCGAAAGAATCTCATGAGACAATTCTTCCTGCAGTGACCCCTATTATCACAGATTTTGCTGATATGTTTCCCAAAGACCTCCCGGATTAATTGCCACTGATGCGGACATTCAACTTGCAATTGATTTAGTACTGGAAGCCACTCTGCCCAACTTGCCGCACTATCGAATAACTCAATGGAACATGCTGAATTACAAAGGTAAGTTGAAGAGTTGTTGAGTAGAGGATTCGTACGAGAGAGTTTGAGCCCTTGCGCGGTCCCCACACTATTGACGTCGAAGAAAGATGGAATATGATGAATGTGTGTGGATAGCCATGCGATCAACAAAATAACGGCAAAATATCGTTTTTCTATTTCTAGGATGGATGATATGCTTGACATGATGTCCGGTGCCACTATCTTTTCAAAGATAGATTTAAAGAGTGGTTACTACCAAATTCGTATTCGTCCAGGAGATGAATGACAAACAACCTTTAAGATGAAAGATAGGCTGTAGAGTGGATGGTTATGTCGTTTGGCTTGTCTAATGCTCCAAGCACCTTTATCAGAGTAATGACACAAGTATTACGACTCTTTATCGGAAAGTTTGTAGTCGTATATTTTGATGACATCCTTATTTATAGCAAATCGATGGAGCAACATTTGCAACATTTAAACCATCTCTCGCAGGTCTGTGTAGTTTTGAGAAAGAAAATTTTATATGCAAACCCTAAGAAATGTACCTTTCTTACAAACTAAATCATCTTTTTAGGAGTTGTTTCTTCACGAGGTGTCTCTCTGCAGATCGAATAAAATTAAGGCTATTGTAGAATGGCCAGAACCAGCAACATTCGAGAAGTAAGGAGTTTTCATGGGTTAGTCACTTTTTACAAACGTTTTATTCGACATTTTAGTACCATCATTGTCCTAATTATCGACTGTTTGAAACATGGGAAATTCGGATGGACTAAAGTTGCTGCTAAGGCATTTCGGTAAATTAAGGATGACAAAAGCTCTCGTTATGAGACTTTCAGATTTCACGAAAGCTTTTGAAATCACTTGTTACGCCTCAGGCATTGGAATAGGCGGTGTTTTGAGTCAAGAAAAGTACCTATTACCTATTTAGTGAAAAGTTAAATTATACTCGACAACGATATTTCACCTATGATAAGGAGTTCTATGTGGCAGTTCAAGCTCTGCGTTACTGGCGCCATTACTTATTACTGCAAGAATTCATTATTTATTCAGATCATGAAGCCTTAAATATCTTAATTCCCAAAAGAAACTGAATTCGAGGCATGGTAGGTGGGTAAAGTCCTTCAAGATTACACCTATGTCCTCAAGCATAAGGTCGGGGTTGAAAATAGGGTCGCTGATGCACTTAGTCGTCGCACCTTACTTTCTGTCATGAGTATTGAAGTGGTTGGTTTTGAGAAAATCAAAGATACTTATGAGTCATGTCCTGATTTTGAAAATAATACATTGTCTTAAAGGATAGTTTGACTCACGAGGTTATTGGCTCTCTCTTGTAAGATGGGTATATGTTCCGCTCTCGTAAGTTGTGTATCCCTCGCACCTCCTTGAGAGAATTTTTAGTTTGGAAATTACACGTTGGGGCTTGCTGGACATTTTGGGCGAAATAAAACAATTGAAGCTGTGAAACATCATTCTTATTAGCCAAGCTTAAAGAGAGATGTTGCAAGGCTTGTTGGTCAATGTCGCACATGTCAACTCGCCAAGTAACGAAAACAAACACTGGTCTCTATACTCCCCTTTCAGTTTCAAATTGCCCTTGGTAAGATGTCAGTATGAATTTCGTGCTGGGTCTACCAACAACCGCAAGAAAGCATGATTCCACACTTATTGTGGACCGTTTTTTTCAAGATGGCCCACTTTCTGTCATGTTTTAAATCTTCTGATGCATCTTGGATCGCTACGATCTATTTTGAAGAGGTTGTTAGGCTACATGGGCTGCCCAAAACAATTATCTCAGACAGGGATGTTAAGTTCACCAGTTACTTTTGGAAAATCCTGTGGCATAAAATGAGAACTAAACTTCAGTTTTCTACTGCTTTTCACCCACAAACTGATGGACAAACTGAAGTAGCAATAGAAGTTTGGGTAATCTGTTGCGATGTCTAGTGGGTGAAAATCTAAGAACATGGGATCTTGTGTATCTACCGCTGAGTTTGCATACAATAGTTCTATTAATAGAACCATAGGAATGAGTCCATTTGAGGGAGTGCATGATTATCAACCTAGACAACTTATAGATTTAATTTCCATGACACTCCATCATATGAGGATGTGTGAGTCAGCTGCATCATTTGCATCACATATTCTTTACTTGCTTAAAGAGATCAGCAATCAAATTTAGAAAAGTAATGCAAACTATAAAACTTATGCAGATTTGCACACGAAAGCACACGAGTTTAACGTAGGAGACTACGTGATGGTTCAGATTCGCCCGGAACGGTATCCTCCTGATAACGTGAAGAAATTACATGCACGTAGTGCGGGACCATTCAAAATTTTGAAAAAAATTAATTTCAATACATATGTGGTAGATCTTTCACACGGATTTGGGCATTACTCTCTCTTTTAATATTGAAGATCTGATTGCTTATAAAGGTATAAATTTTCCCCTGATAATCTTTTATTGGATGAGCCTTCCTATGAGCCTATTTCTGAGAGACTCTTATTACCTCCACTTCCCTAAATATAACCCACCCATACAGCAAAAAAAAATTGATGAAATTATTGATGATCAGATTGTCTCTACTAGAGATGGTGATTACCACAGATTTTTAGTTCGTTGGAAAGGACTACCTGTTTCTGACAACACTTGGATTAATAGGGAGGAATTCTAAAGGTTGGACCCTGATCGTCTAGAGCATTATGAGAGCCGAGGGGGTTCGCATTCGACAGAGTCGAGTTTTTCCCAACTCCGGGGGAATGATGGGGACATCTCTCCAGGATTGCGTTTCTACTAGGAGGCGTCATCGCATTCTTTCGGTTTGATTCGATTAGGGCTTGGAGATTCAAGCTACATTGGGTTGATTTGATTATCATAGTTATTTTCTTTTAATTGTAATCTTTATTCATTTATTTTTTTGATAGTTTCTTTTAGTCTCATATCGGTCGTGATTGGATATCTCCGTTGATGTAGGCCTATTTAAGGCCAAGACTGGTATTGAATTGAGTAGTTTTTGGATGAATTAAAAATTATTTTTGATAAGCTTTAGCCTGTGTGCTTTGAGTGAGAAACCCTAGGGAGAAAACCCTGTTGGTTCCCCATCAGTTTTTCTTAACGAATTTTTTAACAGAGGGGGTTATCTCAAAAGGGCAACAAATGAAGGCCTTTTTATATAATTTTACCCTAAGAATAGTAGGGACGTATTATGAAACTTTTGTGATACATGAAAAGGGTAATTGGCACTAGTCAGCCTTAAAGAAACCGAAACAGACATAAGTGATAATGAAATACTACCATATAATGATAAAACAATTAACATATCAACAACTATTAACTATCAACTATTATGTCATGGGTGATGCAACACTGATACTAAATGTTATTGCAAGTTGGACCTATGCAAGCTGCTGTTGTCATCCAATGCATGTGATATTGATTCAAGCTTTAGATGTGGTTCAATTTGGCTAAACCAAAATCCAGGCTGGTTTGGTCGAATCCTCAGGACATGGTTGAATTTTGTGGTTTACACGTGGATTTGAGGAATTAAGTGGATATTTTTGCTGATCTTTATTGAACTGGAAGGCTAACTTGTGCTTCACACAGTATGATAATGGTGCGAGCAAAGAGGGAGAATTTGTGATGGGCCAAGAGTTTCAGACAACAGTCTCATATGTTGTGGAATTAGAGCCAAAGCTTTGGTTGCCGATTCGCCTTCTAGAAGGAAGACTTTGCAAGGAAGTGAAAAAAAACCTTCTTTGCATCAGAGAAGAAGCTCAAAGAGTCCAAAAGTTGGGTGCTGACACGTTCACTACTACTTGGTAAGACCACCTACCTTCTGCATGATGTTTATGATGTGGATTGAAAGTTCTATTCAAGGTTGAGAAAAGAAAATACCTTCTTTAGGCAAGTGATTCTTATTGATCTCTCCTTCTTTCCAAAATAAATTTTAGAAATGCAACAAGTGTCTGATCTTAACTTCTTTTGGTCATTGTACCAAATATCCATTATAGTCTTTTTAAGATAATCTTAATATGCTGCCAATGGAAGTTGCCTTGCCATAGTTCTCGTTCTATTGATGGAGTGACATCAGTGTCACACCACCTTATGTTTTGAGCACTTTGCTTCTCTTTCTTCCACCTGTATTCCTAAATAGCACCTCTGTACACAAACAGCCAAGCTGATAAATCTTCTTGGATCTGCCACCAAAATTGAAAAAGTTAAGATTGGATTGTTTTGAGCCCCCGAAGTTCTTCTCCACCTGTCATCTATCCATTTGTCAATTGAATTTCAGAGGCAATCTTCTGTTTTTGTAGGTCGTATGAAAGGTGTTCTTTGCTGATTGGACAAAAGGTCTGGTCAAAAGAATTTTGATCTGAGATGACAAAAGCCCTAGGCCTTGGTGCCCCTTTTTACTTCAAAAGTAATTGATTGATAATGGAAATTTACTCTTATATTGCCTTTTACTTTTGGCATAGGCAGGAGGTTTCTTTATGTTCCTTTTTTCTTATATAAGGAAACTTTATCTCTCGGTTTACGGATTCTGATACATATTTACTGTATATTGGGTTCGGTTCATGTGTGTGAGCCACACACACGTACAATAAGAGAACTAATCCCGCGTTGACACGTGGATAGGTTCTCTCATAATATGTTATGTGTGTGGGCCTCACACACATATTATAAGAGATTATAAGAATTCAATCCACGTGTCAACACGGAATTGCTTCTCTTATTGTATGTGTGTGTGGCTCACACACATGAACCAAACCCCTGTATATTGGACCATAGTGATTTCTGCTTGATGTTTGTTTCTGTTTTCTTTAAGCGAGTGAGCGCCAACACATTCTGTAACCTACATTCGGTGATTCAGGGAGACCGGAGAAAATGACCCTGACATGATTGGTTGAAAGAGAAAACTGACCCGCGACTATGGAGCAGTTCTACAACATTTCGTGATCTATCGAAATACGTGTTCTTTCTTTACGCCCGATCCATCATTCAGCCGGGACCGAGTAAAGTTTTTCTTGCTGGCTGCAGGGGCTTTCTTCCTGGAAAGACGAGCAATCTTCTCTTTCAATCTAAAGCAAAAGATTTGTGTTGCTGCCTGCAATCATAGCAGACGTTTGCCCACAGAAGCTACTTATTAGCAGTTGCAGCTGTAAAATTGAGCCTCTTCATGTCATGCTTTTTTTGTTTAAATTGTTTAGTTTGAAAACTAGCAGATTGGCTAAAAGAGCAAGCAACAAAAGAGTAAAGTTTTAGACTCTCTTGCTTGTATCTATCTGTATCAGTGCAAGCAAACATTGCAAAGTCTACAAAGCAATATGAACTGATTGGTTTTTTTCAATATGGGCCAAAGGGACAGATCCAGAGGCCCCAGCTTCCCTTTTTTTTTTCATTTTTTTTTCTCAAATATATTTTTTTAGGCTCATATAAAGATTAGGGCATAGTGTTCATGTCTCTAGTTTTATCATGAATCTCATCTGAAAAGGCCAATGCTGGTCTTCTTGTTGTATGGTCCCCCATCTTGCATGGCCAAGGCTTGCCAATGCCACCTCATGGGAATGAGATGCTATCTCTCTCTTTCTTTATTTTTTAATTTTTATTTTCTTTCTCTTATTTATTATAACTTGAGAGAGGGTGGCAAGTTGGGCAGGTTCAGAGACTCCTCTCATTTGTCAACTTGAGAATCGTACTTATCTAATTATGATGAGAAAGACTCTCATTAGTCACAATAAACTAAGAGATTACTGAATGGTTGCATCATCTCATCCATCAAGAACTCCACATTTGAGTCCAAGTCCCAACATCCCCAAAAAAAAAAAAATCCAAAGCTGGGGGCCAACACCTACTCTGACCTCAACTCCCATTATTCATTATTCAATTTCCCAACCACCACAACATGGTTGAGTTCTTATTGAGTCCTTGCAGTTGAGGTCTTCTTCTTTGTTGTCCATAATTTTCTTAGCTAGAGAGTTAGATAAGTTGGCATCAAGTTGGCAGTCAGGTGTAAAACTTTGTCAAATTGTTCAGAGAATTTTCATGGAAAGAGTGGGAGAAGTGAACATGATAATTGTGGTCATGAATGAAGGTGTACTAAGATCTAGACACAATCATGTGAGGGAAAGGGCTAAAGAAGCTCACTGCCTTTCACTGACTAGTCAAATTTTCAAGCATGAAAGCAAAATGAAACCCCCCCCCCCCACCCAGTACAGTGTCCAATGTGTAGGGTCCAGTGCCATGCATGTGCTTGGCAAGTGACCCCAAGATGTAAACTATCCCAATGCATGGGGCAGGTAAAAAGATAGGAAAAAAGAAGGGAAGGGTCAATGCATGCATGAGAGATCTCATCTCTTAACTACTGTTCCACTCCAAAGGCCAAAATTGGAACAGAGCAGAATAGAGCAGAGAGGGTCATCTGTCATCTCTTCAAGTAAAATACTGATCAACCACTTCACCATGGAGCTGCTTGCTCTACTTGTGAACCAAGCCACTAAGTGTGTGTGTGTGTGTGTGTGTGTGTGTGTGTGTGAGAGAGAGAGAGAGAGAGAGAGAGAGAGAGAGAGAGAGAGAGTGGCCTCTTGTGGATTATATGTTTAATGCCATCTCTATCAGTCCACCCTATGCAGGCCCCATGAGAGGGGGGAGCCCCCTTATTCAAATGCCCTAGTGGCCTTGGAAGGATGTGAGGAATCTAGCGAGTCCTTAGTTTATAATCACATGATATATTTTTTTGGTTGTTGGGTTTTGATTTCCTTTGGATTTGGGATGGTTGAAATCAATAAAATATGATAATATAGATTTTGCAATATGCCTCTCTATCTACTCTAACATGTAAAATGCTCTGAAGTGAAGGAATTGGGATTCAAATTTGAGGAAAATTCTTAGTATTATTGAAAGATTTTATAATTAGATTATTTTGATTTTCCCCCAAAAAATTTGGAAGACTCCAAATATCTCCACATTTTCCAATAAATGACTTTTCTTTTGAAATCTCTTAGGTGACGCTATAGAAAATATTTGAGCACAAAAGAATGCAAAGATGAATTTATGTAATCAACTTCAAAATTTTGCGATAAATACGCTGAAATTATTGTTGTAAATTGGGAAACTGCGAAATGCATTTTTAATTATCAATAAAAGTAATGGGTATTCTACACAAAGAACCATCATTTTAATGACTTTTTGGCCTTGGACTCTTGGTGTTTGAGATGCCAACCTCCAACTACTTTTTCTAGGTACTATTTATATGATTTATGGTTTGTCCAAACACACTTGGAAATTTGTTTCTTGGTAGGAGGAAATCAGATGGTGGCTTGGGGTGGGAGGGGGTTCTAGTAGATTAAAGATAGTCAATTGAGAATGGTTTTGTTTTTGGGAGTTGGTGTGTGTGTGTGGTGTGTGGGTCCTTTGGCCCTTAAGTCTTATTAAGATGCTTCCATCCCATCAAGGACTTTGTTATGTCCACACATGGCCCCTATCCAAGCTTTCACATATGTTTGGAGTATCATGTGCATTCATCCATCTACATATGTATGCATGCTTGCATAACATGTGTAACATAAATCCATACAATTTTCATGTAAAATACATTTGAATCAACATGACAAGGGATCAGGGGGGCACATGAAAGACCAAGTAGTACCATTTGTTGGTTTCCTTGCTTGCCCAAATGCCATGGAAATTACCAATGAGACAATACCATATTAATAGGTTTGTTTCAAATGTCAATTTTTCTGTCTCTCATGATTCATCCAAAATCTGTACTTAATTGTTTTGTCTCTAAGTTGTTTCCTAAAGTTGGCTTGATTTGGCATGCATAATCTTTTTAAGTATTTTCACTCTTTAGAATGAGTGGAAAAAAAAAAAAAATCTGAAATAGATATAATTAATTCTTTTATACCCTTTAGATGAGTATAAAATACTAAAACTAACTTCAATTTTCTTCTTGTGGTTCTTTTGAAAAATATCGAACTCTTTATGATAGAGTCTGAACGTCAACTTGAAGGTAGATCATCGTTTAGTTTTATGAGATACGGTACAGATTTGAGTTTTGAAACTTCTTTTTGG